>RYFJ01000555.1:0-232320 GCA_003991445.1 Oryza meyeriana var. granulata
CGAGAGAGATAATGGTAGTTCTATAGATGTCAAAATGGGTGCCGTGCCCGTCGGGCCGGCCCGGGACGTGCTACGTACCATGTCGCGGGCCGGTCCGGCATGGTTGGCCGTGGGCCGTGCCGGCACGCCCGAGTAGCCGTGCCGTGGCCTGGGCCGGATGGTGCGGCAACGGCGGGCCGGCAGGCACGGCCCGGGACTGTAGCGGGCCGGCACGGGCACGCACGGGCAAGGCACGGGCACGGGCACCGGGCCACGGGCACCGGCACAGGGCGCGGGAACGGGGCACGGGGCAACGGCAGCGGCCCCGGCACGGGCCCGAGCACGGCCCCGCCGGAGGCGGGGCTCGGCGGAGGCCGCGCCGCCGTGGCAACACCGGCGTCCTGCGGCCGCGGAGGGCCGAGGCTAGGCTGTCGGCAAGCCCTCCCGCCGGGAGGCCCGGGCCAGGCGCCCGGGCGAGGAGGCGGGCGGCGGAGGGCACCGGCGGAGGCCGAGGCAGCAGCCGGGAGGAGGCGGGTGCGGGAGGAGCGGCCCGAGGTAGGCGGCGGGAGCCGAGGAGGCCGGGAGGAGGCGGCGGGAGGCCGGAGGCGGCGGGAGGAGGCGGAGGAGGAGGAGGCGGAGGAGGCGGAGGAGCCGAGGAGGAGGGTCGGCGGGAGCCGAGGCGGAGGGAGGAGGCGGAGGAGAGAGGAGGCCGGGAGGAGGCGGAGGAGGAGCTGAGGAGGCGCGGGGAGGCCCGAGGTGGAGGAGGCCGAGGAGGCGGAGGAGGGAGGAGGCGAGGCGGGAGGGAGCGAGGAGCCGAGGAGGCGGCGGGAGGCCGAGGCGGCGGGCGGTAGGGTGAGGAGTGGAGGAGCCGAGAGGTGGAGGGGGCCGGGAGGAATGGCGAGGAGGCGGAGGAGCGGGAGGCGGCGGGAGAGGGCGGCCGAGGTGGAGGAGAAGACCGAGGAGCGGGGCGCGGAGGAGGCGAGGCGGGAGGAGGCGGAGGAGCCGAGGAGGCGGCGGGAGGCCGAGCGGCGGGAGGAGGTGGAGGAGCCGAGGAGGCCGGGAGGAGGCCGAGGCGGCGGGAGGAGGCGGAGGGCTGCCGAGGAGCCGAGGAGAGAAGGCCGGAGGGAGGTCGAGGCCGGCCTGGCCGGGTGCGTGCGGGAGGAGGAGAGGCAGGCGACCGTTGCAGCACTGACATCTGCCCGTTGCTGATGACCGTTGCTACAGTGTTCGGCCGTTGGCCCAGTCAAAAAATTGACACCTGTCCCAACGGTCCGAAAAAAAACGGCTAGATTTTTGAATCTAGCCGTTGCATGACAAAAAAATCCGAAAAAATATCAAAAAAATCCGAAAAATTGTGAAATTTTTTCCTATAAATAGGGGAACCCCCAGCCCACATTTTTTCCTCATCCAAACCTCCCAATCTCTCCTCTTGTGCTCTATTCTCCTCTCTTTTTGCTCTCTTTGCTCAAAATTTTTGTTTTAGACAAAAATTTTGTCTAAAATTCAAAAAATTTCCCACATTCTCATAGGTAATAGCTGCAGCCTCCGGTGCTCCTGCAAGGTAAAAAAAATCTTAAATTTTCTTCTTTGTTCGTACTATTTTTTTAATACTAATTTTCTCTATTTATATTGCAGGATGGATCCGAACTACCCGACGTTTCAACTGAGCGACTTCGACCCGAGCTATCTGTCGATGTCGCAAGGAGACAACTCCGGGTCGGCTCCTACACCGCAAAGAACATACGGAGGAAATACATGCGGCTTCACAAGGATCCGGAACTGCGAGCGGGAGCTTGTCAACGGCAACCGGCTCAAAGAGATCAAGAACTTCCTCCGCCTGGCAACATTTTGATGAGATCAAGGAGACCGCCGCGGATGGAAGGGAGGTAACTTACGCGAAATGTAAAATTTGTAAAACTAAACTCTCTGGAAAATCTTCTGGTGGAACAGGGCATTTGAGGCGGCATGCTGAGGCGTGTGCGAAGAAGCAAGGTTACCAGCTAAGACAGCAGCAACTGGTACTCAATCCGGACGGTACGGTACGTTCATGGGAGTATGATGCTCAGGTAGCACGAGATTCCCTTACCCGTTTAATTGCTAGACAGGATCTACCCCTAAATTTTGGTGAGTCTCCTGCATTTGAGACTTACATTAAAACTGCTCATAATCCTAGGTTTCAAGCTGTTAGTAGACAAACTACAACCCGGGACTTGGTGAATGTTTACAACCAAGGCCGGGATAATATTAAACAATTATTTGCTACTTGCACATTTTCTATTAGTATCACATCTGATATTTGGAGTGGTAGGGCTAAGGAAGACTATATTAGTGTAGTTGCTCATTATGTTGATGATGAATGGGAACTAAAAAAAGAGTAATAGCTTTAAAATTAATTGATGTTTCACATAATGCAGAAAATATTGCTGAACGAATTTCTAGAGTTTGTGAGGATTTTGGCATCACAAATAAAATATTTGCAGTAACTCTAGATAATGCAGCTGCAAATTCCAGAGCAATGGAAATTTTGCAGCCTTTATTCAATGTTTATGCTGAATCATTTCTTTTACATCAACGTTGTGCTTGCCATATTATTAATCTTATAGTTAAATCTGGTTTTAAAAGAGTAACTGTATATCTCGATTCTATCCGTGAAGCCATAACATGGCTGAATGGTTCTAATCCTCGACTTGCCACCTTCAAGCGATTCTGCATCGCTTCGGACAAGCAAACCACGCAAGTTCCAAACGGATGCGGACCATCGGTGGAACTCGACTTATTTAATGTTGAAACATGTCTTGCCTTACAAAGATATGCTAATTGTTTTCTTGCAGTCCAAGAATGTTGTTACCAGTGACGGGCAACCGCTACTGACAGAACAGTCTTGGCATGTTGTAGAAAGGTTTTATTACTTTCTTGAAACATTTTATGATGCAACTGTTACTTTGTCTGGTGTTTACTATCCAACTACTAATTTAATTTTGCATAAAATTTTTGAGATTGCCACTTTATTAAAAGAATATGAAGATGACCAACTATTAGGATTTGCAGTATATAACATGAAACAAAAATATCTTAAATACTGGAGGAACATTCCATACTTGTATGCTTTTGCATTTATTCTTGATCCTAGGGGTAAAATACGGGGGTTTCTAAATATTTTAAATCTTATTGAGGATACAATGAATATTGATTACACTAACTACTATTCTGATTGTAAGACAAAATTGTATGAAGTATTTCGAAAGTATGAAACTAAGTTTCAGGGAGTTCGCGTGCAAAGAGCCCCACCCGTCCCTGTCCCAGGTAAGAAGAAATTGTAGTGGGGCCGAATTTGGGGTGGTTCCTCTTCTTCTTCGAGCACCGGTGGTGGAAGTTCGGCCGCAGCAAGTCCTGCACACGCTTCACTTGAAGCTCTTGAGCTGTCTACCTACTTGGACAGCGACTCGATCAACCAAGAAGATCTCAACGTTCTTCAATGGTGGAATGATCACAAGACCCAATATCCCGTGCTCTCAAAGCTAGCACGGGATGTGTTCACGGTGCCTGTGTCTACGGTATCATCCGAATCGGCCTTCAGTCTTTGCGGAAAAATTATTGAGGAGAGAAGAAGAAATCTCCGCAGTGAGGTGGTAGAAATGCTACTTGCGATTAAAGACTGGGAGCTAGCTAAGGAACGTGCCCAACACACCACGGAGAACCAAGATTTGGCTGAGCAGTTCGAAAATCTTTACCTACAAAATGAGGAACTAGAGTAATCTTTTTTATTTTTAAGTATTGACCTTTAGCTGTACTCTTTTTTCTTTGTCATGGTTTTCTCAAAATTGAGTTTTTACATGACAGAGTTTTTAATGAGGCAGCTATGTAATATCAAAATCAATAAAGGTCATTGCGCAACTTTTCTCTATATCTATGTAGAAATTAAATTGCATAACTATGTATGTTCTTCTATTTTGCTTGTTTAAACATATAAAAATTTCCTCCTCTAATATCATCAAAAAATACCCTCATATTTTTTTACTCATCTTACATAATGTTTTTATATTTTTTTAATATTTTTTTACCGCTCCTCTAATTTTTTAAAATTTTTTAAGTCTCTTTTTTTCTTTTTTTACTCATCTCTCTCAGACTCAATCACTCTCACTAAGTGAGAGTGACTCAGTCCGGTCGGGACTCGGCGCAGGCGGGGAGGCGGCGGAGGGCGGCCTCGGGGGGCGGCGCGCAGGCGGGGAGGCGGCGACGGAGGGCGGCGGCAGGCGGCGGAGGCCGGGGAGGCACGCGCGGGAGGCGGCGGCGGAGGGGGCGGAGGAGGCCGAGGCGGCGGGACGAGGCGGAGGAGCCGAGGAGGCCGAGGCGACGGGAGGCCGAGGCGGCGGAGGGGGCGGCGCGCATGCGGGGAGGCGGTGGCGGCAGGCGACGGAGGCCGGGGAGGCGCGCGCGGGAGGCGGCGGCGGAGGGGGCGGAGGAGGCCAAGGCGGCGGGACGAGGCGGAGGAGCCGAGGAGGCCGAGGCGGCGGGAGGCCGAGGCGGCGGCAGGCGGCGGAGGGGGCGGCGCGCATGCGGGGAGGCGGGGGCGGCGCGCAGGCGGGGAGGCGGCGGCGGAGGCCGGGGACGCCGGACGGGCGGCGGCAGGCGTCGGCGGACCGGGCCGGCCCGGGCATGGTGGGCTGCCGACGGGCCGTGCCGGCACGGCACGGCCCACGACCCCGGCGTGCCGTGCCTGGGCCGGGGGGGAGGCACGCGGGCCGGCACGGCACGGTCCGCTACAGGAACCGTGCCTACACGGGCCGTGCCGTAGCGGGCCGTGCCGGACCGTGCCTCGGTCCGTGCCGGCCCGGTCCGCCCGTTTGGCCACCTATAGGTAGTTCTTTACGAATTAGAAAACGAGCATGCAGACCACATAGATAGGTGGCTGAACTTTGCTATTGCTTTAAACAGCTTCTTCTTTATTTCAGACCTCACTGTCCTAAAGAGGCACCATATAACTTTCCTTTTAAGCTTTTCGATGCTACTAACAGTTCGCAGTTGCAAGCATTGTTACTTGGCGGTGTTTCTCTAAAGTTGCCTGCGAATTTCAAGGGTTTTCAGAAACTTAAAAAGCTCAAGTTCATTTATATTGATGTTAGTGATGAAGATATGCAGACTTTGGTCTCAAACTGCAATTCCTTGGAATTTCTTTCTGTTATTAATTGTGGAATGCTTAGTAGATTGCGGACATCTCACCCTTCAAACCAGCTTAAGCATTTACGAGTCGAGAACTGCACACTGCTTCAAGAGATAGAGCTAAATTTTGGTCTGACGGAGCTTGGGTATGAAGGCCCACTGGTACCATTAGCACCTCCTAGTCCTTTACAGATGATTAATGTCTGGATGAAATTATCAGATATTTATTCCGCTCTTGAATATATCTTCACCAAACTTCCAAGTACTCTACCTTGTCTTGAAATGCTGACTGTAAATTGTTCAGAACTTGAGGTTTGAGACAAAAACTCAGTTTTATATTTTCAATATTAATTCATGTGCATCCATCCATGTATAACTTGGCGTTCTTTCCTATTCTGTGTTTGTCAGAGGACTACTTTGCCAGAGAAGACTGTAAAATTTATGCATCTAAAGCATTTGAGATTGGAGTTGACTTTTTGTTTGCCAGAAAGGAAAGCTGGCATGCTTGATTTTGCCTGCCTCCTGGAAGCTGCTCCTTTCCTAGAAACATTGGGATTGCATGTAAGTTTGTCACTTACTTACAGTTAATACACAATTCCGCATGTGAAACTAACAAATCTTATGCAAACTAATTACTTTTTTATCTACATACGTCAGAGTTTTTTGTGGTTTGTGTGCGCGTGGTGGTGGTGTGTGTGTAACAGGTGCACACCAAAGTAAAATAATCCTCAATTCATAATATAAGCACAACCTGATTCTGCCTTGAACTGTGAGGTCCCATGCTGTGTAACATGGTGCATATTAACAAAAAGAAAACAGTTGTCAACTCTCTTTTGTATGCATGGTTATACTCTGTATTTTGGAAGAAGAGTGCTACCATTTAACTAGCAATTATAGTGGTAAGGCACTTTAACACCTATTATTGTAGAAAATCTCTCCCTCCATCTGCTTGTTGGTTTATCAGCTGTAGCCAAAATTTGAATTTTGAAACTTAATTTTAGGGTCGGTTTTGTGTTATTTTCATCGTAGCCTATTTCCCACCCTTGGCTTTTAAACCGTTAATAATACATATATAAAAGTTTTACCCATAATTATTTTTGTTTAATTTGTTCATTTTCTATGGCTTATCTATAATCAGACCATCATGTTACCCAATATATTGATCATTTTGTCATTTTTCTAGATGTGGATGCCCCTAGATCGCCGACCTTATTGTGAAGATCATGGTGAGCTACGGAGTCTTCCTGCACGCCCTCACTCCAATCTCAGATATGTGTATATTACTGGATTTTACGGCGTGAAAGATCAGCTGGAGCTGGTATGCCATATCCTCAGAAATTCTGTCATGCTCAATGCAATGAAGATCGACCCAAGGCTGGTAGTTGCTGCTCCTCCTAATATGTTGATGTTACCTTGTGAAAGACATAATTGTTTGGATGGATACAGAGTTGCCATGGAATATCTAAGGAAAGAAGACCAACGCAATGTTGTCAATATATATGAAATTCGGCATGAGGATGTTAAAAAGCGTATAGTTTTATGAGATTATGGAGGTTCCTTGGGATTTGCCTGAAACTGTGCTCAGCTATTTCTGAATTCTGACCGAACCAGTCTGTAACCCTTTTCACAGTGTCGAGCATAGTCAGGCTTGCTTCAAGAAACATGTATCTAGTCGATATTGATCATTCTTCAGGAAATCTGTATCTTCAATGCAAGAAAGCAAAATATTAATGCCGATTATTTCAGTTATCAATTTTCTGTTGAAATACATGTATAAAAACTGATTAGTGTTAACATTATGGAGTATATTTTTTCTGGTAGAAAACAATTTCTCGCTATTAAGACCATAATTTTCTACAGAGGATGGCATGAGTTCGGCCATTTTGTTCTGTTTTTTTCTAGAAAACAATTGCTCACAGAAAACAATTGTTCGAAGGGTTTATTCGTCATTGAAACTTGTTGGGTTTTGATCTCTAGCCACCAAGCCAGATGGAGATGGGCTCGGTCCACCCCAAGCGTACCTCTCTCACAATGATCAGATCGCGCAAACAAACTCTAAAGGAATCTTCCTGACTCCCTAAAGCCCTACCGATCCTAATTGAGGGCGCTACAGGGAGATTGAAGGACGACATCCAACCGCACAGTGGTGACCATCACTGGCTTGAGGTCTCTCACCTACATCAACAGAAGCGATTGATGGCGGTGTCTAAGGCTTCAATGCATCCCGGTCAGTATAATCACCTTCTTCCGTATAAAGCTTTGGGTGATCATGTATAGACCAAGTTCAATCTAAATTCAATCCAATAATTAGCATGTAAATATACTAACATTGGGTATCAGAGCGGTCTTGGCCCTATACATGTTCCCATCACTCTGGGGATTGAAGCCTTTAATACCGCATTATTCCTCCTACCGTTGGCTTGTGTTGGTTTTAGGGTTTATTGTTTCTGTTTATTTTCAATTAAATGATGTTTTAAAGTTTTTATATTCTGTTGATCACAATTAGGGCTCAATTTATGTTCAAGTTATTATTTTGTTGCTCAATTTCATGGCTTAGGTAGCATTGAGAAGGAGGGGAATCAAATCGGGGTCTAAAGTTAAGAAATCCCCAAACCCTGAAACCCTAAATTCACGAATTCCCCCAATTTCCTCTAAGTCCTAAACCTTAGTTTCGGTTTTTCCCAAATCCGAAACCCTAATTTCCTGAAATTCCTAAAGCTCGAAGCCCTAATTTGAGAAATTCCCAAAATTTTCAGAACCCTAATTCCCAAATTGGTAATCCTGAACCGGCAAAATTTCCCAAATCGATCAAAACCTTATGGGATTAGGGATGAGGCTTACCGGTTTGGGCTCGGGTCCTTAGCTTTATGGAGCCTGACCCCACGGGCGCTCTCGCCGCGCCTCGGACCGGCTTCACGTCTGCATCACGCTCGCCGCGCGAGGCCAAGGCTCGCCTCAGTGTGGTCTTGCGCCGCACCAAGGAGGAGAACCGAAGCGGAGGCCTCCTGCCGCTTGACCAGCGTCGGCGCCCTTAGCTCGCTGGGGCTTGGCGTGGCCATTAGCTCCAATGGAGCCGTGCGCGGCATTAGGTCACCGCGCACGGGCGCGTACTCGCTGCTCCACCGGATCCTTGGCGCCACTCCGTCGGATCGCCGTCGCCGCCGACATCTGCCTTTCCGTCGGGAAATGGAGAAGGGGATCAGGAAATGGATTTAGCGTTAGTGTTTGAGGCCGCCGGCGATTATGCTCCGGGCACGATCGATCCAGTTCGTCCGATCAGATCCGATGGCTGGGGCTTACGGGCCTGCGAGGAAATTGGGATGCGCTTGCAAATGGGCCGCGCGCATGTGTCTAACGGGAATTTTTACTGTTACTAATTTATTTTTTTTTAATTTACAAAACTAATTTTTGATTTGGTTCATTTGCAACCGTGACCCAGGGCGGTGTTTAAAAACCGCCGTGGCCCAGGGCGGCGAATGGCCTGAGCCCACGGTCTCACGACGGCGGCCCACGGCGTCAGCCGGCCAGGGCTTTCGAGATGCCCGCGCCCGTGCCTCTTCCTCCTCCCCGCGCGCCCGTGCCCGTCCCCGCGTCCCCGCGCTCGCGCCCGCGCCCGTCCCCGCGCCCGCGCGTCCCTGCGTCCGCGCCCCGCGCTCGCGCTCGCGCCCGTCCCCGCACCCGCGCTCGTGTCCGCGCCCGCGCCCGCGCTCGTCTCCCGCTCAGTCTCTCCCTGCGCTTTGGGGCCCCGCGGGAGGCTGGCATTCGCCGCCCTGGGCCACGGTGGCAAGCGCCCCCGCTAACGCCGTCACGGCCTGGCGACGGCGCCGTGGGCCCAGGCCATTCGCCGCCCTGGGCCACGGCGGTTTTTAAACACCGCCCTGGCCCACGGCAGCAAGAGGTTACTTCTGCAAATGAATCAAATCAAAATTTAGTTTTGTAAATTAAAAAAAATTAAATTAGTAACAGTAAAAATTCGTCTAACGGCGCCAAGCCGCGCAAGACTTTCCCCGCGCGCGGCCGTGCACAGTAACAGGCCTTCAAGGTCCTCTGGGCCATTGGGGCTGAAATTCTTTTCTTTTATTTTAAGAGGCCCGAATTAATGTTTTCCATTTACAGTAACGGCTAATTGTTTTCTAAAAAGATCAATTAAAAACCCAAATAAGGTGTTTACTCAAGCTCAGTAAATAAAAAATGGAAAAGGATTCTCTCTGTTCAACTATGGAGCATTATGCTGATTGTTCAGTCATTTCAGTGGCTGGCTGCCAGCCTCATGAAATTTTCATGTGGACAATAAAACAAAAAAAAAAGAAGGAAAAATAGCATGAGCCACACAAAATAGTAGAGGCCCATAAAGCCCACAGCTAACGCAGCCGATGCGTCTCTGAAGAAATCAAGGCAGAGCAATGGCGACGAGGTGCCTTTCTTCTCTCGCCCTCCTCTCCCCCTCCCCCTCCAGCTCCGGGAAGGCCCGCGTGGCGGCCAGGGCCTCCCAGCTAGTCCCCTCCGCCGCCGCGCGCCGCCGTCCCAGGACCCGCCTTTCGGTGGCCACCGGAGGGAAGCAGCTCGTCACGGCGCAGGAGGCGTCGCAGGGTGAGTGAGTGAGTTCTTGGGTGGTTGTAGTTGCAGTGGTAGCTAATCCGTGTGCAAGAAGAGATCCCTCCTTTTTGTTCTGCATCCTCCCTAGGTGATGGATCGAGTTTTCCTGTTAAAGATTTTACTGATTTCGGGAGTATTCAAGATCAGTCTGAACTCTGAAGTTACATATGAACAAGAATTGGTAATTCTGGTGATGCTTGGTGGTAGGGGAATATAGGGATTAATTTGGGACTAACCTGTGAAAGGATGTTGCTCGCGATGTGCCCCAGCCCTTCTGTTTAGCTCAACACTATTACTTTTAGTACCAAATTCGAAGTGCACCGTGTAGAATGAAACCGTTACTTGCTGAATATGTTCTTTAAACAGGCAAAATTCATGTCAATTTTTTGCATATTAAAACCACAGAACCAGTAGATGCTCTTAACTGGCCAGTTCTGAATCAGCAAATTTTGGAATATTCAAACTGTTTTGTGTAGATTGTTAAGTGGCCATGGCCAGACTAAACTTCTCGACAGAGTTAGTTAATACTCATGAATGCTGTGAGCATTTACTTTGAAATTGTGGGGTGCTGAGCTACTGACTACATTTTCTATTGTATAGCTTAATATGCCAGTTAATTCCTAGTTGTGCAGCATTGCTTGTGTTTGGTTTTTGGCACTCTTATTGGCTATAGCTAATAAAGAGTAAATATCCTTTTTCTCTGAACCAAATCAAACATGATTTTCTGGTGCAGAACCTGATTATGGAGTTGTTAGCATTCACCATGTTGGGATCCTATGTGAGAATCTTGAAAGGTCAATGGCCTTCTACAAAGATCTCCTTGGTGAGTTAGCTATCAGTTGTACATGTTCTTATGTACTTGCTGCTTGTAAACTAAAACTGACACACAGGTGCGAATGTACTCACTGCTTGTAGACTAAAACTAACGAATTGATCAATCAGGTCTTAAGGTGAATCCTGCTAGACCAACTGACAAGCTCCCGTACAGAGGTGCTTGGCTCTGGGTTGGTTCTGAGATGATTCACTTGATGGAGCTCCCAAATCCTGATCCATTGACAGGGCGCCCAGAGCATGGTGGACGTGATCGTCATACCTGTATAGCAATCAAAGATGTATTGAAGTTGAAAGAAATCTTTGACAAAGCTGGTACTATGAATTTCTATTCTATTATCTGTTGCTTATACAGTGCACTAGCTACAACTAATAAAGAGTAAATACCACGTTTTTCTGCTTGTTGACTTCACAGCCATGTTAGTAGAGCACTAGGTCTTCGTCGCTATAGTCCCATTGTTCTTGCAATTAGTAAAAACCCTAGTAAGGCTATTTTTTCAAATGATGTGGTAAATTGAAAGCCTACCCTGTTTGGAGAATTTATAGATGTCTTGAACACCTCATCCTTTGTTTTAGGCAAATTGCATCAATGCTAGTCATCCAAAAGGCCTGTTAGTTGTCTTGATAGTAATACTCATCAGACTAAAAAAAATTTTGTTAGATTTCTTGATATCATAGCACCTTCCATTCGGAAAAAAATTGAAAATATATGTTTTTTTTCATGTTTTGTAAATATATATGTAGGAAGTAAAAATTTTCAAATATATACATGCCTCGCGCAGTGGTGGCGCGGCACCGCGGTGGAGCCGCGCACCCACAGCACGGCACAGCCGGTGCCGCGCCGTCCAAACGCGGCACCACGGTGGAGCCATGGATCTGCGGCGCGGCACCGCGTGACACAGCCAGTGCCACGCCGCTCCTGCGCGGCACCGGCCGCGTTGCCGCACCGCCTCCGCGCGGCACCGGCCACGTACCCAACACCCTGCCTTGACTGGGCCACAAACAAGTCCATGTTGTGGCTCATGAAGATAGGCCAGCCTAGAGAGCAGAAGTTGGGTGTCACTATTCATGTGTTTCACTATCAAACCCATCATTTAAAACAACTGTTGATGTTGTTTAAGCAAGCCACTGACAATATTGCTTTCAGACAAAGAATATTATCGGTAGAGTGCTTGTCAATGCACATGATGCTCTAGTCTAGAGTTTGACTGTCAAACAGGGTCACAGTGTTATAATCCGAAAGCATGTGCAAGGTAAGTATTTAGTTATTTACAGGCAGTATCTTAAATCTCTGTAGAGCGAATCACAACAATCTCAAACTGGGTGCTTTGATTAAAATAAAGCAAGCTGGCAACAGGAAAGCAAATAAAGGACGGCAACGCGGCCGGTGCCGCGAGGGGCGGGTCCGTGGCTCCACCGCGGTGCCGCATTTGGGCTGCGCGGCGCCGCTTGTGCGGTGCCACGGGTGCGCGGCTCCACCGTGGTGCCGCCCCGTCATCGTGCGAGGCATGTATATATTTGAAATTTTTTTCTTCCTACATATATATTTGCAAAACATGAAAAAAAAACGTATATTTTCAAATTTTTTTCCCTTCCATTGACATCCACATAATGTTTTCATACATGGTCCCCTTTTTATGATGTGATGTGACAAATTATTAATTTTCTTATCTTGGAACTTTATATCTTTTAGTTGGCATTACCATTCCACCTGTTACCCCTTTATAACGTTTAATCTGCATTGTAGTTAACTACAGTACAAACTGTTAACTACATTTCATTATCATCCACTATCAACAATATGATGACTGCCTTTTAAGGCTTTTAACTACTTAACTGTTGGGATACAGGGATCAAATACACACTTAGCAAATCAGGGCGACCAGCCATCTTTGCCCGGGACCCGGATGGAAATGCACTGGAGTTCACACAAGTGTAGAAACTGAACCTTGCATTTTTCAAGTTTCAACTAGAAGAGCTCATAGCCTTACTGCAGCAACCGATATCTGGCTGGGTAAAAACTGCATGTACATATCACTGTATCAGTCAGGAAGTCTACTACATGGTGATAGATTGATAGTAAAATCGTATGTTGGTATCAGACTCCTGGAAATGCTTTCTAGATTGGTTTGTATTATTCAAGGGTATTGTTACTAACAGATGAATATTGTAAGCTCCCAGTTTCGAAATTAGTTCATATATATTACTCTTCTCATTCTAATATTGTTAAGGTCCACTTTATCATTCGCTCATAAATTACCGAATTACACCACGCAGTTGCCAATTATCGTCTCTTTTTCAGAATGTTTGATCATTGGTTTTATCTACAAATTTATGCGCATTGAGGTCTCCTCACCAGAATATAGTGTAAGATCATCGCCATTTTTCAATACCCATGGCTGCCTCGACCGGCGCATGCATTAGCTACTCAAGCTTACGTTTCTCAATGGGAAAAAAAATCTGTAATAAAATTGAGACTCTAATTCCACTACCTTTGTTTCTGCTTCACACTTTACTGTCCAAACTAACTGACTCTGGATAGAGGAGATAGCTTTTTTACCAGCCTAGTTAATCCTGTTCTCTGCACCACTTTGATGAAATTTTAAAGGAACATACTTCTCAACAAAGTCATGCAACAGAAATTTCTCCAGGCATGAAAACAACCAGATAATTGCTCTACATCTCAATTCTCATAACCAATGTTTATGGTGGTCCTAGTCCTACTGGCATCATCTGTCTTCAGAGATTTAGTCAGGATACCCTGTCCCTGTCTGCAACTGGGAATCGTTGAGGTCAAGCAGAGAGATTAACAAGTACCATGGTCCTGATTCACAAGGCTTCGGATCATGCTCTCCTGGAACGTAGTTGGGCTTCGTATTGTCGTCGGATGAGCAAGGACTGCTGGTATAGGTTCAGGTCAAGGCCGTCGACATTCCTGCCTATGCGTGCTTGCAAAATGGCCTGCAGAGATGTAAACAAGCAGTCATTGTACTACCTTCCAATGTCAGATCAAATAGGCTGATGGGCTTTTGAGGAGGAGAATGATATACATCATTATCTGGTTTGATCAGGAGTTCACCAATGAACTGGTAAGTCGAGTTAGTGCGGAAGCTGATATCCCTCAAATGTTGGGTGTCGACCTTGAGGCTTGTACCACCATCTTGAATAACAGCAATTGCAGAGTTCAAATCATATGACTGAAGACTAGAGAAAACAAAAAAAAATATTACTACAGTTCAGGACTTACGAGTGAATGTTCAAGGAAGTTAATAGGAGACTCAGTATAGTTATATCGTATACGTACATTCCTGTTACTCTTAGGGATGCTCCTTGTCTGAACATCTCTGAGGAAGGCTCAAGCTCCTGTAAAGTAACAGGCACACCTGGTTGTAGAACAGAAGGTGCCATCTAGCACCAAGAAATTGATAGAACACAAAATGAGGTAGTCATATCAGGCTTAACAGAATGCACTAAGGGAACAAGGAAAAATTGTGCCTTACAAAAGTATAATAAAATAACAAAATGACAGAGGCTTAATGGAATGCGCGTGTAAGGTAACAAGGAAATATTGTGCCTTACCACAGTATAATAAAACAACAAAATGACAAACAGACAGAGGTCTAACGGAATGCACAAGAACAAGAAAAAGTTTGTGTCTTCTGACAGTATAGTAAAATAAGAAAATGACAAATAGGAACTACTAGAGCACACGGTAGAGCTTCCGCATGGAGTGTCTCATGCTATGACCCCCATCTTTGAGCATTCAACAACCCAACAAACTAGGTTGCACCAGGACTTGGCATAATTATTTTAAGGCTCCACATTTCATTTTTGTCCAACATTACTAACTATTGCTGTTCTTCTAAACTTGGTGTTTGCATTGTGACTCATTGTGCATGGAAATAAATGATATCTCAATCATTCTAGAATTTATAAAATCCCATCAACTAAGGTAATGAGAACGTGAAAAATTTGCCAAGAGCATGCAACCTGTCTATTATTAACGGGTTATGACTAGGTTTCTTGTAACACTATCAGCATATATGCTGTACTAGTCTTCACACGAGCAGTTTAGTAATATTGAGAAACACATGGTGTTGTTTAAAAAAAATTATTGCCAGACCTATGAAAATCAACAGGGCTACATAATTTAATGGAGAATTCTGAAAGGAACTTTAACACAGGAAATGATGGAAAGTACATCATTGATGAAATGAAGGGATCATATCAAGAACAGGAGACCCTGATGAACAATAACAAATTAATGAGATTCATAAAGATTCACTGAATGCTTTACAGACCACAGCATGACATTATGTGAAATTTTACAAAATGGTAACATAAAGCAGTTATCACAGCATAAGAAATACATTGTATGCTGACAAAAGAATCCATCCTGATATACTGCAGTAGTTTTGCTTATTTTCCATTTTCTCTCCCTTTCTTTTCGAAGGATGGGGAATGCAACAACTCCATTAGGAGGAATTAAGATTAGAAAGGGATTTAAACTCGCCCAAGACAAAGTTGGATATATTTATAACCTTTCCACTACATCCATAAATAATGTGAGAATACCCATTGATCAGAACAATAAAAGATGAGGCAGGATAAACCAGAAAGAGAACACAAAAACCATAAACACCATAGAGAGGACCCTAGTACATCATATCAACATTTTATCATGAAATTTTAACCTAGATTTATTCCCCATTTTAACAACTAAGTGAACCCCCAAAATGCTTGGTAAGAACTACCAACAGACCTAATGGCCACAAGAAAGAACAGATCCAATAAACTCTACAACCCTGATAGCAATTGCCTCTGAATCGACGGTTGGGTCAGTTGTATCCACAACGATTCTCGGCACGTCCCCAAATTCATAATCCGTGCAACCTTGGTACCCATCCCGAAGCCTTTCCAGCTCAGCCCACGTCTTGGGCTTATGCCACCCATTACCACCGCCTTCTGCCACTGCAGCCCCTCGCTCCTCCAGCCTTCGGCACCATTCCTCTTCATCGCCTGGCCGGCATTCCACAACAACAACAAGCGCAGCCGGGAGGCAGGTGAGAGCGTCAAGGTGGGCACGGTGTGACAGCGGAGAATCCACCACAATGGATAAGCCGAGCTCGACCTGCCTCTCAGCCACCCGCCACAGCACGGCATAGGAGAGCTCATTCAGCATGCCCACAGCCCGACCGTCGACACGCTCAAGGTGCAGCGTGCAGTCCCGGATATCGTCCTTATCCAGGAGCGGGCAGCGGAGCGCAGCGGCGATGGCACGTGCCACCGTAGACTTGCCAGACCCTGGATGACCCTTCATGGCCACTATCACTGCGCCCGCCAGTGGAGACGGCTTTGCTTCTTCCTCAGCCATCACCACCCTCTCCTCAAACAATAACCCCAATTCCCAACACCCCCTCTCCGGTTGCTAAGAATACCCCTTCATAAAATGGTTTCTTGGCTGGCTACCACAACACTAGCCACCAATCTAAGCAACGTGATCTTACCCAAATTTAGACGACAATCCAAGAACCAAAAATCTATACGGTCCAGAAGCATCGAGGAAAGGGACAAAGTGAACAGATGCAAGATTGTGACAGGTGCAGAGAACCTCGTGAGGGATTTGGCATAATCTGAGGGGCAAATTCCCTCCCCGCGAGAACAAACAAATCCGGCAGACAGTGGGTGGGTTTTGACAGTGACCTGAAATCCACTGTGCAAACAGCCCATTTGGGGGAGGAGATAATCCATTCATCTCCAGAGTAAAATATCGCAAGAAATCGACAAAGTGCAAGATGATCCGGAGCGAGGGAGGAATGGATACCTCGAGTTCGATTCGATACGGGATGGAGCCCAGCCGCTTCCCCCTCCGAACCAGCGGGAGCTCCTCGGCCTGTTCGTTCGCCGGCCGGGCGGCGGGCGCGTGGGAGGAGGAGGCGAGGCGGCGCTGCGGAGAGGAGGCCGGCGCGGAAGCGGATGGGATGCACGGCGTGCGGTGCGGTTGGGTTGAGATCCACCGTCCGTTGCATCCAACGGCTGTCGTAAGTAGGTAGCTGCCTCTTTAACAGCCCAAGTGCAGGCAAAAAGGCCCAGTTTGGCCCAACAGAACAGAACTATTGTATCATTTTTTTTTTGTAAAGAGTCCACTTTAGATCCCTCCTCAAGCATGGGTCGAGTTTCAATCATATCCTTCAACCATAAAATCCGATATAGGTCGTTCCTTAACTTCTAAAAATGGTGCAATTGAAGTCCCTTGGTAGTCTTATAGACAGTTTTGGTTGATTTGTCGTCTACGTGGCACATTAACCTGGTCTTTAGGGTGATATGGCATCTACGTGGCGCTTACATGGCATTCTATTAAAAAAAGTCCATAGGACCCAAAGTGTCATTGTCTCTCTCCCCTCTTCTCTCCCTCCTTCCTTATCACTATTTTTTTATTATTTTTGTCTAACTGACATGTGGGTCCTACTGAGTATTTTTTATTTTTTTTCTAGTGCTACATAAGCTCCACATAGATATCACATGAGATAAAAACCAAGTCAACATCCACGTGGGCACCATATAGGACGAAACCGTGGTCTATAATACTGAAGGACTCGATTTGCACTGATTTTGATAGTTGGGTGACCTTTATATCCGATTTTGCGGTTGAGGTATGTGAATGAAACTTGACCCATAATTCAGGGAGATAAAAGTAAACCTTTTCTTTTTTTTTTCTCTTGTCATTTTTTTTGTAAGACCATTTTTTTGGGTGGTCTATGGAGATCACGAGTCATTTTCTCTGGTATCTCCAGAAGAAAACGAACACGTAAGTAAGTATTCCCTCTGATCGAAAATAAAACCAATCCTCAGATCCTGAGAAAAAAAATAACATAGATGCGAGAAAAATAAATAGTAGATTAAAAAAAGACTAAGATGCGCCTTGTTAATGGAAAAGTAGTATTGATAGGTGATGCATAATAGATGATAAAGGGATAAAACTTCTCGGTTTGTAAACTGAGCTGTGGATAAGTGTGTAAAAATCAACTTATTTTGGGATACAGTTTGAACTCTAAAAATAAATTTAATTTAGGATGAAGGAAATATGCAACAAGGAGGCAGATAATAAATTAGGAAACAATCAATTGGACATGGAGTAACTTATGGATGGATAATCTGATAGGCCGTTCTTTTCGGATCGATGAAATGCAAATGAATGCTGATGGATCGATGATAGATTTGTTTACAGTGATGAACTCAATGTTACATTTTAGAACAAGCTGTCTAAGGAACCGACGAAGAAAGTTTTTAGAGAAATTACACTTTTAAAAGCACGGTACGAATAATTCGTTGCTAATAATTTGAAAAGAACGGGCAACAGTTAATACCACTCCATGGTTAATTTTTATGTATGAGGTCACAAGGTTACGAGTTCAACATTTACCTACCTAGGTTTCCACCAATGTAGAAGACTATTAAATCAGCTTACTCATTTTGGGATATTACAATTTGTTTGAAACACAACCATCCTTTATATAATGGTAAAAGATAGTATTAAAGTGTATTCCATGTGCATCCTTGGTTGTGGAAATCAAAATTTATACTTCTATTATCTAAAATATTAAAGTGTACCCTAAACTTTCTGTGGTATATTTCTAAACTCGTAATCTTTCAATATCATGTAAACAATTTTGCCTATATATATTTAGTACGACGACCATTTGAACCTTCATTTCTATTGGTTCCTTATGACCACAGGTAAGCCTAATAAGAAAAAGCAGTACAAGGACTATGTATATGCTCATTCCATTCTTAAATATATGACACTATAATATGTCTGCTGTCAAGCATCAAAATCTTAAGTAACTAATACATACAAAAAATTAATATTAATATGTAAAAATGATATCAATGTATATATTTATGAAAAAAAGTACTTACAAGAAGTTACTCCCTAAGTTCCGTATTTACTGTTCTATCAATACCAAATACCTTCGAAATCAGCATATTGCTCTCACATTGAAAACCACAATAGCATTAACTGCAAATAAGGGTAAACTCATCTAAAACGTTCACTAATCTCTCTAATGATATAGTTTTTATCCAACATATGAAACGTTTCAACAACAGAAATTATGAAACTGCACACCATATATCACAAATATGTACGAGTAGAAAAGGAAAAAAGAAGAACGGAGGCATGCATGGAGTATAGACATTAGGCGTGCAGGTTGTGGGTGACAGGTGACAAATAAAATACTCTCTCCATTCAACAATATAAGTATTTAAAATATTTAAATTTTATCTACCAATATAAGTATTTCTACGCTACTAATTATCCCATCAACCATCTTCTATTCAAATTTCTTTTCATTTTACTTCCAACGATCTCTTTCATCCTCACTGGCCTTTTATTTAATGAAAGATACGAATTAAAGTCTTTTTTTTAACTTTAAACTTTATTAAATAACGTAAAAGGTATAGCTCAAGTGCACGCGCGCTGGTTTAGCGGTATAGCGATGGACCAAGCATGAATCAAGGTAAGAGGTAGTGCGTGTGTGGGGGTGCATGCCTGCATATGCCTGCCTGATCACTCTGTACGTACATCGGTCGATCAATTGCTAGCTAGCTGCAGGTGCAGCTACCTTTTGATTTGTCAGCAGCAATATTAATGCATAAGAATCCAAGATCCATATCACGTGCCTTAATTTTAACTCTTTTTGATTAACTGATTGACTAACTTTAGTGCAAGTGCAAGACGACCTATAGAGCCCCAGAGGAATTTCTTCGCCCAGATCATTAACTACGTAGATGTACTACATCCGTTCTCAGAAGAACGTCATCGTTTTGGACATCCCAATACCGTATGTAATCATTACTTTCTGAAGCTATATATTTATGAAAAAAAAATTTAAAAATATTTTCATGACAAATTTACTATAATGTAACCTTTGTTTTTTTTAATCCTGATATTTGCATCTATTATAGTGATTTAATATTTTGAAGTTTGATTCTACACATGCTATGATGTTGTACGCTATCCTTTTAAGAACAAATATATTACTATATAGTTACCTAATGGCACGTGGCACTAGGAAGCAAGAGGGTTTAAGTGCACTGCTAGCCCTTTGTATCTTGTAGCCTGTAGGCTTTGTTAAGTTTTGTGATGGATTCTGATAATCTGGTTTGACGCAACAACTTAAATACTTTTTATGTTTTAAAATATAACAAGTTTTAGTCTTTAGTATAACTATTAAAATGAGGGGATAAAAAGATTTGTCTTCTCAGGATGTGTGGGGTGTGGGTTCGAACTGATTAAGTGATAATAAAGACACGTATGGGTAGTTTTGCGGTAAAGATCACCTTATACAAGTACTGGGTTGTTATATTTGAAATAAATTTGAACTCTAGAAATTGTTAATTTTGGGACATAGGGAGTATATTTATTGTGAAAAACTATTTTGGTTTTAATATATGTATGTCATAAACGATAATATTATAGCATTTTAAAAATAAAACAACTAAGAGAGATATATAGAAACATGACAGTTGGGTACTCCGTCTGTATAAAAATATAAGTCATATTTTGTTTAGTTAAAATAAGGCTTTGACTAATAATTACTCTATTAAAATATAATTTTTCCTGACACAAAATTGATGCATTAGATTCGTATTCAAAAGTATTTTCTTATTATCATATTTTTGTGTCACATAAATGATATATTAGTAAACTAATTGTTGGTCAAAGCCTTATTCTAACGAAACAAAATATACACCTTATATTTTTATACGGAGGGTTTAACATATTTTATATAACTATGATTTAATCTTTAAAACAAAAAACAATGATTATACTAAGTTTTTATTTGCATAACAACTTAGAAGTAAACATATCAAACAATTAATCTGAGCTTTTTTTGTTTACTGTGGATGAAGCATGAGTTGATTCTACAAGTTGGGGAGGTTTAATGGACGAGCGTTCACGCGTCTGGGCCACACACGAATGCTTCGGCCCGGCCCACGTGCGGTAAAAAACCTTTATACACAAAAACTATATACATATAAACTTTATATACATAAATTTTATATATACAAACTTTTAATACGTAGACATTCTACGTAAAAAACTTTGATACCAAATCAAATTAGAAACATTATATTAAATGCAAAAGTTTATTTTGTATAAATTTCTATGCTGAAACTCTAATTCCGAATTCCAATCGACGTGTAAACTTTCATGTATAAACTTTCTATGTATAAAGTTTTTATAAAAGGAAGGAGGTGCCAAAAACAGAAGGTTGAAGAGGGTTTGCGCAGACGCCCTGCGCGTGAGCATTCGCTAAATAGCCTTTTCGGTTGTTCTATGGTTGTGTGACAATTCTAAAGGAAAACAAATGACAATTAAATCAACTCTTGTGCATTTGATCAGTGAGCTAAGGTTACTCTAGAATAGAAATAGGAAAATAAAAGTTAAAAAAGTGCATGCAGAGAACAACAAGATAACCATGAATTGGCAAATGCTGCTGAAATAGCTGGCAATTGGGCTTCTGGCCTGGCAATCAGGTTAACTTTGTACCTGAACTTGTTCTCAACGATTGTATCGCTCTAATATAATATTGATTAGATTTTCCCTTTCCCCCGAAAAAAAAATCATGCACCCGACAGATCCAAGAATGAAATCAACAGTACTAGTATTAATTAAACAACAAAACAGTTCTAGTATTAATTAATTCGTTTATTGGGCATAATCCAGCATGCATATGCACTTACATAATAAATTCAAGTCCTGTGCATGCATGTAAATAACTCCTTGGTTCGGATACAAATTAGCTAGAACAGTACTGGTACATTACGTAGTACTAGAACTCATCACGCATATATTTTTTTGTCTACGTACATAGCAGCACGTCTAGTATATGAGACTGGAATACGTACGTAATAATTAATTAACACAGATAGATAGCATAACAGTAGTACGTAATTGATTAATTACGGCGATGAGGCCACACGCGATAATAATATATCGTCGTCTCTCCCTCAAGCGCGCGGACATTCGCCGCCGCCATGCATGCGGTGGACGGCCGGCCGGCCGGCCGCGCGGCCGATTAGTTGCTGCCGCCGCCGCCGTCGGCGACGCTAAGGCCGAAATGCAGCCGGGGAAGATAGCCCACTGCATGACGCACGAGAGATAAATCGTGAGCAGACTGCATATATCTATGGACTACAACTAAGTTAATTAGTTATTAACTATATATATACACATGTGTATGTGATTAACTTAGAAAGCGTAGTTAATTAGCTAATTAATCATAGTCTGCAGAAAGCTTAGAGAAAGTTTACTACGTATTAATTAAAACCATTTATTAATTACTCCCTCTATCCCAAAATACATCTAGCATTCAAAATTTGTCTCAAAATATAATAACTTCTACACATACATTCTTTTTTCAATCAATCACAAACTTCCACCGATAAACTTTTCTACTTAGTTTCTCTTCTCAACCAATCAAAACATTGCTCCATTTAATTTCTCCAACTTTCATAATACCTGTGTCCAGCTTAAAATTTCTTATATTTTAGGACGGAGTGAGTACTATATATATCCTTATTATCTATAGTCCGTGTGTAATTAGGGACGGAGTGAGTACTATATTATCTTATTATCTATAGCCCGTGTGTAATTAGAGAATAATTGCTGCAGTTAGAGCACTTACGTTCTTTGCGGCAGCACTGAATGCCTCCCTGTGCTATCTCAGGATTGCTGGTTTTAATCCTCTGTATCTCCTCCCTGTTGATATGACAAGAATTAAACCAGCTTTTAGCAATACACAACCTTCTTCTTGCATTTAAATATATATGTTTATGTGTATGTGAGACTAGAAGAGACATAAAGATATCGTAGAAACAATCTAATTAATATATTAAGGATCATATTATATATACGTCTAAAATAGATTTCATCACATATATACATGCACATGCATGCATGATATATAGCTATCTGCAGACCAAAAGGAAGAAAAACTCAGAGCGCATGCATTTGATTAGAGAGCATAGCTATATATACTCTACATGAAATTGAATTTATTAATTCATATATATGTTGTTGAAGGTAAACAATTTGTTATTTTTAAAAAAAGTTTACAGGTCTCACATATATTACTGAATCTTGCAGTATTGCAATATGAACATCTAGATAAACTATGTTTATATTACTCTAAGTCAATGGTTCGGTCCATATTATACGACAAAACTTAATATGAATTGCATTTCCATGCATCCTTCGTTAGACACAAGGGGTTTTAAACCTTTTTTTTTCTCAGTTCAATATTTGTACATCCAAATTGGCATATATATAGTTGATGTATAAGCTTTTTAGAGCTATAATTTATATATCCTATCAAGAGATCTTATATGGAGATTGTTCTTGAATTTTAGCAAATTAAATGTGGTTAAACAAAAAAAACTATTGTCTAATAAACTAAAAGCTTGCCAACATGATGGCAGTAATAATATAATTAATTACATTTGTACAATATTGTTGCTTCCCATCTCCGAAGAGACTTAGGTCTACCAAAGGCATATAAACCATTTACTTACACTATCCCCATTCTTAATGGAGGTTTTCTCCCATCCTTGGAGAAGTATATACATCCCTACTAATTGAGAAATAAAAACTTTAAACCTGTTCAATTAACTTATTAGAATAAAAGTGTGCGGTCAACAATGTTAAATCTTTTCTGGTCCTTAGGAGGTATAGATAGGTATATATGCCTCAAAGTGTTAGGCAGGAGGTATATACATCTCGGTAGAGGTATATACCTCTTGACAAACACTAAATACCTATACCACTAAAAAATCGAAGAAAAACTCAAGGACAAATATATAAAACCCGTTTGGGGCCTCATGGTGTCTAGGCCTTAAGATTTGAAATACACAATTTTTGTTTAAATTTTTTAGATTTTTCAACTTTTAGGTATATACCTAGGTGTAATAGTTTGATTGATATCCATACCTTGCAACAAAACATCATAAATTCAAAGTTATTTCACCATCCCATATCACATACCTAGTTAATTATATGTTTGAATGACACATACCTAAAATCAAAATTTAAGCAAAAAAAGACATGCATAAATTCAAATTCAGTTCAAACTTTGTTTGAACTAGCTAGTAAACAAGTTAATATTCATACCCAAAAAGTTTTAAAAATTTTCATACTTATTTAAATTAGGTATATATCCGATTTGAATCTTGATTTCAAATCATACATACTACTACTTGTGAGATTAGTTTTGATACCTCCCTTGTGGAGAGTTATATCGTAAGTGATGAGGAGGTATATAAATACAGCTTATAGTCTCCAACGACGAGAGAAAACCGGACCACTTGTTAATTATTTAAATTTGGGCTTGTAGTTCTGATGGTAATAATAACATAAAACTAAAAACCACTTATGTTAATTATCTGAACAACCATTCTAAATTAATAATATCCTAGCTGATTAACAATTTAATAGTATTTCCACTGTTTGGGTATTTAAACAAAAATAAGTTTTCTATGTACCATTGAATAGATTTGGTCTCTAACTGCCAGTTGATAATAATGAGAGTTTCTTATTTTCACAACAGAAGTTTAAATTAATTTATAACACATTCTTTCAAACAAAGTATTCACCAGACACAATCTAAAGTTCTAACAATAAGAACAATTTTTCCAAAAAGTTTAAACATAATACTTCAACAAAATCTACTAGCAAAATGCCAAAATCCAACGACCAAGCAACTCATAAACTTTGTACCAACGGAACTTGTGGTCCAAATGATCACTTAACTAACTAGTTTCGGCATAGCACTGTGTACAATGACGGACCACACGAAGACTCGCCTAGACCTAGCTACTACTCCCTCCAAACACTAGCACCTGCATACTAACCCAATCATATATACTCTGATTCCTCCGTCTAGAAATAGAAGGTGTATTTTGATTGTTAAAAACATACTTTGGTCATAAATTTCTCTTACATTATTTCGCTTACGTTTACAAAATTATCATAAGAAAGTACTTTGAGCATGAATCCAACAGTATCATTTTTATGGCAAAACTTAAATATTATTGAATTAATTTTGGCCAGAGCTCAAAATTGGATAGTTAAAATACAACTTATTATTTCTGAAAGGAGGGAGTATTCAAGTTTTACTCTTTGTCAATGGACCTCTCTTTAATCTAGAGAGGCTGAAGTATAAAATAATGTATATATGGAGCTTTCTGATTGCATACTGCTGCGGTACTCAGGTAATTAATTGGTAAAAATTAATTATGCTGTCCTTAGGTACTTGATTGCCAAAGGTCGAAGTGCAGAGGGCTTTGTACCTGCAGCAACTTTAACTATGATTCTTTATCAATATATATTGTATCTAGAACCTTATAATACTACTTAATTTTGTGTTAAACACTCTCGTCATTTCGCTTATATATGCTAATTTAAGCCATAACAGCTTATCAGTGAATAAAAAAAAATTATGGGTAAAACTTCTATACATATGTCCTTAGCTATTTAAAAGCAAATGTTGAAAAATAAACTAGATAAAAAAACCCCAAAAATTAACTCTAAAATTAAGTTTTAAAATTTAAATTTTTGCTGCGACTTATTCAAGCAACAAGCATATGTGGCTTGAAATCTCACTTGATGAATCTGTTGTATGCAGATGGGACACGCTGTCTTTTCTCAGGGGCTGCAAAGAAGCAAAAAAGGACCAACATTTTATTATACAAACATATATAATAGATAAAAATGTTAATGTGAATAGTTAGCAGAACTAAGTAAATAAATTATGCAAGCCGATAATAATGTACTATGTTTAATTTACATATAATTTCATTTGGGAAAATCTAACAGCTCTATGTACAACGGGAAAAACTTATTATGTGCTTCATGGAATTCAGTTGATCAGGTTCAGAGCTCTTGATCGAGCTTCATTAATCGGTAGAATATATGTTGAATAGAAGCATGGAACAGTAAACCTTTGGCTATATATACAGAGTTTGCATGCAAATATATGAACGAAAAATAAATCCCATAATTTAGCAGATCAATGAAATAAAATCTTGAGAAAATTGTGCATACGACGTATAGGTGACACTTGCTGCTGACTGCTTGGTATTGGATACATGGCTGTTGATGTCCTCTGATTTCTAGAAGCTACATCGTAGCTCCCAAAGTTATTACCTTGAAATCCTCTGTTCTGTACCTAAATAAACAAATATACATGTAACCATTCAATTGTAAATAATATCCATTTTTTACATATATGCAGAAATTAGTATTTCATATATTGAAGTTGCCTTCAATAGTGATACACAACATATGCCAAAAATAAATATAGCTGATATGTGAAATATACTAATAAATATGAATACAAGATTATTCCAGCTATATTTTAAACTGAAAGTAAGAACCATTTCAGTTTTTAAACCTGGTGATCTTGAACAGTGCGTGCTTGGTGGAAAGGAGCAAGATCCATAGAGAGCACCATTGTGCAATGCCCGCATCTAACAGTCACAATGTTGTAGGAACAATTGTTTGGCACATTCACCTGCAGATATACAAGCAACACTGAGTTCATGAGTAAGCTATGTATATACATGTACCACTTTTCTGAATTTTTGGAAAGAGTAAGAAACAATGTATATATTTCATTTACAATTTTTTTTCCTCTCTCAGAACACTTTTGATTTATTATATATATAACCAATTTAAGAAAAATAGGGATAATCCAATCAGGATCATAAAAAAAGAAAACAGGATTTCATGACATATGCAGGGAAAATGTGGCGCCAATTAATAATCAAGTCTAGTAGAGTTACCACAGTAGTATTGTTACATCTCCCGGTCTATCCTAACTGACTGCTTTCTTCCCAATTCATTGGATTCTTAAATAGTGATATCAGATAACTGTTCATAAATTATTTAGTGCAGATCTATATCCACAAGAATCCAAATAAGTAACACTATACTGTCTAGAGTTAAATATATGCATGCTAGCTAGCTATCAGATGTATCAGCATTGGCCTGAACATATGCTAGCCTTTGGTCTCTTCAGATGATTCAATAGTAGTCACCGTGCATATATGTTATCTGCAACAGTGTTCAGTCATACACTGCACATAAGAGGTGAGTACACGACCATGCTGCTGGAAAAAAAAATGTAGTACAGCCGTTTGCAGCTACAAGACTACAGTATATATCCATATTGTCAAATGCCAATGCATGTGTAGTCAATATGTGTGTGTGATGACAGGTAGCTAGCTAGCTTATTGGAATGTCAAAAGTTGCACCATGTCTCATATCCATATCGTCTTTTGAGTCCTATTTGCCGGCCATCATGCACAAATAACACCTTTTCCAAGTGTGTCTCCCTTTTGAGAGGTTAGCTCTTTGCCTGGAGAAGCTTGAGCTATATGCATGTCTTCTTACCATGCAATGCATGATGCATCTCCCTCATGAGTAACCAACAGAGATCCTCCAGGGAGGCAGACATGACATCTCAGTCATGTCTAAAGAAGAATATCTCACTAGATCTATCTCATCAGTCAGACACACACACAAACAAACAGGGGGAGAGAGACACAGAGACAAATCTTTAGCTAGAGAGAGAGATAGACAAATCTATGTGTGTGAGATCTAGGTAAGTTAGATTTGGTCGTGGGAACAGTACAATAATCATCCAAAAAATTAAAGCAGGAAAAAAAAGGAGGCATCTTTCCAGTTAAAAGTTCATGTCACCCTCTCCTCTCTTTCAGCACATCAGAGAAACGCATGCACACACACATACTGTAGAGTATATAGCTATAGCTAAGAGCCCCCCACCTGCGCAAACATCAACAAAGAGGGAAAATGACATGACAGGCAGATCCACTTCTTTCTGCACATGTGCAGAATGAGAGACAAGGCTGCAGGATGTGGCAGCAACAGGCAGCAGCTTAAACCTTTTTTGTTAATTAAGATATGTTTAGTCATAAAAAATTCGGTTTGGAGAGGTGGGCACAGCCAATAATCAGAGGAATAGCTCCAAGTGTGCAGCACAGTACAGCACTGGGGTATTATCGCATGAAGCTAGCAGGTAGCTAAAGCAAGAGAAGCAATAATGGTTAAAGAGGCTGGCTTTAATCAGCTGCATGCATGTAAAAGTTTTATTTGATCTGAAATTATTTTTTTTCTTTTTTGTGGTAGTAGATCCATACACATGAGAAGCTCTCAAATAATATTATCTTATGTACATGTTCCTCCCAAAAATGTGTACTGCCCATGCATCGAAAAAACTATAAATGTAAAAAAAACCATCTTTTCTTTATGAGCAAATTAAGCCTTATGCCAAGGAAAGTTACCATTTCGTAACAAATTTTGTCTTATGAGCGAAAGAATGTCAAATAGTGTTGGATCTAGGTAATGCATGCTATGAGATTTATACAAATATGGGTCTGATCCAAACTATGAAGAGTTTTTCCTTCTGTAAAATAATAATTAAACCGTACAAGGTGGATCAAGTCAGAGAGAAACAGTTTTCTTGTCTTAGGACATAGAAATGACACCCTTGGGTGGAAGACATGAATTTTTTTCTTGAAAAGTTGGAGAAGACGAAAAGAAATATAAAGTATGTTTCTAATCCTTCTATTCATATTATTTTATGTTTGCCATACAAAAAAAAAATCAGCGCGTTTCTGTTACCATGTACTTGGAAGTTTATGCAAAGAAACTGGCCGGGCTGTTGAATTTAGAAGTACGTAGTACCAGATAACTCTCCAGAAAGATAAAATTACAAAATTATGCAGGGCAAAACAAAGTGCAATTAGTTTAGTAAACAATTAGCTAGCATGCTTGATTAGGGATGTTTTCCCCTAGCTTAGGGGCTAGCTCTATGCATGGACTGCAGCATGCATTAGCCCCTTCACAAAAATATATAAAAAAAACAATTGAACTCTCCATATAGATCCAGCAAATACCTCAAATTAGAAGAGAGAGAGAGAGAGAGAGAGAGAGAGAGAGAGAGAGAGTGATGAGGGAGCTAGGAAGACGATACCACAAGGATGGTGTTGCAATAGTTGCAGTTGACATAGCAAACATGCTCCGATGTAAACTGAGCCGACATTTCCCCCGATCTCGACGCGTCTACTCACCGAAGAGGGATCAATCGAAGGCGCGCCAACACAGGAAGGAAGCTAGCTAGCTCTAGCCAGGAGCAAAGCAAGCAAGAGAGAAATATGTATGAAAAGAATGATGCCTCCTGTGCCCTATATATGGAGGATTTGGGAGAGCACAAACCCAATTTCCTCTGACCCTTTGGGAATTAAGAGGTTTGTGAGAGAAGCTAGCAGGGATATGGCCCTGCAATAAGCTAGAGAGAGTACCAGCTGCTGCTGATCTGAGTGGGGGCACACACAAGAAAGGGAGGAAGAAAAGGTGTTTGGTGGGGTGTCTTGTGGGAGGACAGTGTGTGCAGCTAGCTAAGTGCAAGCAGAGGTTGGAAAGATCAAGGCAAATGAAATGTGGGTACAGCAGCTGAGCAGCCAATTAGCAAATGCTGGTGTGACTACTCCCTCTCGGTCCCTAAATGTAAGGGATTTTAGGTTGTTTTGGAGAAATTAAGAATGGACAAAAAAGACTATAATATCCTTATTAAATAGGTAATATATATAGAGAGAGTGGGAGGGTGGTTGGAGTTAAGATAAGAAGAAATTTAAATGAGAGGCTGTTGGAGGAATGAGTAGTACTTTAGAATACCTTATATTTGGGGACAAATTTTGAATCATTTTATCCCCTTACATTTGGGGACGGAGGGAGTAGCTAGCGAGCTAATAGGGGAGAATGAGTGGTAGGAGGAGAGTCTACGTTGCCAGGGGGCTTAATATTCTATGGTGAATTAATTGTAAATTTAGGACTTCTGTTTAGTTCAGTACTACTGCATGCATTACCGTTACTGCCTTGCAGGTGTGTCTGCAGATATGCTCAGTTTTTGTTCAACGTTGGTTGTCCTCTCGCATTCGTTTGTGTGTGGCAGTATGGCATCCTTTTCATACAAATAACCACGGGCCTAACAACACTAACAAAATGGAAAATAAATGTGTGACGTGCTTGGCATGCAAAATGTGCAAGAATCGGTGTTGACAAGAAAACCATATGGACAACTTTAACAATCTTTATGGATGAGCAAACTAGCCAAGAAAAACATATATTAAATGTCAAACATTACATTAGTCTGTAGAAACAAAATGCTTGAAAAATAAAAGGGAAGAAGCGTGCATTTCCTATTAATGCTATTAATTTCCTCGACGAAAGAACAATGTTTCGAAAACCGGTGCACTCATCAGCTTGTCTTATCAATGTATGTAGTGGTATAGACAGTAATCAACAACAATTCATGTTCATGTCACTACCAGAATTTTAAAATTTCGTGAGGGTTAAAATACCCTCACGAAAATAGGAATACCATCACGAAAATATTTTCGTAACGGTCCACCCTCACGAATCAGAAGCCAGGAAAATGTCGTTTTCGTGAGGGTTAACTGTCACGAAAATAAATTTTCGAGAGCCGGTGTTTTAGTGCTGATCTAATCACATCTGAATTGGTTACGTCACCGGTGGGTGTAATTTTTTCTTGTCCAAGTAGAGAGACGGCTGTACTGTACCATTTTCGTGACGGTTTTTGATGCACCGTCACGAAAACAACTACTTTTCGTGACGGTGTGTCAAAAACCGTCACGAAAATTGAAAACCCTCACGAAATTTCAAAATTTTGGTAGTGTGTACATACGTACAGTATATTGCGTGTCACAAGGAAATTTCATACATATATTGATGGGGCTACAGGATCAAGCAGTCATCCCCTTGTTATGTTATAATGAATACTAGTAGCTTGTGTGAGCTCAGTAGTATATACGTGTGTACCATTTCAGTGTTTCCTAGCTATATATATACTAGTGGTGCACAATATATTGGCTGAACAAATATCCTGAACATGGATGGTCCCGGCCCCATCCACTTCATTCTGAAAGATGGTAAATTGTATATCAAGGTGCGAGGAACAAGCAGCAGTGTGAAAGAGACTGAAAATTGTACATCAAGATGGGAGCAACTACTCATGCACTTTAAGTTAATTGAAGTTGTGATATGATGACAGGCACGTCAATGGGATCGCCTCATTGCCACTGTCATTCTGTCATGCATGCCAAAAAGCAAAAGGAAAAAAGAACAATGATCGACTTAATTAACGGGCTTTTTTGCCGGCACTGTCATAGACACCCTCGTCACTAACAGCTCCAAAGCATTATCTGTATCAGGCGACCCAGCTGTTAGAGACTTTTGGTCAGTGATGAGAAGGGTTATCTGCAACGGCTCGAAATAAGGAACCGTTACTGATGAGGAAATTTGGCTAAAAAAAGCAAAAAAATTGGCCTTAGGAGCTGTTACTGATGTGGAAATTCAGAAAAAAAAAAAGGAAAAAATCAGCCCCGGTCCATCGTCGTGGGCGTCAAGGCCGAATCGAGCCCCTGCCGTAGTCGTCGAGGCTAGGTCCAGCAACCGCCGTCATCACTGTGGCCAGATCGCCGAAATCCACTACCGCCAACGACGAAGCTCAAGCCCCCCCCCCCCCCCCTTTCCCCCCGCGCTGGAACAAAACCTTCTTGGAGCAGTGGGCGACTGACTGCTTGGCTCTGCTACCGCCGACGGTGGCCTTCTTGGAGCATGACCTTGTGGGTCTTGGGGGTGCAAGAGGAGGCACCAGATCCAGCGGCCGTTGAGGCGAGGAGCAACTAGATCCAGCAGTCCTCGACCGCGGGGAGGCTGGATCTAGCGACATCGGTGAGGAGAGGACAAGGGAGAGGTGGAGGCGGCGTTGGGAGAGACAGGTGGTGGCTGGCGCTTGGGACGCCAGATCAGGCACCCATATCTGGTAAGTGCCAAGCGGACCTAGTGGTGACCGATGGTCGGAGGCGACGGTGCTTGCAGCTGAGGGCAAAGAAGAGAGAGGGAGAGATTGCGCTAACCGCATTGCCGCTTGGGCTCACGAGGCGCCAACTGCAACAGCACTCCGACGGTCGCCGGTGAAGGAGGTGACAAGGTGGCTGCAACGACCTCGGCCTCGGGAGGTGCAGTGGTGGTCAGGAGTCTTGAAGGAAGAAGAGGATGGGGACAGGACTGAGGGGCTGAGGCCATAATAGATTACCTAAAATCTCGAAATAAATGATGATATGTCAACTGTAACAGTCATACATGAAGAGCCGTAACAGATTACCTAACATCTATAACGGTTCTACATTAAAATCCGTTATAGATGATCTTCACCACATCTGTAACGGCTTTACATTAAGAGCTGTTACAGATAAATTGGCATCACTAACAGGTGTTTGCTTCTACTACTATGTGTAACGGTCGAAATATTCACCTGTTACAAATGATCCAATTACAAACAGTTGTTATTGAGTGTTATAGATGACCCATTACAGATGTAGGGTTTTGTAGTAGTGTGGGGAAAATAATCAGGATTGGAATGATTTTACGAATAAAGCGATTTTCCTTAATAATTGGTTCCCTTAAATTAATTACCTAAGCACATGCATGTGGCTTTTTTGGAACATGAATACTTGTTTACAAATTTTCTATGTTGTATAAAATGTGTAAATGTACTGTTGTATGCATATATGCAGTATCATACTATATGGCATGTATGTGTTCTATAGGTTATAAACTAATTAACCCAATGATTTGCCTCCATATATCAACTCCATATACCAAGTATTTTACTATGGGAATATAATATATAATCCCCAAAAGGTGAACAAGTGGTACGAGGTAATCTCTTGTTATTTCCATGCACCAAATATATACACGTGGCTGGGCGTACACCACCGTTAAATATATTTCACATGGAATGGTTGATATATATAAAACTTATTGCATGATTTAAGAGGTCTTACGTAGTAGTACAACAGAAGTGATTCGTACTATAGTTGACAAACAGTATTAATTATTGTATAATAATTGAATCAAACTATATATATATATAGCACATCACTCATTGCATTGGAGACAACATGCCTGTCACATGGACTTAATTTGAAACATGCATATATAAACAAACATCCATTCATATATATATCTAGTGGTAAATATCCCACATCAATAGTAATAAAGAATTAAAGGTCCACTATATATTAATTATTTCTAGATCAAGTTCGTTACGTTCTGTGACAAAAAGTATTTACAATGATCCCTTCTATTTTCAGTTGCAAGCACGTGTTCTTACATTTTTATTCACTTATCAAATCAAATTATTATAACTTAAAAATACAGCACCGAATGCAGGTTTTTTTTCTCCTAATTAATTTGGCCTTTCAATCATTCATCTTGAGTAAATGTTTGATGCAGACAAAGCAAAGGATAGCAAGTACAGTTGCAGAAAAAAAGGTTGTACCATTCATTTAGCATGCTAGTCCATTTTCACACAAATGCAACAATTCCATGCATGGCTTGTGAACCTCTGCAGGTGGTTATTATATATCCCCTACAAAAATAAATCAACATATGTTTAATAAGTTGTTTGTGTACCTATAAAGCAATTTAAAACATACAGATGGTGCAGCAATAAGTGGCATAATGTACTGATTCTTGATTGGACGATATGATGCCTCTGCTCAGGAGATGTCACCTCAATTGGACAGATTGGATCCTCAAAGTCTCAGGTCCAGAGACTGACAAGATGCATGCCTAACCAAAACTAATTCTCAGCTACTTATGCTACTCCCTTTCACTACAATGTGAATCCACAACTGTATATGTGCATTGCTTTTGAGTCCAGCTGCCTGAAAGACCCTACAGAACAGAAAACGTTTGGATTTATCTCTGCAGCTAGCATGGAGCAGATCTTAACTCTTAGTACCAATTCACCATATGATTCTCAAAAGTATGGCGCTATACCTAAAAAACATGGCTGAACTGAAAAACGAGTTGATACAGAGATCCGGAACTGTGTCCTGAATATAATAATAGAATATGGATATATGGTGGTGTGTGTATATATTCTCTTTCCAGCTATACCACACTACTGACAAGACAAAATAACCACTCCCTATATAAAAATGGTTGTTGGAATTTTAGAGGTTATTTTTGACAGAAAGGAGTACTAAACTTTTAATTGTGAATTTGAACAACTTGAACAGTTTCAAAATTCTAAGCCAAGCGAATCTTAACAATTCAAGATTTCATCTTGCAAAGTAAAACTTGTACAGATTTTTTTTTTCTGAAAATGATATGCATGTATGCTCCACAGGACTTATGTACTAGATTACAATTACTTCTTTTTATTTAAAGAACTACTGAACTACTGATCAGACCTGCTCACCTCAAACAGTCACCTGGAAATTAAACAGGAACCAAGAGACCAGGGCTACATGCATGCATGCATGCAAGAACTCCCTCCTCATGAATCTTGATCAGCTGGTATATCTCATACATACATGTGGCTGCCTCTCCTTTGTCCTTTTCTCTTGCAGGAAACAAGTGCCATTCTTTGACTTGTACCAGCTAGCAAAGCTACTAGCTAGCATGCATCCAGCCATCCAGGCAGTAGCTAGCTAAGCCTGCATGCATTGCATGTGCCAGGAAATGGGGTGGCAGCCTTGGCGTACGCCTGCCATTTAACCAAGCCACTACATAGCCTGCAGCCTGTGCACTTTACTTTGTCCTCTCCCTGCTCCGCGTACACCGGATACTGGTGCCACTGTTTGCGTATTTTGCTCGTCGATCTACTTTGATTTTTCCTCTCTTCTCGATCACCCGGCTAGCTACCAGCCCGGCCGGCCCCCGGCCCTTTTAGTTTCATTACATATGCCAGTCGTTTTACTGTTGCGTGGTAGTCGTTCTATGCGGTCTATATATATGAGCTCAGATTAGCTGGTGTGTGTATTGATTCAAGCTCAGGCAGCAATGGAGGATACTACCAGCAAGAATACGAATCTTTCTATTGTCTATTATATTACATAGGCAGGGTTAAACGAGAAGCCATCTCGTTCTCTTGAAGGTTTAGAAATTACTATATATTAATTAAAGAAAAAAGTATTGCATGGTAGTTGTCTCAGATTATAAGATTGATCGATATAGTTGTATATAATAATACATAATAGTGTTTATGGAAACATAAACAAGAGTTGTATTACACAGTACCTTTTAAATAATGCTATCTCCGTACAAAATTACACAGTAAAATCCACTAGTTATAAATCATGTACATCTTTTAGTTTTTTTTTCTTTTTACCTCAATCCAGTCTCCTTCAAAAGCTTGGCTGATTGCTAGGTGGCTAGCTAGGCACACTATTACCGAACCATCGGGCCAATTAGGTAGGAGTACTAGTTAGTTTGATGCATGCAAGGTCAATTTTGATTTGACTGTTACAGAATCTGCGGTGGATGAATGGTGCTCTCCGCATTGTTTAGCAATAAAGATCATCTAGCTACTGATAGTAGCTTTCATAATGAGCATTAATCAGGTCAATTGCGTCCATTCCTTGTCAACCGGGGGCTTCTAGTCCAATCGTACAACAGGGTGTGTCTTGTGGTTAATATACATCACTTGCACTAACTTATCTTTTCTGGGTAGTATTCCCTAGCTAGGGTTTAAGTGTTTGGTTCTAATCTATCTATCAAAACTTGTACTGCCAATACTGTGTAGTGCCAAAATGTTGGTAAGGACAGAAACGAAGTGATTGTGTTTGGTTTGGTGGCTGGTGCTAAATAGTGTTAATGAGAGATGAATATATCATCATAGCCCAAATATTGCTAAAGCTTTTCTATCAAATGTTTGGCTTCATTACCTACCAAAAATTTTGACGTTATCAAATTTTGGCGAGGTCTTGAATATATCGTTAAATCTCTCGAATTCAACCCTTGACATTACTATGAGAACCAAGTGACCAAGACCAACTATACCCTTTGCCTTTGCCAAGAAAGAAAGAGCATATTACCTTTGGTTCTTGCCTCCAAGGGCTTGAAACTGGAATGCAACTTCTTCCTCCAACACCGTGCGGGATCTACAGCATCATATATAACTAGTACCCTGTAGCTCACTGCAAGGCCACAACTTCTTCATCAGAACAACACCGTACAAGATGCTCGAGATCAGTTGCTCACCTAGCTGGTAACTGTAGAAAAAAGTTTACTGCACAACAACACAGTACATTATTGTTACCTTCATGGAGCAGGCACCGTATCCATCGTGATCACCATCAATGTTAGGATACTGTAGACACTGACGGATTGTACTTGGAAGTAGGACCCCGGACAGCGATGCAGGCGTAGTAGCAGCAATTGCATGCTTGGTCTTCCATCAGAGGGGGCTCTCCCCTTGCTTGGCTTCATCAGGTGCCCAATCCTATCATCGATCTGACCATTCAAGTGGGTCTCTCTTCACTCTAGCTACAGTCCACACACCCATCTCTCATCAACTCTCTCATTAATTATTTTTTCATCCTCATCAGGGCTTATTCAGCTTTTCTTCATCAGGACCAAAATCTGTTCTTCCCTGCAAAAAAGAAAAAAAATCTAAAAAATGGATAGGATTTGTGCAGGCCACAAGTAGGTACTATCAGATATGGCTTGGTGCAGCGGCCGAAAGTTTTTCTTCCATTATCTTAGAAAAAGGTACGTGGACCATAAGATAACCAGACGTCTTTGGATCGAAACTAAGATGATAAAGTAGCAAAATGAATCACTGAAGAGATTAGCAACCCTACCTGAACAGTTGCCGACTGCAGTGAGAGGAAACATCGTCTCCTTCAGATGACAACCTTGACAATACAAGCACAAACGAACACACAAAGTTTCAGAGAAAAAACATGGGCAAAAGGAGGGAATTAGCATATAGCTTGCACATGAAGACCAGCTGGTCACTGTACCTGGGGGATGGAGTTGTCATTCAGAACACAGTTTCTAAGGACACCTTGTTGCACATAAAGGTCTGATGCTCATCCAACCTGGTCTGGTCCTGTGACATGTCAAAGCAGAAAAGATGTATTTGAGATATGTCAGAATATTTGTCCAAGACAATCAGGCCAACGACTGAGCACAGCAATAATCTTCTGTTATTTGTCAAACAGCAGAGTTCTGGAGATAGGTCGAAATCCGAAATGATCATGGATATATTTTCTGGTCCAAAAAGCAAGCCGCAGAAGGGATTTTCAGACACTCAATGATCATCATGTCAGTGTCATCCGACTCTCAGGATCGCAAATTGCCATTGATGGATGGAGCAACACAGGAGTAGCTATGGCGTCGCACTCGCCGCAGCGTGCGCGACAGGAACAGATCGATCACACGAGTTAATTTAAAGAGAGGTTACATCGTTTAAAATTATTGACCACAATTCGGTGACAAAAAGAATTTTGTTGAGAACCCAGGCTAATCACTAGCAGCAATTACATTGTAGGACCCCCAAGCCATGTACAAAAAGAATATGTCGAGCTGGAAAAGAATAGTGCATTAGCTAGGTCTTTTGTTCTCCTGTCGGCAATTGAATCTGTACATGCTGTTGTATAGGTTAGTGACTTGAGAGATTCAAGTGCCCCATATGCTGAATATGTTGGAAGATCTAGACTTGGCAAAACATCCCAAAAATATCTTTGATGTATTGCCGTTGTATCCTGATCATTCACGTCTGTAAAACAGAACATAAGCAGCAGGTGTCTTTATACTGTCTTCAGTTATAGGTCTCACGCATTCATCATCAAACTTGTACCATCCCTTCCCTTCTTCATGCTGCAGAAAGATCATATGTCAATACGCCAGTAAATCAACCAGCCTTTCTCATTACCAAGACATTGAAAAGATAATTTAAAGGTCGGGTGTAATGAGAATACATAAAAGAGGAAACTCACGTAGATGCTGGCGGTGTAGTGTCCACCTCCCATGTTTCCATAGTGGTTGCTAATAGCATACAAGCGATAATGGCAGTTTGATAATTCACTCTTGTCAATGATATATGATGACAGATCCAAATCACTAATGGGGAAATCTACAAACGTCTTGAGCTTATTTCTTGTGAACTGGGTATATGAGAACCTTTTGAGATGAATGACCAGAACTTCCGGTAGCCTCCACAGATCTAATTTCTTCATCGCTTGTTGATGCTTTTTGCAGCATGGGCAGTACCTGAATGCAAAGCAGAGAATAAAGTGGGTACCAGTTATGAAACAACAGTACACTTTCAATTCAGAATCCATAGCATGCCACCTATTGAGGTAATATTTTGCAATGGCAATCAATCTATTTGAGCTTCATGCATAAGCTATTCGATAAGCAGTGAAGCCAAAAGCAGAACAGCTGTTCCTCAGGGACACTCACCACATGTCTTCTGGGCCCAGCGGTTCCTCTTTTAGAAAGGCTTCCAGACAACCATGTAGTGCAACAGAATCTTCATTTCCTTTCGGGATAAGCTCAAGCTTATGAATCTCAGGTAGACTTTTCAGCATTGAGGTGTCATATTGTCTTACTGCATTTTGTTGCCAATGGACATTAATAAGTAGCCGGTTTGGTGGTGTCTCATGTAAATCCAGCTCATTTGTTTGTATTCTTGTTTGCTGGACATCACCCCTTCCATCCATTAAATAAAATTCAAATTGTTCCATGTGCGCCTCCCAATCAGAATCAGCAGTACCACCAGTATATGACTCACTAGATCCTTCTGTCGCTTGGCATTCAATAGTATCAGAGTGGCTACTTTCAGTTTCAGGGGCATTCTCCAATGGAGCACTCTCAAACTTACCATCTGAATCAGGTGTTGCATCCATCAGGTCAGCAGCACAGCCACTATTACACCTCCCACTGTCATTAAGAGAACTAGTGCTCTTGGAAAATAGTAATGGTTTCAACAACTTCAGATAGATGCTCTTCAGAGTTAGTCCATTAACTCTATGAGGAAGAGCTGCCAGCAGTGGGGACTCGAATTCCTTCATTTGTGGTGTTATATTATCAACACTAGAATGCCTGGATTCAGTGGTACCAAAAGCACATTATTAGTTCTACTAAAATACGTAAGTTACATAAAAGTCAAGCAACAAATATATCTAGGTGTGCTTACTCATCAAAGTGTTGGTGTGTAAAAACCACAAGTGAGGATTTTTCATATTCTCTTGGTAGCCGGTATGCTGCCAATTTATCTCCATCCCTCAGCAATGAAACTGAATCTGAAGGCTCTTCGAGGTATCGGATGATGCGGTTGTTATAGACCTGTATAGTCACTTCCAGTAAGTAAAAGACCTACCTTGGGATAGAAAGTTTGCAAAAACGCAAAAGGGCCAAAAGGAGATAAAAGAATACCTCTGTAATCAGCAGGATCTCATCATCTCCAAGTGAACAAGCAGAACTTAAAGCCTGAACAAGATCATTAAGACTCCCAAATTGTGGCACACTGACATCATATGAGATTGGCTCTATGCTACCATCAGTGCTGAAAACTGTCACAGTCATTGTCCTCTTTGCCGTGGAAGGTACAGGCAAAGATAAGTACATAAATGGGTCAAAAGTGACAGATGTTTTACTACAAGTAGGGCAAGTTAATGTTGATTTGTACTGCCCCTGCAAGTAGATATCAGAAAAGGTTCAATGGAAGAAATTCAGCACAAAAACATTCATTCCATAGTACAATACATAAGTCAAGTTGCAATATGACAGCAGATATAGAAAAGTGCATGTCGTGTCGTGACAAACAAATACACACACAAAAAAGAACATATTTAATGATGGATGTTAGTATACTTTTCTCCTTCCCACAAGAAAGATATACAAATCTTACGAAACGGCAATTTTGTCCATTTCTAAATTGATACAGATCAACCTGAATAATTCAGTCTCAATCCAAATTGGTGTTTAGATTTGTTTAATTTTATTTTGCATAAGCACATGGGCACTTTATTATTTAATATATGATCATTTTTTTATGAAATCTTATTGACCTGAGAGCAGGAGTAATTAATAATGTCATTGCTTGAGGATGCAAAAAGTTTTAAAGAACTTACATGGCAAATATCAACTATTACAGAGTCGTTTCGAGCTAAATGGTTGCTCCAATACTCATCTGCCACTTCTTTGTCAGGGCGGCCACTTGCATCCTTAGCTTCTTCATATGGCTTGCATTTGACCTGGTTAAGATCTTCATGGAGACCATCCAATAAGAAAGCAAGAAGTTCCTGTGAATCATGCTGATTAAAGCCACTGAACTGAGGGGCAAAACAAGCTATCTTTGACTTAAAATGATGTGGTGAAACAGGTTTTCTCTCGGTATTCCATAATCTCCTCAATAATTCTCCAAATGCCAAAGCAAGTTCCCCCTAGTAATGAAAATATCAGTGAGCTTAAAAGATCTATTCAAGGAAAAAGCTGTAAATTCATGACAAACTATACATACATTCAGTCCTAGTGGGTTAGTCCAATTTATATCTCTGTCATAATCTCCTAGGAAATAATCAACGAGCTTTGGTGTGTGAGCCAAACATTGGATTGAACTGTTCATAAAGCAAGTGTTCCCAAGATTTTCCAATCCAATTAGCCCTGTTGAGCTAGATCTTCCAAAGCTTCCATAGGATAAATCAACATTCATATCATTAACATCTCCAGAAGATTGTTCTGCATAGTCTATGCCAGTTCCACCAATCTTGGAAGTTAAGGAGTCAGACATTGCATAGACTTGCACTTCAAGAAGATTCTGCACATGCCAAGGAAAATGATAAGAATACGGATCTAAGAGAGGAAATCTTATACCAGGTTCTGAAACCAGAAATCATGGTTATTGATTAATATTCAATAAATGCATCCATAGAGAAACAAGGGTGTCAACTGATACTACCTCTAGCTCTGAGTGGCAGCAGTCATGATTTGACCTATTCCATTCATTCATTAATATTAGGTTTGTCTGCCCTGAAAAATCCCAAACATGAACCTGGATAGAGAAACATTAAGTAAACTGCACAAGTGGGATTATATTGCTGAAATTGAAATGCAACAAGCAGCGACATACTGGTTGACAATCAATATTAAAAATCTTGTTTGCCCGTTTATAGTTCTCAACTGGATTGTCCTGAAATAGAATAAAACATGTGAGGATGGTCACAAGAAAAAAGGTTCATGAGCCATATATCATCTGTCAAACAGCAGTACCTTTTTGCTAATTTTCACAGTCAAAATGCTTGTTTCTCGCACAGATATCCTAAGGACCAAAGGGTATGCACCAGCACTATCCTCAGCAAATGAATGTTTATTATGCAATGCCAAACTAGAATTTTGCCTGAAGAAGAAAACAGACATGAAGTCAGGAGAATGGATGAGGCAAAATGATTTGTAAGTTAAACCTATTAGGCAAAAAACAAAACATACAGACAAGATTTCTTGGAAATTTATGTGGTTCTATCGAATTAGTAACATGGTATGCTGAAGAGTCATCTTTGGCATCAAAGTACAAAACTAGTTGGATGGCATTACAGCACTGCAGAATATAGCTATCCATAGCACTGTTCTCTCACTCATAGTAAACATAGTGACAAAGTGGAGCTTGAATGGTATTAAAATATACCAAGAAAATAATGTCATATTTAGCTAAAATTGGTATCTAATGACAATGCATGTCAGCTAGTGACAGAGTAAATGATAACATAAAGAACCACGGCTTCTTTCTAGTTATCCTATTCACTTAATCATCAATCCCCTAGAATGCAGTTTTTTTTATTGAAATATTAGACCAGACTTGAGAGGAATTAGGAATTGCATCTGACAATAAATAATCTATATTATTCTATATGAAACATTTGCTAGCCTAACTTCAGCTAAACAAGTTTACTCTCTGTTACCAAATCTTCTTCTACGTTACTTGTAAGAAATATTAAAATCAAATAGAACTCCTGAAGATTAAAATTAAGGTCCCAATAAACTTGTTTAAGGGAGAGCCATCATCCTAGGAAGCTGGATTAAAGGTGCAAGTACTCATGTCTTGCAGTATAGGGGTATTACTAACTGAACGCATACAAATAATTTCTATCACAAGTAGAACTGTTGATTATGCTAATAATTCGACCTAAACTTGCTACTCAGCATAGTGAGAAGAGAGATACCTTGAAGAGTCAAAACTGTGGATAAATAGTGGCTAGTTGCGCATTGTTTTCTAAAAAGAAAGTCTAGGTTGCTAAAATGCAAAACATGAGATATTCAAGGGTGCTTCTGTCTTATCAAAATAATCGATAATATCAAACCCAACAAAAGCCCCTGTCATAAAAACAGGACCAGCCTAGCATTAAAGGGAATCCATATTGAATTGCTCTCCCTCTCGGTTATTGAATAAATCCTACGGACCAGAAGACCATATATTTTCCACGAAAGACAAAATTGTGTGCACATGTATTTAATATCATATTTTGTCAAGAAACGAAAAAAATTGTATTATAAAAAGGATTGTGCCTATCAACCAATGGGCTCCACTGGACTCTCAGTAAATCCGACACAGAACAGAGCAAAACAAATCATATTATTGACAAGCATATTGCAGAAGGCTTACTTGGGAAAGACAATAATTCAAGTAAGAAAACACAGCACAAACTTAAGTGCAGAAAGGAAGATGAACCCATCAGCATCACTGTTGAGACATTAAACTTTCCCGCTAGATAATGAATACAAAATTTATGCATCATTGAAAGCAATCATTTTGAGACAGGCTTGATTTGTTTCCTGAGAAAGCCAAACAAGAAGTCCTAAGTGCACTGTCCCAATTTGCCCAACAAGGAGATACAAATAATGTTAAAATATCCCTGCATCAAATGTAACTATTATCATGACTTGTACTTTTATTAATTTTACATGCAATTATGTTATGCTCAGAACTTCAGTTCATAGAGGAATTTCTTTTATTTCTCCTGGCTTGGCACAAACCAAAAGTGAAGCTGCATGAAATGCAAAGGTTTTAAAAGTTCCTGGTGTTTGAAGCTTTGCATGCCAAATTGCCAGTATTGCTATGTTAGAGGTTCAAAATTTGGAGTACAGAATTGTTTATATTCACGTTCGTCGACAGAGCTGGTGGTGTATAACAATCTAATAAAGGCATAGAGCTAAATGGGCTAAAACATATATGTCTAGACCGAACGGGGATGACGGATTAACTATCAAGCAATGCAACAAACACGTGCACCTCCTAGAGTAAAAGGGACCGGTTCAACCTACAAGCCCTCTCCTTGGCATCACACTGTGGCTGTAGTACGGGTAGGCTTGAGTTCATCTTTTCAAGGGCTCAGACCAAGCCATGGAGAATTTTCAAGTTTCAGGCTAACTTAAAAGCACACTTGCCCTAACTAAAACAAACTCAAGCCTATTGAAATTCGATAGGTTATGGGCATGAGGTTCACAATCAGTAATTAGGGCACAATCAGCCAGATCAAAGATCATCTTCCTATACGAATGTAGTCATCTCCCCATATCAATGTAACTTCCAGATCATCCCCCGTTTAGCCATATGATTGAACTATACGATTGAGCTCAGTGGCATCAAATTCCCCCACCGAACAACTAAAAATGGAAAACGGAAGCAATGGACGTCCGAGTCACTCACCTGGCGAGCACCCTGGAGAGCTCATCGGCCGGCACGAGCGCGTAGCTCCGCCCCCCGGGTCCTCCGGCGCCCCCGCGGCACTCCCCGCGCTCGAGGCGCAGCACGAGATCCGGGTGCAGGAAGCTGTGGAGCAGCCTGAGCCCGTAGTAGGAGGAGGGCGACGCCGCCGCGGTGGCCGCGTACCGCACCCCTCCCTCCGCCGCCTCCTCCCTCACCCTCGCCCACCACCTGCACCACCCACCCACATTGCCATCAGCCACACCCACACCACAACCCGGAGGACCTAGAGACTCGTCAAGTTTACGTACCTGAAGGGGACGAGGCAGACGGCGGAGTGGGGGGAGGAGGCGGCGGCGGGGGAGCCGCGGGCGGAGGCGGAGGCCGGGGCGGTGGCGGTGGCGGCGGTCGCCATCGCGGGGCGAGATGGGATCTGGCCAGCCCGGAGCCCCCGGATGCGTGCGCGAGTGAGCTGGTGGTGGCTTCCGTTTGTTTGTTTGTTTGTTTGTTTTATCTATCGCTTGATCGATGCGATGCGATGGCTTGCTGGGATTTGTAAATTTCCGGGAGGAATTCCTCGTCCTCGGCTCGGCTCTGCTGGTGTTGTGGTGGTGGGGAGATGGAATGGAAGGGGAAGACGGAAGCCAACGGCTTGCTTGCTCTGCTTTTGCTTGGCTAGCTAGCCGTTTCTTTGGCTGCCTGCTGCCGTGGCTGACTGACTGGCCGCGTGGCTGGGGAGATATAGGCTTACGTATTGAGATTTTTATTTATTTATTATTGTTATTATTATTTTGTGTTTTGACTATTGTAGATTTTATTGTTTTAAATGTGCTTTGGTGATTGCGAAGGTACTAGTAGGTCATCTTGCATGATTTTTTTATGGTTTTTGTTGAACGTCGATGTATAGTTTACAAAATTTATAGATATATTTTGATATTTTGATCGGATAGTAATATAGAGGTCAATCTACTTGAAATCGTATCGTAGTGACTATCGCATTTTGATAGTCACGACTCACGGCTATGGTTTTAGTCAACCTAAAAGCAATCAATCGTGTAAATTTTATTTGCTTATAGGTCACTAGGCTATTTACTCCCTAGTTTTGTTCCTCGAGTTTCCGAGTTCGTGGGAGTTCTATTTAAATAGATGTATTGAGATTGGATGGATCCAGCCATGCAAATAAAGAATTTTTATGTGTTATAATTACTCTCCGGTTCTAGCCTCTTAAGTTTACATAACCAATTAACTTGTGCATATTTATGGAGGCTAGGGCTTTTCACATGTGCTAGGTTTTTTTATGAGGTAAGTAGAGGTAATAGTAAATTCATAAGACTTTATCGACACTGTAGAACACCAGAATTTCACATGAAATAATGTGGGGAGCAATCTATTTCCTACAACATTTATGCAATATATTCCTTCCTTCTAACCTCTCACTTATGAGATGCTAACAGATAGGAAGGCAAATGAGCAAATGTGACCCACACCAACAAGGCTACAACTATTGAGATGCTTACAGATGGGTAGACAATCCTTGGACCATTGCTTGGTGTTGTGTTGCAAGCAGCCACTTTTCTCCAAGCTTAGCTAGGCCCATTGGACTTAGCCAAGATGACCATATGGGCTCAGCAACATCAGCCATGGCTTCATCATGGTCCCCTGCAATGCTCACATGTGCACTGCTGGTGTCAACTATCAAGTCAAATGATCAATCATCAATCCCCCTATAAGTACCTCCTTATCTTTGCCCTGTTCAATTGAGGTGCCTACTCCCAATCTAGTGCTCCCTAAAAATGAAAAGTGATGTGACAATGTGATGCTGATATGCCATCTCACATGATGATAATATCAAGTGTACTCAACTCTACTTTTTGCTGTTATTGCAATCTTCAATCAGATTGGTTTGTGCAGTCCCCTAATTGTCTATCTATTTGGCTGCAAGCATTTAACCTCTCCATGGCTTTTGCTAGTGTGGTGGTCTATTTCCATACACACATTTCATTGTGTTTTCTGAATGTGATGCATCATATCTCTGTGTGTGTGGGGGGGGGGGGGGGGGGGGTGTCAGAGAAAGGGTAGTTGGGAATTGATTCAGTGTATCAAATCTTCAGAAACTTGAGTGATGACATCCAATGATGCAAAAGCTGCTAAGACATTAACACACCAGCCTTCTTTTAATCCAAAAGGCTATGCACAAACAGCAAAAGTGTAAAGCTGCATTTGCTTGTTTGCTCCTCTAAGCTGTAATAATCTCTCCATATAGGACCACCACAACAAGAGAATCCTAAGTTGCTCGTCAGAAATCAGAAATGCTCCTAAATTATGTCAGAAACATTCTCAAATCCACAACATGAAGCAATTTAATTTGCAACTGATTTGTCAAAGGCTTTTTCATGAAAACACCAAGGTTCATCAGAAAACTGATTGATTGATGCATGCAATGATACAATTAAGGTTCTGAAATGGACATCTAAACTAGCATATATATATATATATACATCACATATGTAGTTTAACTGAAGCAAGTAGTAGTAGTTTTATGTACATGACAGGCCAACCACTAAGTCCAAACGCACACTCAAAACATTAAGGGAGTAATTACTAAAAGAGAAGCAGATTAGAGTAAGTAAAAAGGGATGTGGTAATTGACAATTAACCGCTAATTAATTACTTTGCTACAAGCAAAGCGTGCACATGACGAGGCCGTTCTCGTTGCAGCCGCGGCACCGCACGCCGCGGCCGCGCTCGCCGTCGAACACCTTGCGGCTGCCGTCGCACTCGCCGCAGACCACGAACCTGAGGCCGCCGCAGGCGTTGCACTTGCCCGTGCCGCCCCCGTCGGCGGCGCCGCGGCTCCTCTTCTTGCTGTCCGGCGACGCGAGGAGGGCGACGAGGCGGCCGTCCTCGTGGAGGGCGAGCACCTGGGCCGCGCCGCCGACGTCGCGGCCGCGGACGAACAGCCGTGGAGGCACGGCCTTCTCCCCGGTGACGGACCAGAGCTCGTCCCGGAGCCCCCTGTCCATGGACACGTCCCGCTCCTGGAACGCGACGTCGAGGTTCTCCAGCAGCGCGCGCACGCCGTTGCAGTCCTCGAACGTCTTGCGGATGCCGCGGAGCGTGGTGGTGTAGAGCACCACGGCGCCCTCCCCTCCCGGCGGGCACCTGGCAGGGAACTCCCGGAGCGGGTCCGCCGCCGCCGGAGGCGCACCACCAACCCGACCCTCCTCGTCGACGAGCTCCCAGTCATCAATCGGCTCCGCCGCGTTCTTGGTCGGGGTCTCGTGGGCGTCAAAGAAGGACGCGTCGTCGGAGAACGCATCAGCCGCGACCACCACCACGGCTCGCCCAGGCTTGGTCGGCGACGGCGGCGGGGAAGCAACCGCAGCCGCCGGAAGAGACGACTTGAGCGCGCGTAGGATGCGCGCCTTGAGCGTCTTGATGATCATGGCGCGCGTCAAACGGCGACGGCGGCGAAGGGGGCGAAATGTGGGGTCGGCGAGGAGCTCTTCTTCTCGGTGAATTGGCTTCTTGGTGGCAATGGAGATGGGATTGCAATTTGGTTTGGACTTTGGGAAGCGTGTGGGTTTGGTGATGGTGGAAGAGGAGGAAAGGAGGAAGAAGAGAGGTGGAGGTGGAGGGAGAAGAGGTTGGCTTCCCTCCTTTTTAACCGCCTTTTTGACAAGGTTGAATTGAATTGTAGTCAAGTCTTTTTCATGGCTAATGGTTTGCTTAACTTAACCTCCTCTAACATAGAGAGATGGAGGAAGATTAAGTAAGCATTAATCCAGGTGATCAACGCCTAATGGTATATGTCTAGGCTCTATTTGGATCACGGAAAAAAATTATATTCCTAAGAAATTGATCCGTTTTATGTAATATACTACAACAAAACTAGGTGGAATTACTGCGTTCCAAACAAGGGTTTGCTTGATTAAATCATGTGAACTTTCGGTTAAGGGTGCCTTAAAAGCGATTGTGCGAAAAGTTTACACTAACTGCACATGATTAAATCCGTTAAGATTGATCATGAATTCTTTATTAATCTAATCGTTGCTTCGATACTTTGCATCACTGCAAATTAAACTAATGTCTGCTAACTTGTGTTGATACGGATTAAATTGAAAGTATATTAGCGCGGCAAGTAAAAGTAAGCGCATTAACCCAAATAACGAAGCAGATGGAAACTTGAGAGAATAATTAGCCATCCTTACCGATGTTGACACGCGAACCCCAAATAGCTGTCCACATAACATGGTTTTCCCATGTGGCTAGTGGCTGGTAGCATGGTACAGCACCAACCATCAGATTACTTACACAAGCTTCACACCTCAAAAAGCACAATTTTTTCTCAAGATGCAACACACTTTTACAGCTAAAACAGAGTTCAGTACACTAGTACTCTGGATAAAACGTCTTAGTTGAACACAATGTGTTGGCAGGTGTGCATTGTATTGACTATTGAGTTCAGTGATCTACGATACATAGGTGCTTTGTAATTACATCCATGGTGCTATTTCTGCCATCTGGTGCTCAGCTAGGATGCATTCAGAGGGTAGCTTCTAACGCGGCGAAACCGATGCTGAACCCAAACTTGATGCAGCTCAGCTCCTCATCGTTATCACCCAGCATCTTCATGGCGATGGTGTAAGAACCCTGAAGATGAAGTAAGTATCATCAAGTGGGAATTGGAATAAGAGGACAACCAAAAACCACAATTTGGTATTATCAGTGGTATTTGAGCTGCCAGGTCCTAAAGGAATGTGCCACGGAAGAGCATACATTTCAGACTTGAAGCAAAACTAAAAGAGATGTAGATAATCTTACTGGTGGAGTGTAGGATGGCAGGGTCTGCTGATGAGCTACCACGAATTCACCACTTGCTGGGCAGGAAGTCACATCACAAAGCTCACGAGTTTCGGAGTGGACAGAGAAGATAAAATATTTCACATCAATAACCAGCTTCCCTTTACCGATAGTTTGATCTGCAGCAGGTCATCAAGATGCATTGTAAATTTATTTATAATCAATATAGAAGAAAGACAAATCATGTGCTCCCAGATTAGACTCCTGATAATAAGCATAATAACATAAGGACTGGATATTAGAAAATATATTGGGGTTTATCATGAAACTTGGTCGATGCTAGATTTGACTCTCACTCGTATGGTAAAACAAATCGCTGAAGCTTATACAGATAGTTCTTTTTTAGATTTGATTGAAAGAACAAGGGTCACAGGTTTTGCCCGCTGGTTCTACACCACATGCAAATTGGCCTCACATACATTTACCACCACAAAATAAGGTTTTAAGCACTAGGTTTAAAAAAAGGGGAAAAATAAAAAACTTGGGTACAGTGGGCATGACTGAGTCTGAGGCACAGTGCCATTTCCCAATGCTTTGGATGCTTCACCTTTCTTTACGAAATGTTTTGGATGGTTCACTTCGAGAGGTACCTGTTCCTGCCATTGCCATGACAGTATACTGACACTAATGATGCAATGAGATGGATGCTGCTTTGGTGTCAGAAAGGACAAATTACTTGCTGATCATTGTTAACACAACGTCCATACACTGAATTTAGTTAGTCCATACATATTTGCCATGCCATGTAAACAGTAGGGCAGGTAACATGGGGATAACTCAATCAGGTGGACTTATTGATCAAAAGCCCACAAGCATTGAGTAGTAGAAAAGCACTGCTAATGTTTTGGGATGTGCTATTTAATTTCCTTTTACAGAATATGTAAATGGATGTTGCTTCTCAGGTGCAATCAAGCCGTTAAAGATTCTTAATAGCCAACTTCCTAAAATGTACACAATTATAGACTTATTGTGCAGAAAAATTAAATGTATGTGATAAACAAATATGTCAAAGGCCTGATTTATCCTGGTAGCAGGATGCATACTATATACAGGATTGCATCATCTTCAGAACCATACTCCTAAGCTTCTGGCAATGCCAGCCACCCATACTGCTTCTCATCAGCAAGCAGGAAGAAAGAGCCAGCAGTCCTGCCTCTGAAATATATGCTACCTAGAGGAGGCCATTCTAACATAAAAGGCGGTATCACATTCTTCAAAAAAAAAAAATGTTTAGTCATCATGGTTGAGTACTTGACTGGCCCTAAATTCGTACAGCTTGCATAGAGAAAATGATAAGATAAAAGGCTTAAGAGAAATTAATGCCATGTTATGCCTAAATCTCTAGGTTGCAATCAGACGATCGCAAAACAACTAGGGTTCTGTAGCGTTCTACATGTCCATTACCCCCAAACATGAATACTATAGGGCCAGAATAATAATGAGCGCTTCCAAACAGTGTCACCAAGGTCTAAAGAATTTACTGAACATAACTTCAATTTCTCTCAACCACTGAATTAAACTTTAATTGTACACAATGCACAACCCCTAGCAGCTAAAAAGGAAATTCTCCAAACCACCCTGTCACTTGCTGTTAGTACACGATAGGCGTATAGCCACACAGTGTAGACACATCCCCAGCATAACTGCAAGATTACAACGCAGCAAACCTAATTAACAGCATATCCCATCCTAACCTCAAGAGGTCAGCAGCAAGCAAAATTCCACTACCAACTTAAAATTTTATCAGTAGTACAGAGATTAATTCGCAATTACTGCCAATTGACTTCAGAGCTGTAGCTAGTACACTAAATTCATGACATAAAAAAGTACCCAACTGCATCACGAAACATAAATCTCAAAGCGATTAGCACAAGGGGGGAACGGAAGAGATTGGTTTACCAGTGGAGGCGGAGATCTTGAAGGTGGCGGGCTCGCCGCGGGCGACCGGATCGGGCACGATCTCCACGCCGCTCACCTTCACCGGGTAGTTCTGGTCCTTATCTGCACGCAACAGCAACAGCAACAGCAACAACACAGAGCTTCAATCTTCGCGTCCTTTTCGCGCCTCAGAACCGAAGAAATAGCTCGCGAAAGAGAGGATTTTTGGGTGCGAAAGACTACTACTCACTGCAGTACTCGACGTTGGTGACGGCGGAGGCGGAGGGGAGGAAGAGGAGGCAGGCGGCGACGGCGAGGAGGCCGAGGAGGAGGGGGCTCTGCTTGGTCGCCATGGCCGTGTGGTGGAGTTAGGGTTCGAGGACTGGATTGTGAGAGAAGAAATCCTTCGGGGTGGAATTTATAAAAAAATCCAGAACTAATCTGTTCGGTTTCTCCTACCTTCGCGTGCGCTTTTGACTTTAGATTATTTCGGGGGGTGACACTGACGTCTGGGCCCGGGTGACTAACAGTCTTGGATAATCCCGATAGGTCTTGGTGGTTAGCGATGAAACCGATGGTTATGGATTCTCTGTTTTCTAAGGTGGAAATTAGTCCAGATTTTAAGTCCAATCGGCGTATGAAAACTGGATAATTTTGGCTGTAAAAATTTGAACGAACCTTTCATGACATTTTGGACGATTGTGCATATATATATATATATATAGAGAGAGAGATTGGCTACTATGCTTTATAAAGCATAGCCCTATCCGTGTGGTATACTCATGTCCGTTGGATTGATTGCTATCTGCGGTCAGATATGGATGGACAGAGCGCTCTCTTCAGACGTAACGGCGCACTCACCTAACTCGCGACGCACTCACCTAACTCCTCACCTAACTCGTGACGCTCTCTTCCGCCAGCGCCTCCCCTCAGCCGCGCCGCCGCCTGCTGCTCGCCTAGCGCCGTCGTCATCCTCATCACCGTGCCCGTCGCTGAAGTCCCCAGCTAGCATTGGTCGCCTTCGCCTGCCGCCGGTGAGCACCCTACCGCGCCGCCCTCTCCTTTCTTCCTCCCCGGTGCCCTGATGTTTTTCTCCCATCTACCGTGTGCCGTCGCCGCCGTGTTCTGCACGCCGCCGCTTCGCCTGTGTGCTGCTGCCTCCCCTCTGCCTCGGTAAGCCCTAGCCGTCGCCGTCTTTGGAAGACGCCGCTGGTGAGCCTCCAAACCACGCCTCCTTCTTGGACCGTCATCGTCGTCTCCCCTACACCCGAATCGGCGCCCCTCTCTACCGAGCAGCTGTCTCCGGAGAAGGAGAAGGATATGGAGGGCAAAGGGCACCGGGCGGCGCTACTGCACCAGTACCTGGAGGACCAGATGGAGCTCGTCGGCGGTGGAGAAGGGGGACGCCATGGCAGCACAGGGCAAGAAAGCATCAGAGCTTAGCTAAGCTTGCAGATCAAGAGTAATTTAGGATTCTTTTTTTTTCTTTTTTATGTCTTGTTGACCTGCTCTGCTTTCTTGGAGGGGGAAAAAAATCTTTCCTTTTCTTTGCACTGGTAATTTTTAGTGTCTATACCGTTTGTAGTATTTCGACTGATTGTAGTGTTAGATCTTACCCAGGAGTACCTTTGGTTTGGTATCTAGATCAAAAGGATTTTACATGTAGCCCTTACAAATTGGTGATAGCAGTTCATGTGTCTATATCTTTACAGGAAAAATTCTGAATGCAATTTATTTAATCATTTTATGCTATATTGAGGGAGGTAAATATAAATGGCATCACGGGCATTAAACTTGTGTCTGAGTTCCATTACATCTATGAAATTTAGAACTCAATATTTATGTAGTTTTCTTATCTGTTGTAACTGTATTTGCTATGGTCATAGACTAATAGCTGAGTGAATTACTTTTGCAAGTTTAAGAATCTAAATGCCATGTTGATAATGACCGTGGCATTGTCTTCTGCTGAATAGGTGCTTCCTCCTACCACATAGGGATGACGAGCTATAGTTGATAATGAGAACCAAATTGGTGCCTAGCCCATCATACAGCATGTTAGAATCAGCATAATAAGCTTGGAAGATGGTTTATGCAAAAATGCTGCTTTGTAAAAGAAAAGGCTAAAAAGCAGGAAAATACCAAAAAAAGAAGAAAAATAAGAAAAGGGGAAGGAGTTTGGACTTCGGAGCCAGAATTTGATAAACCGCCATGCTGATACTTGAGGTGGTTGTATTCGAGATCAATGAATTGTTGTCATATTGAGCAAGCAGTTTTCTTCAGTAGATGGATAGGCGGCGTGGAGATCGTGCGCGCGATTCGTGGGAGTGAGGGGGCTTGGATACCAGGGGACTCGGTCCGCGCCCGTTTGAACCGAGTGCGAGCGCGGGAGGAGGCGGGAGGCGGCGCCGGATCGGACGGCTCTGGGGATTTCCCCTCCTCCCGATTCGGACGGAGGAGGAAGACGATGCTGACAGGCGGGCCCGGCCTGTCAGCGGGAGGCGCGCGGGGAGGGGCGCGGGCGCGAGCGAGTGGTGCGGGCGTGAGCGAGGGGCGTGGGTACAGGCGCGCGGGGAGGGAGGCCGGCACAGGAGTAATATTTTCTGTTCTCCATTGCAATTTGATTACTCACATCCTTTTGCTTTAGAGTAATATTTTCTTTTTCACCATTTTTTTTAGCGAGATAACCTAGCATTTGTGAGGAACCTATATTTTGAGAATTCAAATCCAATATTATCTCCGTATCTTCTAAGCTCAAAATTTTTTGTGACCGAATGTTTCGTTTCTTTGATGGAGAACCAATAAGCTCGTGGTTATGTTCCTTGTCGAAAATTGACACCTTCCAAACCACTCTATTTACTAGCCTTATTCGAAGGCCAGCTTTGCAACCAGTTCTACTATAACCATGTTCTCTTTCTGGTGTTTTTTTGCAAACATAATTCGGATTCTAACTTCTTTTTTTCATCTAGTTGTCTCTTAGAAAATCCTTCTTTGTTGCAAACAAATTTAACCGATGACAAACCTACCCTTGATCTTGCCTGGCTGTTTTTCCTAATGCTGAATCCTGCATTACAACCATATGTGTTGTAGAAGTGGTATGCCTCACCAACCGTTGCAAACTCCATGCCAACATATGGTTCCAATTTGTCACCTGTAATAACTCCTTCCTTATCTGTTTGTTCCTCTTCATCTTTTCCGTCTTCCTGATATCTTTATGTCTCTTCTAAACCCAAAAAATTTTCCTCACAGTTAATATAAGGATCATTTTCATCCATCTGTTTGATAGTAAGCAAATTAATTTTTATTAGCACTATTCATTGGGCCAGTTATTAGCACCTAGAAAATTTTCCTCATAGTCAAGTAAAATTGCATCTGTTCAGTTAAACCCTCCCTACCAGAACCAAGTGCAGCAACCAATACTGATACAACCAAAAAAAATTCGCAAAAAAATTAAAAACCCAGAACATCGGGTACTTCCTTCACAAACCCAGCTGTCAAGAGAGAGAGTGTCATACATCGGGTCCATCTGTCGTACATCGGGAAAACTATCAACAGGTCCACATGGCTATCTCAGAGGATGGGGATATCGTGGGGCCGGCCTGTCAGGGGCACAGAGAAAAGGTGAGCTCGCCATGGCACTCAGCCGAGAGGTCGAGTGACGGCCGGCGCGACGGGGCACGGTCATGGCGAGGCAGAGAGGAGACCCGACGTCACAACGACTTCGGTGGCAGGAGTAGCAACTTTGGGGTGGCGCGACGCGGCGAAGACGATGACGATGGTGCCACGGTGCGGCACAGGATGAGGAAGGAGGAGGCGGCTCTAGCGACGAGGATGCCCACCGGCGACAGCTTGCAGGAGCAGTGGCGACGGCGTACTCGGGATGCAGCAGAGGGGTGGCACACGGTAGAGGAGGGGCGGCGGCACCTGGATGGCTGGACGGCGATAGGGCGCAGAGCGGGAGCGGCAGCTGGGGACGTCGCGGCCGCCCAGTGCCCTTCGCTCTCCATATCCTTCTCCCTCTCCAGAGACAGCCGCTTGGTAGAGAGGAAAGGGGGCGCCGATTCGGGTGTAGGGGAGACGACGACGACGGTCCAAGGAGGAGGTGTGGTTTGGAGGCTCACCGGTGGCGTCTTCCAGAGGCAGCGACGGCTAGGGCTCACCGAGGCAGAGGGGAGGCAGCAGCACACAGGCGAAGCGGCGGTGTGCAGAACACGGCGGCGACAGCAGGCGACGGGGCATGGTAGATGGGAGAAAAACATCGGGGCACCGGGGAGGAAGAAAGGAGAGGGCGGCGCGGTAGGGTGCTCACCGGCAGCAGGCGAAGGCGACCAATGCCGGCTGGGGACTTCAGCGACGGGCACGGCGATGAGGATGACGATGGCGCTAGGCGAGCAGGAGGTGGCGGCGCAGCTGAGGGGAGGCGCAGGCGGAAGAGAGCGTCGCGAGTTAGGTGAGGAGTTAGGTGAGTGCATCGCGAGTTAGGTGAGTGCGCTGTTACGTCTGAAGAGAGCGTTCCGTCCATCCATATCTGACCGCAGATAGCAATCCATCTAACGGACAGGAGTATGCCGCACGGATGGGGCTGTGCTTTATAAAGCATAGTAGCCAATCTCTCTCTCTATATATATACACACACACACACTTTGGACGATGGTGTATATATCAGCTGGCCATATATATATATATATATATTATGTGTGTCCTAAAATATACTCTCTCTATTTAACAATATAAGTATTTAAAGCATTTAAATTTTTGCCATCAATATAACCATTTTACGTTACTGCTTGTCCTATCAATTATCTTCTATTTAAATTTTTTTTCCTATTTTATCCCCAACTACCCTCCCAACCCTATTTATTCTTATTTAAGGTGAGTTTGAAGTTGATGTAAGAAGAAGATGAAAAACGAGATATCTCATTAGTAAATGATTAATTAAGCATTAGCTATTACAAACTTAAAAATTAGATTAATATGATTTTTTAAAGCAACTTTTAGATAGAATTTTTTTTACAAAAAATACACCATTTAGTGGTTCGGAAGCACGCTCACAGGAAACGAGAGGAGTTTTTACCCTATCCCTCAGTCTCGAACGGAGCCTTAATGAGAGACATAAAAAAGTATTTTTTTTTCCTCCTCAATCTTAAACTTGCCTAAACAATCTATAGATCCTTATATTGTTGGATGAAGCGAGTAGCTATTTCGGACTACAAATCTAAAATTAGTAGCCAAAAATAGAACGGAGGTAGTACTAATATCTTCGAGAAATTGCAGTGATGCACTTAACATTCAAAGAGACAAGAAGTAGAAATTCCTAGAAAAAAACATGACATTTTTTTGAAAAAAAAAGAGCGGAATTAATTGACTAGATATGGCGAATTGATTTGTCTAAGTTTCTTTCATTTTCTCTACAAACAAATTAATTGGGTCCAATCAACGGGAAGTAGTTGAGATGATTCGTTCACATTAGTTTTCGTCTGCAGGAAGAAATCACAATGTCTTTTTTTATATAGCCCTGTTGGGACTTAAAAGAAACAAACAATTAAATTGTGCCATGTGAACTACCAGCAAACATGTGAATCACGCGTTTCGATCGAGCCATGATTGAAATTTGGATTAATCCAAATTAACTAAGTTGCAACATAGTAAAAGGAAATGTTTTTTAAGTTACAACTACTATGGGTGTATTTCCTCTATTTTGTATCCGCAATTCCGAATATATCTTATCAGCTCGTGTAGAACATAAAAAACATGGATAATAACTCAATTTTTAAGACCATGAGAACCAATTTGTTTGGCGTTTCGCTTCACGAATAACAGCAGTATAAACCACGGTTATTTCACTGTGCCCAGCACTCAACATATTGTGTTAAGAGTCCTTTTTTCTTTAAAAAGGTGATATAAGCACTTTATATTTCCGGTTTCTGCTGCCATTGTTAGTAGGCGTATACTACCATACTTAATTGGTTAAGATTGCAAAAGATTGCAAGGATGTGTGAACTAAGCCTCCTCAGCTGGTTAGATTTTATATAGTAAAATTTGTTTACTCAGGTTTTAGTTATATTTATGACTAATTATTCTTTTAATGGTTCGTACATTGTTCATCAATATCGATGAAGACAATGTAAATGGTGACACATATGTCGGCTTAATCTTTTAGATGCGTCATGTCAATCTCATCAATATGCCAAAAGAAAAGGTTTAAGTGATGCTGTCACATTGTGGTAGTTAGGAACTTAGGGTTATACACGCTTAAACAAGTAAACATATTTTGTGTACATAAGATTTCTGTGCACACCAACTAACAATTATCACTGAAAATTTAAGAAAAAATATATACATATATTTTTAATAGTATTATACATATATGTAAAGTCTTATCTTTAAATTCATTATATTTTAGCTATAATAAAAAAAAAGGCAAATCAACTATCATCTATACCTCAGCATGAACGTTCCACGCCGTACAGATTCTCACCGATCTAGCTATGCAGCGCCAGGCCACAAATGTACTACGTACTGTCACATACATGTTAGTTATAGGTATGAAAATGGTCGGTAAGTAATTTTTCATATTAATCAATATAAATATTTAGTGTCGATTTCAATACGATGTTAACAGAAATTTAAAAAATCAATTTTTATATGTGGCTAGAATCGAAAAACATGAAAATAGTATCAAATTTCTATCACCATTTTTATTCCTGCATGGTACCCATACATACTAGTCGTGACGGTTGTACACATACATTTTGAGTGTAGCCACCTGCATGCGTTCGATAGCGCCCACACGTGCCAATGACGCCACAAACACCACAACTAGGTACGTACACGTTAAAAAAATGCGCTCGAATTAATTGTAGATGATCAATTTGCTGCTCAAATTCCCTGCAATCAGTCATCAATTTGAACCCCGTTTTCAACTGCGACCTCAAATGAGCATGGAAGGATCTACACTTCTTGATCATCACAGCTCAATTTTTCATCTTTAATTTTCTGCCGTGTGATGCGAGCTGGCTTGACAAAGCAAAGGACAAGATATGAATACCTTTTCTTTTTGCAAGCATGCCAAGTGTATATCTCCTCTTCTCTCCTTTTGGGAGGGGATCACTTGAGAATTGAGATGAAAGTATCCTAAAATCAATGTCAAATCTGCAAGGAAGCATGTCACTTCTGCATTTTCACTCCTGTTTCTTTATTTTCCTTTCCTCTCCTTGTCTGCTTCATGTGTCCAAGAAGCTACTAGGTTGGACCATTTATCACTCTTCCAAGTTTTGATATCGAAAGAATTGCCAGCAGCATTAAAGCTGAAAATTAAACTTTAGTAGTACCTAAAAGAAAATCCTCCATGGTACACCGTACACTTGTCACTTCTTTGAACTAGGAGTTGCAGGGTTCGGCTTGGTTCTTTTATTTTTCCTATTTTTTTTACCATGGCTCCACTATGTATTTCTTTCTTTTTTACCGTGGCTACAATATGCATATCTTTTTTCCTTTTTTTTTATGTTCTAATAGGTGATTCCACTCTAGCTAATCTTTTATACAATATAATCGGCGGGGCCACCCTCGACGTTGTCGTGCCACTCGTGTTTACCGTCATAGTCGTCCCCATGGCCCTCTTGTTCACGAAAGCTATAAGGGTGTGGGAGGCCGACGACGGCGAGGAGGCTGTAATAATGTGAGTGACATTATATCACTTAGTGACATGCTTGCCATGTACTATCTCCGTTCTCAAAAGGATGATGTCATAAATTATGTGCAGTTAAACCTCATAACATTAAATTATCAATAAATTAAAAGGTATTAGGATTTTAATGCGAAAATGATATTGTTAAATTTTTTGACCACCTTTCCATCAACTACTCTCATGCTCACGAAAGCTGTCGGAGTGTGGGAAGATGACATTAGCGAGGAGGCTGCAATGGTGCGAGTAATGTTGTATCACTTAGTGGCATGTTTATGTTGTATATTAGATTATACCCCACGCGTTGCTGCAGACATGGCATAGTACTTCTCAATTTGCAATATTAGTACAAACAATATGAGAAAAGCACATAAAAGTTTCCGAGAATTTAATCTTACAGTAATTATGATAATCTCACGTGTAATAGTTGCAAGTGAAGGGTACCTGGCTACTGGATCTAAAGAACCGTATCTGAATTCTGAAATACTTGGCATGGCTGGCCAAAATTCCTAATAAAAGAACAAAGGCCTGCAAAAATGTGTAATGAAAAGTTATATTAAAAATATCGCTGAAAAGGTATCCTCTATACTATTTTTATTTATTGGCAGAAAAAAATCATCAAATTGCACGCATCTACATAATGGAGTAGTTGTATACCTTAGCAAATGAAGTTTCACAGAATGAGGATCTTCAAAGTCTCAAATATAGTCAATTTTATTCGTACGCATAGATGAAAGTTCAAGCATGCATGGATGTAGGACACTTCACATCTCGATCAGTGCTTTGTGCAAGGGATCACTGTAATTACCAACAAAATATAAGAACTTTTTAATAATTATGATATGAGAAGTGAATGGAATCGCGACACCTGGAAGCACAACTCTATATGAACTTGAAATTACACATTGGAAAATGCCGGTGGAATGTAAAAAGAAAAAAGGTACAAATTAGATGAAAGAATGAATTCAAATGTATTCAGATATTGGCCTTGGCTGCACAAATTGCAATTAGTTGGGAGGGCTAACAGAAAACTTATCAGGATCACAAGCTAAAACTCATCCGAGACTGTCACTGTAGGAGAAATTATCAAGATCCATAGGGAATAAAAATCAAACAATTCAAGTAGGTTTCCCAAATACCAAATGCCTAATTTGGGAAAATAGTTTCCAAAAGCTCAGATTTAGAGGGAAACCTTGCTACTTGTGCCAAGGAACAATATACCTGGATTCATATAATAGATCTAAACTATTATACATCGACAGGAAGTGCAACACGAACCTGAAGATAATAACAGCAGGAAGAATCAGAGATGATGGAAAGTTCAGTTGGTAAAGCAACGAACCAAATACAATGTGGTGCCCAAAACATTCTGTCAAATGGCAACCTAGCTTCCATTTGCAGGTTTTACGAAAGAATCGATCGTTGATCTATAACAACGGATCCTGTAAGTAGAAAATGATGAGGGGATATTGATAAGACGGCGGCAGCTAGATCGACATGCAACAACTGCGCATCCGATCGAGGATTATTGGGGTTAATGGCGGTGAAAAACAACTCTCGCACTCTGACCAATCATCGAAGAAGTCGTCTCTTTTAATACAGAAAACTAACCTAATGATACCTTTATGATTATATGGAAGATGGAAGTTACTCTGAAACCTGAAAGGGTTTGGTTCCTATGATTGACACTGATTAACCTGAAAGGACACTGAAAACCTTGCATGGCGGCGGTTGAATTGATAGACGAAATCAAAACTGGCGGCTCACCAAGTCGAAGAGGCCATCAAGGGCTCGATTTGCGAGGCTCCCTCGCACTGCCGGCTGCGAGCTCTACATTCACCTGAGACGTTGGAGAGATCGGATGGTGGGGAAAGCATAGAAACGATGGCTAACTTGTTCAGGTGACGTGGCCTCACGGTTTTGCAGCTTTATAGCAGTAATGCCTTAGACCATGGCCAACAACAACTTAAAAATAGATTCTAATTCTAAAATTTTAGGTCTTTTATCCCTAAATACGTTCCTAAAAATTAAAATCCCCTCCTTTCTCGCTCTTTATAAGTTAGGAACAATTCTCCCTCCCAATTTTCGCATGGGAGCGGGGAGAGAACATGCATGGAGAGAGCAAGAGAGATCGTGCTGAGAGATGGGGTGCGATTTGTTTCTATTTTTTTGGTGGACTTATTTTTTATTATTGAAAGTCTTTTTTTATTTGTTGGTGTGAGTAATCTATTCATAGCTAAAAATTTGATTGGGATTAGGAATCCCAAAAAGAGAATTTTAAAAATAGATTTTTAGGTTACTGTTGGTGTTGCTCTTCAACACAAAATTGATACTTCTTTTCCTTCCCACCCTCTCTTAAGCAAATTATCCTTTAATTGTCAAGATAATATTCCTTAAGAGCAACCAGATAAAAACTTTGTTTTTAATTTAGAGGAATTTTCAACTTGCAAAGTCTTTTAAAAGGGTAAGGGACTGTTTGCAATTTCAGAGCTTTATAGAAGGATTTCACGGTGAAGACACCATCCTTTGTCAGTTTCCAAATCAGTTTATCCTTTTGGTCAGTCAAATTCATTCTTTGGCACTAAGAAACCAAATTAACTAGTAATGACCTACCCAATCGTGCAGATTTTCATCGATCCATGCAACGCTAGGCCAACGTACTACGCATTGTCACATGTTACCATGTACTCGTGTAGATGACTTCCTCCGCTTTTAAATAAATAACATCGTTGATTTTTTTAATATTTGAGTATTTGTCTTATTTAATTTTTTTTTCAAATATGAGTCATATTTAAAAAATTTTTAATAATAAACCCAGTCATAATAGAATAAACGATACTAACTTAAATTTTTAAATAAGATAAATAATTAAACATTGTGTAAAAAAACAATATCAAATATTAAAAAATTAAGCAGTACCACATTAGTGATGAGGTTGCACAGGTACACGTACGTTTTTGGAATGTAGCCATCTGCATGCGTTCGATCGTGTGGCACGTGGGGTGTCGCACGTTCGTACGCCACGCGCGTGCCCACCACACGTGCCAAGGACGCCACACCTCAATTAAGTAGGTTAAACAAAGAAAAATGTCTTCGATTTGCAGCAGATGATTTGCTGCTCAAATGCCCTGGAAACAGGTGCCTAGTTGAGGGAACATATCCTATGTATGTATAGAGGCACACGTCCAGTATATCAATTAATAAATATTACTGAAAATTTTAGAAAATTTATACATATATTTATAATAGTACTATATTTATATATAAATTCTCATCTTTAAATTTATTATACATAAAGAGCATAAAAAATACAAAATTCTAATAGATTTATACTCTTAAAACTGTTAGATTTTTTTTACAGCTAAAGTATAATAAATTTAAAGATGAGACTTTATATATGGGTATAATACTATTGAAAATATATGTATAAATTTTTCTAAAATTTTGTGCAAGCAAATGACAAGATATGAGCACATTTTGTTCGAGCATGCCACGTGGCCATCTCACTTTCTTTATCTTCTTTTGGGAGCATCACTTGAGATGAAAGGCTCTAAGAACAATGTACATCATGCCACGTCTGGTATTTCTATTTCCCCATTGTTCTTTTTATTTCCTTCTTCTCTTTCTGTGTCCAAGAAGGTTGGAATACCACCTTTGCATGATGACATGATCTGTGGCTCTGTGTGCACTCTGCAAGGATTGATTACGTGAAAAGATTGCCAGCAGCATGAAAATGAAAATAAATAAATAAATACTGTATAAACGTGGTTACTCAATTGCCTGACAAAATATTAACAGTGTTTTTTATGAGACCAGGTCCTAGGGACAGTTGGAATATAGAAGTTTGGGAGCACGTTTTCTGATGGTGTGTTTTTTAAAAAAATTTATATGAAAGTTACTTTAAAAAAATCATATTAATCTATTTTTTAAGTTTGAAATAGCTAATACTTAATTAATCATACGTTAATAGCTAATTAATCCATTTTCCATCATGTAATCTTAGATAATGTTTCCCTCAGGTAATGAAAGAGAAAATAATCCAACCAATGTTCCATACAATTAACAATTCTGACCGGGCATCTTTCAGAGAAGAACGACGCTGCTAGTTCAGGGTTTTATGCTGCAACGTTGACCGACACAAATACTTGTCTGTCCCAAAATAAATAAATTCTTAAGATTCTAAGAAAACTTTAGTACCAAGAAGAAAATTCCAAATTACTTCTTATTAATAGAAAAATAGTATTATTAGGTAGATAGTTAAGGCTATTGAATAGATAAAAATTGTTCAACACCAAGCTGTGGCCAAATTTTAAAGTTGATTTTGAGGTTTTTTTTCACGTTAAGAACACATATATATATAAAAGTTCTATTCATAAATTATTTTATAGTTGCTGATCAGCTCTAGGTTAAATGCTCGATTTGTGGAAAAAGGTAGGTAAGTGAGTAAAAAATCAATTTATTGTAGATAAATTTTAAACTATAGGAATCAACTCTATTTTTTTGAGATGGAAGAACACTTTCGTGAAGCTACATTTTCAATAAATTTTATGGATGCATGACCCACAAATAAGATAATCAAACAATATCCTAAACGACAACATAGAAAATCAGCTTGAATGCGACTTTAAATTAGAAAACCGGATAGAGTAACAACTTTGAAGAAAGGAAGGGACCCACTCAAAAGTGAAGGAATCATCACACACTGTAACATGAATGAAGCTGGGGAACCAAAGGCGGGCTAGGCTGGAAGGGGACTGACACAAAGGCAACAACAATCTCAAGCGCAGCAGCAATAGTAGTAGATTACCAGTAATCTCGGCAACGCAATCAATCAATCATCTGTATTCTGTATGTTTCTGACTGTACCTGCAGGGCTGCAAAAACAAGCAACCATACCAACAGTGGCATTTTCATCCATCCATACACTCGTCAGTCTGTCTGTCTGTCAGTCAGTCGGTTGGTCAGTGAGGCCGTCAGCTAGCAGTCACTGGCTGCTGCTGCTCTAATCCCCATTGGGGGTGACGAGAGGTTCCTGTGAGTGAAGGGTGTGCTCCAATCCCTGGGCGGCGGCGGCGGCGCCGGTGACGAGGAGGATGGGCTGCCTGCGCCGGCAGCTCTGCCTCGGCGGCAACCGTACGTGGTTCTTGCTGTTCCTTGCAGCTGCTTTTTGAAGAAAGATCGGTTCTTGATTTGCTGCTGCTTTTGTGGTGGTAGCTACTCTGATGTGATGCGCGGCTTGCTGCACATTAATATAATTCTCATGAAATTTTGCTTCTTTTTGTTTTTTTGGAACTGTTTGGTTAAAGCAAGGGGATATTGTGAAATCATTTGGTTTCTTCAGTTTCTACATCCGGAATAATTTTCACATCTTCCACCTGAATTGGCCCTGAAATCTATGCCATTTGCAAATTTTCTTTCTTGCAGGTGGCCTGCCATTCGTGAGGAAATTCAAGCACAAGGAGATCGAGGCAGCGACGAACGGCTTCAGCACGATTCTGGTGACAGGCCCTCGTGGCACGGCGTACAGAGCCCGGTTCGCCGATGGCCTCGTCGCGACGGTGCGGCGAGCCGGCGATGGAGACCAGGAGAAGGAGGCCTTCTACCGTGAGCTGCAGCTGCTTGGCCGCCTGAACCACCGCCACATCGTCAGGCTCCATGGCTTCTCCTCTGAAGGTCACAGCAGGTTCAGTTCATCACCTTGGATGGCATCATGGATGCTGTCACTGTCCTAAATTAATTCCTTTGAATCCTTTTTGTTTGTGTTGAGTTGGTTACAGTGTTTGTTTTTGTTTGATGTTTCAGATTTCTGGTGTTTGACCACATGGAGAACAGGAGTTTGAAAGAATGTCTTCATGGTATATATGCTTGCACATTTTGGGCAAATTCTTCAGAAGTTGTGTTGTTTTGTCAGTCAAGTTGTGATGCTGGTAATTTCTGGGCAGATCCTCTCAGGACACCTCTGAACTGGAGGACCAGGTTGCATGTTGCCATAGATGTTGCAGCAGCATTGGTACTATATACTACTACTACATTGCACAAAAACATGTAAAACTGGCAGTAAAATGCATTTAGTCATCCTGATGACAAATGGTTTCTGAACTTTTGTAGTGACTTCAGATTATTCTTTGTTGTGTGTGATGATGCAGGAATACCTGTACTACTTCTGCGATCCTCCGGTGTTCCATGTGTCGGTCAACTCGAGCAATGTGATGATGGATGCCAATTTTGTCGCGAAGGTAAAACCTCACAGTGGCCATTGTTTTACACATCTCAAGCACAACCGATCGACCAACTGAGCTTGTACCATTTTCAGTTATCAGATGTCAGTGTTATCAGTTATGACTCGAAGCAAACAGAAGAATCCAATGCTTCATCTTTTGAAGGTCTAGTTGCCATACAAATAACAGAAACAACTCCAAATTTGCTTTTTATCACCTTTGTGTAGAACATTAGCAGGACCTGACACTGACAGCATTCCATATGTGATCTTCAGATCGAATTCAGCAAAGGAGAAGGGAATTGGTATTCCAGTATGGTGTGCTGATCCTTGAACTAGTGACCGGACAATCACCGGGCAGCGAAGGCGAGCTCGTGCAGTGGGTGCAGGAGCCTGGATTTGCCTGCACAATGTACAAAATGGTGGATGCAGATCTTGGCAATACCTATGACTCCAAAGAGCTTCGGAACCTTGTGATCATTGCAAGGTTGTGCACTAGACCTGGAAATGATGCAATGGTTTCTATCCCGCTTATTCTTCGCTACTTGCAAGGGAAGGTAGCAAATCTTGGGTGTGAAGGTGAAACCATTTGTGAATAATCTGTATAGGGAGAAATTAATTACTCCATCTCTCTGAATTATCTTACTTCCTCTGTCTCCATTACTTGTAGAAAATTTTCTTCTTGTTTATCATTAGCATTTGTTCATGTCCATAGAGGAATTACAGCAATTAAATTTCTCGGTATGTTGAAGATAAACATGGCATGCAATTTCACTCTGAAATCAATGGCAATACATTTAAAATTGTTGGTATTCATCTACTGAAATTGCTTGTGAATCTGGGAATTCAGGACAGATTCAATGCACTCTGTATCACAGGGAAGAATTGTACATCCAGTACAGAAATTTCCTGTTCTCAATGAATTCATATCCAAGGACAGAAACTCAATTTATTTTAGCTGTACATCATACGCAGAACTTTCTTACCCTCAACTAATTCCTACCTTTTTCTTGCGAGGAAATTTCTACTACTTATTTGAGCATTAATTTCAACTTTTGAGCAAATTTTGTTGAGGCTCATGAAACATTTATGTACAGAAGAAGAGATTAGTGATCAAATTTCTTCACATGACCGACCTCTACAAACAAACGAATTTGCTTCATTTTTCCTACTTCTAGTGATATTGATATTGTGGTGTACAAATGGAAATAAAATTAAACAGAGAGCAGACAAAAAAACTTCCTGCTCTCAATGAATTAAATATCCAAGGACAGAAACTCAATATATTTTGAGCTGTACATATAATCAAATGCAGGACTATCTTGCACTTAATTATTTTGTTCTTGTTTTATTATTACTGTTTCCTACCATTTGTGGCAACTTTTGGGCAAATTTTTTTTTTTTGTTTGGCCGGGTTAGCAAATTTTGTTGAGACTCATGAAACATTTATGTACAGAAGAGGGGATTAGTGATCAAATTTCTTCACATGACCAATCTCTACACCCAAATTTACATCCAAAAAGACAAACAGATTTGCTTCATTTTTCCTACTTCGAGTGGTATTTTGTTGTACAAATGGAAAAGAAAATTAAACAGAGAGCAGTCCAAGAACTTCACGACGGCCTGACGAGAGCCAGCGGCGTCACCTCGGCGAGCGGCGTCGGCATGGGGCTCGGCAGCGGCGACGTCCGGCAGACCGGGCACGTCGGCCGCTGCCGGAGCCACGGGTCGACGCACTCCCGGTGGAACAGGTGGCCGCAGTCCGGCAGCACACGGAGCACGTCGCTGTCGCCGTAGTTCTCCAGGCAGACGGGGCAGCACGTCTGGGTGGTGGCCGCGGCGCCGCCGCCGCCACGCGCCTTCCTCGCCTCGCCGTACGCCACCACCGGGAACTCCTCCAGCGTTGCCTCGTCGATGCCGGCCTCGACGTCGCCGTCGCCGTCGTCGCGGCGCGGTGGACGAGGCGGCGACGACGGCCCCGCGGCGGCGGCCACCGGCATGGACGTGCGGCTGCAGAAGTAGATGGCGAGCGCGATAGTGGAGACGATGAGGAGCACGCCGACGGATGCGCCGACGCCGTAGCCGAACCCGCCGATGCCACTCGACCCAAATATACTGCCGCCGCCGCCATCGCCAGCCGGAGACGGGCTACTTGCGCTCATTGCCTAGCTCTAGCTGCTGGACTGCTGCCAGCGTCGTCGTCGTCGTCAACGCAAGCAAGCTAGCTGAGCTCGATCATGGCGAGCAAGCTAGCTACAACTATCAACTACAGAGGAGAAATGCAGGAAGAGACGGAGATGCAGGAGGTAGCGTGGCGTGTTTAGCTGTAGCTCAAGGTCAATGAGTTGGCTTAATTGTTTAATTAACTACGCCTGTTTGATTGGGTTGGATTTAATTGCTTGTCTGTATCTAGCCATGGATTAAATTGAGTAATAGAATTCTAGACGCAGCTAGATTTCTGCTTAGTTGTGTAACACGCCAGGTAAAGTTTGACCTGTTTTTGTATGAGATGATGTTCTTGTCACTTTTTTCTATACACCTGACGACAACATAGGTATACAAGTCAATATAGGAGCTAGATGTTTTTTTCGGATTCGCTACAGTAAATGTGTGGTAGATTGTCAGTCAGGGATTAATTAACATAACCTATTTCTAGTTGGAACCAATTTGTTAGTGCAGGGTGGTGTGTTGGGGGGCTATATATACGCCAGAGCTTAGCAAGATTCTAATTAGATTTTTTTTTCTTAGGAATCCGTTTTATTAATGACGACTAGAGCAATTAGTGCAAGGTGGTTTAATGGTTGTCCAAGAAGAAAAGAGAGCTAATATTTGGCCCATTTACTTATGTATTAGTCTAATTTGAGCTATGTACTTTTAGACCCAACAATCTAGGTTTGTTTGACAAGGCTCCAACCTTCCGGATAAAATAGATTTTGTAAAATAAAATGAGTGATTTAATCATCTAATTTTAATCTCAAATATGAAAAAAAAGTCCCACATTAACATCCTCAATCTAGGCCCAGCTTCAACTCATAGATATTTTTGGAGCTAGAGATATCGAACTCCAAAAAAAACACCTTAGAGATGCAGTTGTACCAACCGCAACAGCGCTATAATTATTAATTAACCACTTAGGTATTATTTAGAGAAATTTTATACAAACTAACTTATCGTATGAAAATTCTGTAAAATTTATGTGTTCCAAAGGTCCTTGCCATTTTGACTCGGTTTTGGTCTAAATAATACTTTCTTCAATTTTTAATGTTTGACGCTGTTTACTTTTGAACATATCTTTTATCATTCGTTTTGTGCAAAAAAATCATGTAATTATTATTTATTTTGTTATGATTTATTTTATTATTAAAGATACTTTAAATATAATTTATACTTTTAGTACACAAAATCTTTGAATAAGACGAATTGTTAAACATATGTCTAAAAGTCAACGGTATCAAACATAAAAAAAACCGGAGAGAGTACAACTTTTGCCTCAACTTTGTTCTAAACAATATGATGCAGTATGGCCAACTTAGTCCCCGTTTGGAACACGAAAATTTCACATGAAAATATGAAAAAAAAAATTGAAATTCATTCATGTATAAATAGGAATTTTTTTCGACGCTCCAAAGAAATGCCTTAACCGACACAAATAGGGGATCCGGGACATCTGGGCCGTCCCTTCAAATAAATACTAATCTCATACTTCAACCGTTTCTTAATAATTAACACTGAACATTATTCACTTTTATACTTTAACCACTTATTTTTTTTAATATTTATCAACACTAAAAATAACGATATGTTATTAAAGTAGGGTATATCCTAAATATAAAAATCAAACTTTGTTCACTTATGTCTAATAATTAAAGAGTTATTAATGGTTAAAGTTTAAAATTATCGGTTATTAAAAAACGGAGAGAGGACTAGGTTCTCCAGTGTGACTGAGTGCTTGGAGTTGGAGGGGATTCAGGTCAGGCCGGTGCTCATCTTCCTCTGAACAGCCGCGCCGCCGCTTCCGTGCTCTGCCGCTGCCGCGGGCTCGAATCCTACCAATCAACCGGCCCGCATCTCAGCAGGTATTCATCTTCCCAATCCCTCTCGAAGCCTCATAAAAATTTGATCTTTTCTGCCGCTAGGGCCTTTGAGCCACAGGGGATTTGCATCTTCCAGATCGAGTCCCCGATCGATAAGAGGCCAATCAGTTCCTGTATGGGGTTAATTGGATCAGATGTGCTTTCTTTTTCTTGATTAGAGCTGAATGATATTGGTTTCCCGTGAAGACGCCTGATTGTTCTTACATTCAGGCCATGAATTTTGTTACTAGGTGTTGCTGTGGGCAGCAGTTTTGGTACTGGCAGAAAGCTCATACTGGTGGTGGCAACGAGAAAGAGAAAACGCTTGAAACGGAGTGGCACTACAACCAAAACGAAGAGAGATTTTGAAACTAAGACATGGATGATACTACGGCCAAAAGGAAAAGACCGGTGATTCGTTTTAACGACTTACCTGCGGTATGGTCATCGATCATTCACCAAGTGCTGTATAGGATTGCTCTATCCCTCCCCTTCCTGCAGCATGTCATGATTGGCACAACATGTTTGTTTGTCTGCTGAATGACCTATATAGTTTGCTTGTTTGTCTGCTGAATGATCTATAGTTGACACCATTGTTCTCGTTACAGGATATATTGATTGGTATCATATCATGGCTGCCAGTAAAAGAGGCTGCAAGGACGAGTATATTATCAAGCCACTGGCAACAAATTTGGTGTTCCCATGCAAACTTGGATTTTACTTTGTCTTCGATGTTGCCAAGGCCTTGTATCAAACAAGATTGGACCTCCCATGGTGCGTCGCTAAACAAAAAATTGTTTATTCAGAGAGTCAGTCAAGTCTTTGAGCAACACAGTGGTCTAGGTGTTCAGAGAATAGCAATTAAATTTAGCTTAGAGAACGAACATGCAGACCACATAGATAAATGGCTCAACTTTGCTATTGCTACTAAAACAAAAGACCTTACTTTTGATTTCAAATCCACCTTTCCTAAAGAGGGAACATATGATTTCCCTTTTAAGCTTTTCAGTGCTGTGGACAGTCCATGGTTGCAATCCGTGAGTCTTAGTTCTGTTTCTCTAAAGCCATCTGTGGATTTTAAGGCCTTTCTGAACCTTAAAAGGCTTAAGTTAGAAGAAGCAAATGTTACTAATGAAGACATGCAGATTTTGATCTCAAACTGCAATACCTTGGAGTTTCTTGGTATCGTTGGTTGTGGAATGCTTACAAGATTGTCGACATCGCACCCTTCGAGCCAGCTTAAACATTTGCATGTCGAGAGCTGCCGACTCCTTGAAGAGATAAAGTTAAATTTTGGCCTGACAAAACTTGAGTACATGGGCCCACTGATACCGTTAGCACCTCCAGGACCATTGCTGCTAACAAATGTCAGCATGAAGCTAAGACGTGCCCGTGCCTCTCTTGAATATATCTTCACCAATCTTCCCAAGTACACTGCCTCGTCTCGAGACGCTGACTTTGCAATGTGCAGAAATTGAGGTTCGGTCACAAACTCAGTTTTACATTTTCTTTGTGGGGCAGTTTTACATTCGATATTCTTTTCCATCCTTCGCTATGTGAGATTGATTGCGTTAAGTTTCTTCTCTTCTTCTTGTGCATATCAGAGGGCTACTTTGCCTGAAAAGCTTATCAAATTTATGCATCTAAAGCATTTGAGGTTGCAACTGAGACATCCCGTGCTGGAAAGGTTTATCGATCTTCTTGACTTTGCCTGCCTACTGGAAGCTGCTCCATTACTGGAAAAGTTTGAATTGCATGTAAGTTTGTCGCTTACAGAGTTGGAATACGCAATTCAGATATGTAAACTGACCAATCTTCTTCAAACTGAATACTGTCTTAGTAGCTTTACCTACCTACATGAGCTTTTCCCCCTCGTGTGTGTAGCAGAGGGTCACTCACTTTATATTGGTTATTGAACACTATTTTCTGTTTCTAGGGTACTGCTTTTATATTATGTTAGAATCTGTCAGCTTAGATGTTTCCTTTATTTGCTTCACTCTGCTTTCAACTGAAACACAAGTACACAACCTAATCCTGTTTTGGACTAAGGTTCCATACTGTCAAGATGCCGCTAGGGCTTGTGCGTAAAGGAGATTTGCATCTTCCAGATCCAGTACCCGTTCTAGAACAGGGCAATCAGTCCCTGTATGGGGTTAATTCCATCAGATGTGCTTTATTTTCTTGGTTAGATGATCCGAATTAATGATATTTGTTTCCGGCGAGGAAGTCTTGACAGTTCCTAGATTCAGGCCATGAATTTTGTTACTAGGTGTTGCTGTGGGCAGCAATTTGGGTACTGGCAAAAACCTCATGTTGTTGTGGCAATGAGGAGGAGGAAACGATTGAAACGTACTGCAACCAAAAGAAAGAGAAAGATTTTGAAACAAGACATGGATGATACTATGGCCAAAAGGAAGAGACCAGTAATTCGTTTCGACGACTTACCTACGGTATGATTGATCATTCACCATCTACTGTATAGGATTATGGCTCTAATCCTTGGTCCCTCCCCTTCCTGCAGCATGCCATGTACATGGCAGAACGTGTTTTTGTTTGTCTGCTGAATGATCTTAGTTGGCACCATTGTTCTCCTTGTTACAGGATATATTGACTGGTATCATATCACGGCTGCCAGTAAAAGATGCTGCAAGGACGAGTATATTATCGAGCCACTGGCAAAAAATCTGGTGTTCCCATGCAAGCTTGGATTTTAATTTTTACTCGATGTTGTCAAGGTCTTATATCAAAAGAGATTGGACCTCCCATGGTGTGTCGCTAAACAAAAAATTGTTTATTCAGAGAGTCAGTCAAGTCTTTGAGCAACACAGCGGTCTAGCCATTGAGAAAATAGCAATTAAATTTGAATTAGAGAACGAAGATGCATACCACATAGATAGATGGCTCAACTTTGCTATTGCTACTAAAGCAAAAGACCTTACTCTTGATTTCAAATCTAAACCCCCTAGCAGGGCACAATATGACTTCCCTTTTAAGCTTTTTGGTGCTATGGACAGTCCACAGTTGCAATCCATAAGACTTTGTTCTGTTTGTCTAAAGCCGCCCGTGGATTTCAAGGCCTTTCTGAACCTAAAAGGCTTAAGTTAGAAGAAATAGATGTTACTAATGAGGACATGCAGATTTTGATCTCAAACTGCAATACCTTGGAGTTTCTTGGTATCGTTGGTTGTGGAATGCTCACAAGATTGTCGACATCGCACCCTTCGAACCGGCTTCAACATTTGCAAGTCGAGAGCTGCCAACTGCTTGAACAGATAAAGTTAAATTTCGGTCTGATAAAACTTGAGTACATGGGCCCACTGATACCGTTAGCACCTCCAGGACCATTGCTGCTAACAAATGTCTGCATGAAGCTAAGACGTGCTCGTTCCTCTCTTGAATATATCTTCACCAATCTTCCAAGTACACTGCCTCGTCTCGAGACGCTGACTGTGCAATGTTTAGAACTTGAGGTTTGGTCACGAACTCAGTTTTACAATTTCTTTGTGGGGCAGTTTTACATTCAATATTCTTGTCCATCCTTTGCTATGTGAGATTGATTGTGTTTAGTTTCTTCTCTTGTTCTTGTGCGTATCAGAGGGCTACTTTGCCAGAAAAGCTTATCAAATTTATGCATCTAACGCATTTGAGGTTGCAACTGAGACATCCCGTGCCGGAAAGGTTTATCGATCTTCTTGACTTTGTCTGCCTACTGGAAGCTGCTCCATTACTGGAAAAGTTTGAATTGCATGTAAGTTTGTTGCTTTGAGATTTGGAATACACTATTCACATATGTAAACTAACCAATCTTGTTCGAACTGAGTACTGTCTTAGGAGCTTTACCTGCCTGAATACTAATCTTGTTCAAACTGGAGTATATATGTGGGTTGCAGAGGGTCACTCACTTTATATTGGTTATTTATTGAACACTATTTTCTGTTTCTGGGGAACTGCTTTTACATTATGTTAGATTCTGTCTGCTTAGACAGACATTTCCTTTATTTGCTTGACTCTGTTTTCAACTGAAACACAAGTACACAACCTAATCCTGTTTTGGACTAAGGTTCCATACTGTGAACATGCTTCTGAGCAACAAAAATAATGTAGTTTTAGTATGCAGCACTGTACTTGTATTATAGCACAAGTGTGGCAAGGATGTAACTTACAATTACATTGAGAAGACAGTTAATCGTTAATTTTCTAGCTAGTCTAAAAACAATAAAACCATCCCTATATACAATTAGACCACCAAGTCAATAATGGTGGTGGTCTGAGTAAAATGACTTGCCATGCCTATGATTTGTGTTCTCAATATTCAACATAGCTGTATCCATCTATAATCACACCACCATGCTTCCCAGTATGCTGATGTTTGCCATTTTTTCTAGATGTGGATGCCCCTTGATCATGAACGGTATAGCAAAGAAGCTCATGGTGCGCTACGGAGTCTTCCACCACAGCCTCATGCCCATCTTAGGCTTGTCCACATCAGTGGATTCAACGGTATGAAAGACCAAGTGGAGCTGGCATTGCATATTCTCAGGAATTCTGCCATGCTCAAGGCGATGAAGATCGACCCAAAGCCACTCGTCGCCCTTCCTTGTATATCGATGTTGGGATCCTCAGAAAAGTTTCAATATCTGGATGGATATGAAGTTGCAATGGAATATCTCAGCAAAGAAGACGACCGTAATGTTGTCGATGTTTCTGAAGTTCGTCGCGAGGAGGTTGAAACTCTTTCGGTTTATGAGCTGGTTGATCCAGGTTGTGTTGTCCGCAAGGGCAGTGTCCCTTCCTGCTTCCTGACTGACCCACAATGAAGGTATTTTCATGTCAGTCGAGCGCACACAACCGGACTTTGGAGCAGCTAGTCAACCGTGATCAGTTTGGTTCTGCCTTTTGGACACCTTAGGAGTGTGAATTCGAAGAACAACTCGTATATGTTTTAGTTTTTTTGGCGATAACATGTTTTGTTTCCCTCTATGTATCACAGTTGCTTTAGAAATTTCATCATTGGACAGCGTCTTGTGAGGTCGTTCAGGTTAATGCCCTGATTCTTTTTTTTAAGGTTCAGACTTCAGAATTCAGAATGATCTAGGTTTTCTGCCTGGAGCTGCATAATGCATTTTTTTAGGAAAGAAAATTGAAACGCCTTTTTGGGTTGTCCTTAATTTGGACCTTAATGCTCGTCTAGAATATCTCAGCAATTTCGCGTGGGCAATTAATTCCAGAATAAAATCTCGCTCTGACGAAGGAAGCTTAATTACCTGAGGTCTCACTTCATGTTTTCTCCTTGTCTTTTGAATTCTTATATCTTTTTTCTTTACCAACCTCTCCGGTTTCTAATGTTTAAACGACTTTTAGACATATATTTGACTATTTGTTTTATTAAAAACTAGATAAAATGCATGTGTATTGCAACGGAATTTAAAAAAGAGAATATCACAGTACACTCTAAGGCCCCCAAAAAAATATAATAAAAATATTTTCGTTGTGATCAATATTTGGCATCATTTTTGTATGTGTATATTGAGCTACATAGTTGCTTTTCAATATGTATTTATACATATAACTGTAAAGGAATCCATATACTCACTATTTGAGGTCCCACATGACAATAATGAATGGTGGCAGACTTACCATTCATCAATGATGTCTTTCGGAGGAGTATAGAAAATTATGTAATTATTATTTATTCTATTGTGATTTGTTTTATTATTAAAGATACTTTAAGCATGACTTATATTTTTATATATTTATACAAAATTTTTAAATAAAACGAATTATTAAATTTATATCCAAAATTCAACAACCTCAAACATTAAAAAATTCTTACTCTTTTTTTTCTGGTTTTAAACCATATGGCGTTCAATTCCTACAGCTTAATATGTGTATTTCAAAAAAAGTCTTAAACCAGCGGGACAAACCGACATACTTGCCACGTGTCACCACCTCTCCGTGCCATGTACTCCCGCATCCAACGGCACAAATTCATCTATAGCCTAAACACTCCATCCCCAACTGTTCACCACTCCTCCACACACTGCCACAGGCCCCACACTCGTGGCCCCACCTGTCATTGCCCCGAAAACCGTGATTCTTTTTAAGCACCTTATCCTGTCGCTACCCAAGTGGAAGAGAGAGAAGCGGCAACGAGAGCAGCAGCGGCCGCCGCGAGCTCACATCACTGCTCTAGAGGCAATTATAGAGATGATAGTATCACATTCTATGTTTATAAATTTATGACTGAAGTGTTTTTTGAAATAAATAACTTATTATTGATCAATAAGTATGCAATTTATTTATAAAACTTTTTAGTGATATGTTACTATTTCTAAATGATCTCTGATTATATATTATATATGGAACGGATATGGTTTTAAGATTAGCACATGTATTGATTGATGATCATGTCTCACGGATCATGGTATGAAGATATCAAATCAATAATGTTGACACATGTTAAAGAACATATTGTTGGATAGATCCAACTTAAGACATTGTAAGAGCTATATATGATGTGCCAATAGTTGGTCTCAAGTAGTGTTGGTGTAAAACTTTTATATCTGAGATTATCACGATTTCCAACATGTGTAGTGACTTACTTTGGGGCTACCAAATACTACTCCGTAACTAGGTAGTTATAAAAGTAGTCTACGGGTTTGTTATGAAACATGTAGTGGGATATGAATAATCAATATAAGATTTGCCCCTCCCAGTTAATGGAAAAGGTATCTCTGGACCCTCTCGATGTAATGGACTACTAAAGTGCATAGCTATGTCGAGTGATTAAGGAGTCAATCACGAGTTAAGTAATCCATCACATGATCGAATGAATGATTAATCTATTGAAAGAATGGCATATTTCTCGCCTTGAGCTTAATCGATATTATGAGATAAAGGGGTTCGTACATCTATACACTACAGGTTCAGCCGATATGATCTTTATGTGCACCCGGTGGGTCAATATGCCTTGCTAGAGACCTCTATTGACACGTGGACCGAAAAGTTATTTTTGGATTGCAACCGAGTGCACTTGAACCTACAGGGTCGCACGCTTAACAGGCTGGAACAAAGTGTTGGGATAGAGATCCGAATATGGTTCGGTTTGGATAGGGATCCGAGTAGAGAGCCTAATGGGCCTCCGAGGGCTAGTTAGATACTCTATATATTCAAGGGCGAGGCGTGGTGGAAAGGCCACCACCATGACAAAATCCTAGCCGAACCTCTCCCCACGAGCCAAACCCTAGCCCCGGGCGGGCGCTAGCACTTCCGTGCACGGCGTTCTAACCTCGGATGTGTGGATACCGGTAGAGACGCTGCTGTATTGTGGCGTTGGTCGGTGGGAAACGTGAGAAGACACTCACACAAGGAGGTGACGATCGGGTTGTGTAGATCGACTACTTCCTCTATATCGGCGCGTGCTTTATTGGATCGGGCTACTCCGACTCTGCTTCCGCTACTCTGCGCGTCGAGTGGTAACAATCCATAATCTTTTACTCGCATGATTTTCTGGTTTACGCGATAGAAAATTTTGTTTTATGCTATCATATCATAGCTTATCCGTAACCCTACAGTCACCTCACCTCACTCCCCTCCTTGCCTTCTCGCTTCCATTCCCCGATCGACACCTTCGATTCTGGTCGCCGGGACGCAGTTCTGACCCTGTATTCTGGCGATTCGGTCCGTGGCGGGCAAGCGTGGTGGTTCTTTCCCCAGGATTCACGCCATAAGGTCTTCTCTGATGGTGCCTACTGTTCTCTTGTTTGCATCGCTGACGGGGCTGCTTGTTCTTATGCCAAGGTCGTCGCCACTACCTCCGGTGAAGGAGGAGGAGGTGGGGGGGCCGGTGGTGGTGGGTGATGGGAAGGGTGGAGGTGGGGAAGATTTGGTATGCTTGATTTGGTTTAGTTTTATATGCTTGTAGGAAATTAAGCCATCGTACAAAGCTTTTGTATCATTAACTAAAATTACAATTTTTTAAGAAGAAACAGTTGGATGTCCTACTTATTTTAAATGCAAGTTATGTTATCCCTTCAAAACATTCTGCACATTGCACCAAGCCAACGAAAGGGAAAATCAGGTTTTATGTTCCGAAAGCATCCTGTACTTTACGTGTATGACATAATGTTGGTCAACTAAGCATTATATGATTGATCTTTTATGGTCTTTATGACCTTACATCTGTTTGAAACAAGGCAATTATTTTAAGTTCTCAGGAGAAAATCTTTTGATTGTAAATTTCATTTTATCTTTTTTAGAGTGAGTGGGAATAAATAAAAAACCAACGTTAATTTTTTTTGTCAGCCAGTTTCTTTTAGGTATGTATTTTTGTAACCAATTTAACAAGATGAAAAATATTAATGTAATAGAGTTGTAGTCGTACCAAAAAGCTAAATTTCTTGATCATGATTTAAATTATTTCATATCCTTTCACACGGTAGCTTGGTATATAATTTATTTCCATTACAACGCATACTACATACATGGAAATAATCATGGTTATAGACATAATATCAGTACAGAAACACACGGGAGGCCGCTTCTTTACTGATTTTTTTTCTGGATAGAAACACCCAATTGTGCCAATTAGTAGGCGCTAATTAATTAATCACTGTTGTGTTGTGGGGCAGTCCATGCAGCCGTTGGTTGCACGATGTGTGGCATAGATGAATGCAACGGCAAAGTCTGCCGTTTGCACCAAAGGCAGACGATACGGATCCTATCAGCCAAAGGTGGATAGGCCTTCAGACCCTCACCGGCAGCAATGTAGACCGACTGGTTTGCATCACTTGACAATAACAAAAGTAGATAATTGGTTGGCAAAATGCATCAAGAAAGATTATGTCTGAACAATTTAAGGCACGAATCTGGCGGTGATTCACTAAAATAGTACTCTCCATGTCAAGTTGTCGACCTTTGAAAATAAAGACAGGACCTGCTTCTCATTCTGCAGGCATTAAAGCCGTCATAAGTCTCATGATGATGAACTGAACACAAACAAAAAAAAAGACTTATTTCTTGTTGGACTAACGGTCCGTTCGAATCTGGATATTGGAAGTAAAAACACTCTTGTTTTCTGTAAATATGTCTTTGAACTGCTAAACGGTGTGTTTTTTATAAAAACTTTTTATTTAAAAGTTGTTTTAAAAAATTATATTAATCTATTTTTCAAGTTTACAATAGCTAATACACAATTAATTATACACTAATGGCTCACCTCGTTTTTATGTAATCTTCTTGTTTATCCTTTTTTCTCGTCTTCAAACTAAGCCTAAGACATGTTCCAATGCCAAAGGTATGAAAGTAAAATCAGGATGTTGATGCTTATACCAACTACAGGGTTTTCATTATGTCAAGCTGCAAGGAAGCACATCTGAGAAAAGCACTTATTACGCATATGCACCTACACGTTCCAACAGTGAAGCTTGCCCAACTAATAACTTGAGTACTGGCTACTGCAAAAGGATCAAACAAAGCTTACCATTCTGCATCAGCACAACAGAATAGTCTGCTCGGACACTTCTGATACCCATTATCTGTTATCACATTGACAATGAAACATAATGGTCCGCACAGGCAATGGCACCACTCTTAAGTACGAGCAGCTCAAGTGAAGCATTTACCAACAACTGCAAATTCTGAAATCTTCTGATCGAGAGAGAATTCTTAGGAAGGCCAGATGCAGGCCAGAGGGTAACCTAATTGCTTGTTTTCTGTGCAGCAATGCCTAAAATAAGGACAATAATGATATGCTATTGACGACGAAAGTGAAAGTGATACAATATATTGCAGGGAATAATAATCAACAGTTAGATATATCCCTACCTGCCATGATTCAGTGACAAAGGGCATGAAGGGGTGCAATAGCTTCCCTATGTTTTCAAACATATACTAGTAATATGCCTGTGCTAATGCTATGGCGACGTTTGGAACAATATATCAAAACCACAAATTCACAAGCAGTACTATAAGTGACAAAGCAGACAAAGACATCCACCAAAATGGCAGTACACCGGAAAAGCCACAAACAACCTTCTATAACATAAGTTCGGAAGAAAATCTTATTGATAATATGTTCAAATGCATATAAAGATTATTACAAATTGGTCATTGTTGTACTACTACATTTTATCAAAGTTACTTGAAAGAAAAATATCAACTGCCAGGTATCAAGACATGGCAATAAACATGATGAACAAATAATTTCATATCATTGGAACCATAAGCCCTTGTCTCGCCCTCTTTCCAATACTTCATCTCACTACTTCACAACTGAGCTTAACTCCTGCACTTTAGCTAAAAAGCATTTCTTGGTCACTTCACAAGTTCACATGAACAAAACACGATGTTATAACAAAGCAGCCACTTTAAAAGAGCACCTTGTAAATGTTATAACCAACAATTAAACTTTCACAGAAAAAATTACTAAGACATTTCAGAAAACTTGTATATTCAAATTTTACTCAACAGAAGTCTAGTGCCATCATTTTGAAAATAAGATGCATCACGGATTTGCAGTAGTTCTTACCTGTTGAATGAGGTCTATTAGATCTGTTTGAATTAGTCATGTCACCAATTGTAGATTTGTTCCTGCAGAGACAATGATAGTTAATGCCTTTGCTTATATAAATGGATGGAAAGATAACATGAAACAACATATGCAAGGGGTATTTTAGTAACGAAATCCTGGGTTTTCGAATTTTTTTTATTACAGATTACTGATTGGGACATGCTTTACCTTTCAGAAATTGGAGTTTGGATAGCGGTCCAAATTTGCAGTTTGTTTAAAAGAAAAAAAACAAATAGGCAAGGATCTTTGAGGCGCATAAAAGAATACCTTACTGGTTTTCATCAGACTGAGCACAATTGAAGTATGCACGAAGATGTCATCTTCAGTGCAGTGTACCTACAACATACGATCAATTTCAAGAAAGTATGGACTTATAAAAAGCTGCAACAAATAAATAAAAGAAAACAGACTACACCTGCAATTATTAGTAGTATAATTATGCCATCACACCAGTTCTTCTCCAACTGGCGTATCTAGGCCATCATCGGTGCGAGGTTCACCAGCCAGCATTGGTCTATTCACATCGCTTCATCTTGGATTGTCACTATGCACCCTACATAGGACTGTAGTATCTAGAAATCAAATGCAAATACATATATGGAACAATATATGTGATAGAATATCTAAGAATATTGTTTTCTGCACCATACGCAACAACTGATTCACACAATTGAATTATAAAAAGTTGTTAGAAAAACATCAAGCTATCTACAGGCATATATAAAAATGCTTCAGACAGTAATAATCACCACAGAGGTTAATATAGAATCAAGCAACTATATATGCCCAGTTGATGCATATGATTGCTGCAGCTGCTTTTTACAACTCGAGACTTGCAAATAACTCACATGCCTCTTTCTAGATGTTTAATACACTGTACACCAATCAAGATTTTAACAATCATCAAACAACCATTCAGGAGGAACAATAGTATAAGAAAACCATTCAGGAACTTAATTCATTTTCCATCCCGAGAAAACTATAGTATCATCTGACAACAACATCATAACTTAAACACTGATGTTCTTACATTTGTGGAGTACAATATCAAGGAGCAACAAGTTATTCCCGATGTAGTAATTAGCAAAATCTAAAACTGCAGCCTATGAAAGCAGTGTTTTAAATACAACTAAACATTCATAGCCTGTAATAAGTATGCACTTAGAAGGTTATATTCAATCTTTGACCAACACATTGCAACTTGTAGAAGCTATAAAATTATATTTGATACAGTATGTACTTTGTAGCATCTTATCTTATCTTACAGTTGTGAGATTGACATCAAGCTGGATACCAGCTTATTCCAATATTCTATATACTCGACCAATACCCTAATGGTAAATTTTATATACCAGGCTATAGGCCATGTCTAACACTTAGCTTAGACCTATCGAATAGGGAACTTTCACATCCAGTAGACTGACACTATAATTGGTACTGTTAAGTAAAATAACTTAAATTCAGATTTATTTCTTTTTCAATTACATAGAAAATCACACCCCCAAAAGTGTGCCTCAACACACGCTCAAGTGACCAACGCCCAACAATAAACTCATGAAGACCACTAAAATCATATTAAAAGCACACTTGCTTTCAAATGGATTTTTGATAAGCTAGAACCACTTTAATTCATTTTGCTAGTTCAAAAGCAATACAGAATGAGAATCTTCCTTTGCAATAGACATTAGTACTATAATATATTTTTATTCCATGATATAACATAAGTTGGCAGAATTTACCCTGAGCCTAAGAAGTCCTGAATATTGACATTTGGAAGAAAAAAACAAATTGGTCAGATATCACTAAATCCTACCGTGCTAAGTAAACGAAAAATGCCTTGACAAATATATTAGTTGAGATGGCGTACTTCTAAGATCTCCAACTTCATGTTTGGCGAAAGAAATTAGAATGCCTATCCTATCAACTAATGTTGTTTATCAATGAGTTGGGAGCCCCAAAAGCTAGCTAAATACTAATGAGTTTATCAAAATATTTCAGAATAACTATATCCAAGCACCTAACGGGCCATGCCCAGAACACAAAAGGATAAAAAAAATTCACAACTAATGATGTGCTGTGAAGAACACATAAAGAGAGAGGACCTTGGTCCAACCAAAATACCAAACTTTCTTGCATTCAGAAATTCATTCGATCTACAGAAATCTAGTAAAGACATGCAAAAACAAAATCGAGCGGATGTGCACCTCATGTTAGTCATCATCAACCACTGAGCGATGCATATCGCTGTGAGCTGCTAGGCACCAAGCAAGTTGTGTGGGCAGAGATGCAACACAAGGATGAGGAGATTGTGTCAGCACAGGTTGCAGCCTGAGCGTGCTCCTCCTCCCGAACGGATCTGGTCGTCATCGCTGCTCTGCTCGAGTCCTGCATTCTTGGGCCACCGGAGCTGGGCCTCTTTTCACCGAATATTCACTGAAAAATGAGAACAAAGATTCAAAGGAGGGAGGTTGAGGTCACCGAAATGTGAATGCATTATTACATTATCATAGTGAATGCATTATTGCAGAACGCGAATGCATTATTACAGCAAAAATCATCATAGTGAAAGCTAAAATATAGACTCACATGCCACGTTGCACAACAAATATCAAGATTTTCATAATTTACTTTAGAACGAATCACATGGCCAACACATTGCTCAGTTCACCTCTGACATTAACATAATCCAAAAAGTGAAGAAAACTTCATAAGATATTTCTATAATAAAAAAAGCTACAAATCATCCAACCATTCTTTCACCTCCTTTATCTGAAAAGTTTCTATTAGGTACTCTAACCTAGCAAGCAATATCCTGCAAATAGTGTAGACACAAAAGAAGGCTGTCAATATACAAGGAAGTATCCATGTCTGTTAATATCAAGTAGACAAAGCTTTATAATTTGTATATATACATATGATGAACTATTCATAGGCACAGATGTAATGCTCAGTTACAGAGATCAAGGGTTGCACAAAATTAGCCATGAGTCATATGTTCATCATCTTATGTAGTTAATTGCACAGAAAAAGTTCATCTACAATGGAAATGCACATCCAGGAAAGTAATATTAAGTTTTGTATGGCTCACCTTCAAATTCTCGTGCGGCACTTCTTGGCGCTCCTCATGTACCCCATCTCCACAAGCTTCCTGCATGCCGTGCCATGGCAGCCACAATTAACATGTTGCCATCACAACTTGATGCAACACATACATGCATCTAATCTAGCTACATGCATGCATGTTGCTCTCACTGAAAAGATCTGTCTAGCCCCTATATGAACGGAATTTTTTACTGCATGTGGCGTCCACCTCGGACCGGATCTTGAGTGGCGCCAGCGTCTCCTGCTGCGACCACCGATTGCCGGCCGACGAGCTGCTCCAGTCGCCCTCCTCGCCCGGCAGCCCCCGTTGGCTCTACCTGAGCTGCTCGTCCGCCCGCTCGTTCGCCCTGGCAGCGGGAGGCTGCTGATGGCCGGCGATGGCGCCTTGCCGGCGGCTGAGAATGGTGGCATGACGGCAGCGGCGTCTAGGGTTTGAAGGGGAAGGGGGCCGTGTAGGAGGCGGCGGCGGCGACAGCAGCGCCTCAGACGACATTGAGACGGCGGGAAGGCGAGAGAGCGACATCTAGGGCTTGAAGACGATGGGAGGAATGGGTTGCACAAAGCCGTGGGGAAGGAGACTTCCCGTGGTGGGGAATCGGTGCACGTGGGGAGCGATATCGGTCGTTGGATCTAGATTCCACGCAGATAATTTGTTGGTTACATTCTAGGATAGATTATAGAACACTTTATGTTATCGAAGATGAATCATCACCAAAGTAGTAGAGACTTGTCATGCGTGCTTCAATATACCTGCACGAGAATTAATTGGTTAAGACACAGAAATCTACTAAAAACAATGCATGATGCATCATAACAGCATACAGGAATAATATAATGCAGAATGGAGCATAGGACCAGGCAACAGCTTGTTCTACTAGATGACAAAGGTGAGGGAATACACAGCAAATACATAATATAAAAACATGAAGCAGATTTCTAGTTTGTTATATATACCCATGTTCATCGCAGTATGTATATCCTGTTTGTTAGAAGGGCAGAGAATCAACATGGAGAGCAGCGCCACAGTACATAGCTTAATTGAAAGATGAAAAGCTAAATAAAGCTTTTCCTGAAGCTAACATACCCAGTCTCAAGAACAGTGCTGGGTAAAACTGCTTGAAAGGCCACAGTGCACTGCAGGACAAACGCAATAAGTCAAAACTACAAAACTACCAGCAGTTTCTTAATACCAGAAGCAATTTATAGTATTTATACTTATGCAAAGTACAGAACATAGAAATAACATTCAAACAGATAAACCAAATGTTAGTTTGTAAGGCAAAAGAACAAAAAATAATGCAGTATAGGAGTTGCATTAACTATTCATCTTCTTATTGCAGTTTTGCATGCCAAATACAAGGAGATGGCTAAAACTATTCAGAAGCATCAAAGGAGAGAAATTCCAGGAGGGACTTAGTGGATTACTTCTTAATAAACAAAGTTATGCTCCGTAATGCAAGTCATACAATAAATTTTAGGCCCATGGTATGAATGGAAGAAAGCAGAACTTAGGGAAGGGGGAAAAAGGAGAGGCAGAAATGTATTAGAGAACCAGATGCTCAATCACGAAACAAAGTACTTGCAAGAACAATTAAGAGCACACAACGTCACAGATCAAGATAAACCTTGAGAACCAAGTGTCAACTGTCAAGAACATCAGGATCTTGATATATTTCAAGTTTTCAACTGATTTTCTGTATTTTTCCTGAGCTTTGGCAAGTGCCTCCTCTGCATTTCTAGCACCACATGTCAAGGGCGTCGGATCCTAGGGTAGCAGGCCCTCGACTACGGAGTTCGTAGTCTCGTGCCGTCTTCTAGGGCTGAGGTTTTACCCCTCTGCCATAGGCTTAGTTGAGAGAGAGAGGTAGATGAGAACGATAATATCTTCCTTGTCCTCTCGGTTTTGATTACAAGGATAATATAGCCATGCGGCTTGTAACACCCAAGAGAAATAAACTCCTATAATTAAGCAAATTGACTCCTACGAATAAGGAACTCCAACGATCTACTGCCTAGCCTGTTCTCCATCCTAGCCACTAGCCGATCCTGCCTGCCTTGCATGCCCAGATGGCGGCTGCGCGGCTTCGGTTGCGCGCTCGGCTGCGCGGCGGACGTCACGGGCCCGCCTTCTCCTTGAATAGGAGCGGCCCCACATGACACCACAGTTGTCTACTTTTCTTCACATTTCTTGCCAGCGATGTACCAAAAAAGAATCCGATGACCCTGCCACAATTGTCTAATTATACACCAATCCTTTATGTTTGTCAACCAAGATTATATATTTGCAGCAGCAGCACACTAAAAAATATTGGAGAGGGGCAAAGGAGAAGCAAAGTCAGTTGAAAGAAATCATTTCTCAAGGAGCACGACATAATCAGAGATATTAACATTTTATTTGGCATATACAATACATAGTTTTACTGAGACACTGAGAGTACAGAGACAATTTCCTGCTTAGCAGTTTCAGTAGAAAATATGCTGAAAAGACATGTTTGATTCATGCATTACCTTTTCAAATCTCTCTGGAAGAATAGTTAGCTGTCCTTTTTCAACAGCACGGAGAGCCTTTCCAGCTAATGGCTCCATAGTGACAAACCACTGCTTACTAATCGATGGCTCTATTACACAGGAACAAACGAAAGTAGATTCATTAATCTCTATAGAGTATACAGAACATCAGTAACCTACATTTATCAGCGATTCAGCAGGAACCGGGAAGGCGATTACACTTACTCGAGGTGTGTACTGTTCCTTCTTTACTGCCAAGTTAGTCTCAACAAGGTCAAACCACAACTTCCCTCATGCCTCAAAACAATCCATACCACTGAATAAACATAGCAAAGTCAGTCAAAGTCAAGAACATGCTAGATACAGATGGGCCTGCAGCTGTGTAGTCTACAGTGCAAGCAAAACTGAACAGATACTGTACAGTCTTTCCATAAGCAATAATTGATGTTGAACCAACTGCTTGCTGCTTCTACTAATTGTAATGGTTTATCGCCACCGATTCTCTTAGATGTGAAGGTGAAATCTGCGAAAAAAATTTAAGAAAACAATAGTCAGGGCATATGAACAGCACTGAATTGCAATTGCAACAGTAACTCAAGATGAAGCAAACTCACCCATAAAACCAGATCCAAGAAAGGATGGACTCTCTTGCAAACTCAGCTTTCATGTATACATACTACTCAGTGTACATGTAGTCACTGTAATTTTTTGGTGTTTATATACACGGAAGTTGACCTCTAGCCACACTGCATGCATGATCTTGACAATCAGGTTCAAAGCATATAACTGCGCCTTTCTGACCGATAGGAAACTGATTTATAAAGACCGGCAGAAGCCACATAGCTCAACAAAGTAAAGCACATGATCACCAAAGTATAAAAACTTGTCGCTCATGATACAGCAAAGTGAAGGTACAGATCATGAAATGCACTACATGACGATCTGCTAGTAAAGCATATGATAAGCGCAAGAGCGAATTTGATAACAGGCAGCACACCATGAATAACAAGGACACATAGCAAATAGAATAAGGAATCAGCAGAAACATTTTAACAATGACGAATCAAGTAATTTTCAGAGTTAGATCACCCATTGCAGCAGAAACAAACAAGTGCTATACTGCTATATCTCCAACAAGACAAGGGATACAGCGCCATCTCAGTAAGACACAAAGGGCATCACTAGGACATAGTCGGACGTCATCAGCCTACAATCACATGAACCTATTCAAGACATCAACCCGTAGACTGTCTATTTTAGTACTACTTCCCACTGTCCGTGACGGGACGAAGGCTAATCAGTAAGTGAATGTGAAGTCTGCAAAAGAAATTCAAGAGAAGAATGGTCAGGGCATATCAGCAGCACTGAATTAACTAAAAATGAAGAAAACCCACCTGTGAAACCGGCTCCCAGCTTGGTTGGTTGGCTCAATGCCATTTGCAGCTGATTGTTCAACTCATCTTTCACGTGCTGTTGCATTGCGAGAAGCGCCTCCTTCTTTACTTGAAGAACCTGGATGTTGAGGGCGTAGTAGGCCTTCTGAGCGTCCTCCTCTTGGGTCTGTAGCTCGAGCTCTTCATCTGCGTGAGTTCGACCACAACTTTCCACTGCGGAACGTGGACAGGACCATCACCCTGGGGATAGGAAATAAAATGGAGTGGTACAGAAAATCAAATCGAGGCGACAATCAAAGAGGGGACGAGATTAAGATGGAAATCCAAATGCAGCAACCAGATTTTGTCGAGCGAGACAACAGATCAAGGCGTAATTGCAGCAGCAGCAGCGAGACAACAACAGATCGGGGAGATGAATTGCAGCAACGAGAACCCCTCTCTCTCTCTAGGGTTCGAGAGAACCATAACCCGCAAAACCCGAAGAACCAGAACCAGCGAAACCCAATGACGAGATCGAGAAAAGGCAAATCCCAAATCAACTAAAATGATTGAGAAATCGAAAACAGCAAAGCTCGAGCGAAGTCCACCACAACCCGAATGCGCACACCACCGAGAGCTCGAGCAAGGACACCGGGAACCCGAATGCACACAGCAAGCAGTACGAAAAGGGGTGGGGGAACGGGATTAAGAGAGGAGCGCACCGGATGGAGAGTCAAGACGATGTCGCCGACCCGTTCCGCCGGTGTACGGTCCAGATGGCCTTGTTCGCCACCGCGCCGATCTTGCGGTCCAAATCGAGCACCTGTAGCACGATCTCCTCTTCGATCCTGTCCTACGTCTTCTTCTTGCGATCGGCCATAGACAGATTGAGGAAGTCGTAGCCGCTCGTGTCGGTGCCAATCCTGGACCTGATCGCTACAGCGTCGACGAGCCTGGTGGTCGATCCCATGAGGAATTACAGAGCCACTGCGTCGTCGACTTCCGCCAAGCTGTGGATGAGCGTGGGCGGCATGGCGGCGTCGGTGAGCACGAGGGGCCGAGGGGGAGAAGGAGCGGGAGAGGAGGGGTTAGCGATTCGAGGATTGGGGATTTGATTTGGCAATGGCTCTCTCTCTCGCTCCTCCCCCTCGACCCCTCGCGCTCACCGGTGCCGCCATGTCGCCCACGCTCATCCACAGCTTGGCAGAAGTCGACGACGCAGTGGCTCTACAATTCCTCATGGGATCGACCACCAGGCTCGTCGACGCTGCAGCGATCAGGTCCAGGATTGGCACCGACACGAGCGGCTACGACTTCCTCAATCCGTCTATGGCCGATCGCAAGAAGACGCAGGACAGGATCGAAGAGGAGATCGTGCTACAGGTGCTCGATTTGGACCGCAAGATCGGCGCGGTGGCGAACAAGGCCACCTGGACCGTACACCGGTGGAACGGGTCGGCGACATCGCCTTGACTCTCCATCCGGTGCGCTCCTCTCTTAATCCCGTTCCCCCACCCCCTTTCGTACTGCTTGCTGCGTGCATTCGGGTTCCCGGTGTCCTTGCTCGAGCTCTCGGTGGTGTGCGCATTCGGGTTGTGGTGGACTTCGCTCGAGCTCTACTGTTTTCGATCTCAATCATTTTAGTCGATTTGGGATTTGCCTTTTCTCGATCTCGTCATTGGGTTTCGCTGGTTCTGGTTCTTCGGGTTTTGCGGGTTATGGTTCTCTCAAACCCTAGAGAGAGAGAGAGGGGTTCTCGTTGCTGCAATTCGTCTCCCCGATCTGTTGTTGTCTTGCTGCTGCTGCTGCAATTATGCCTTGATCTGTTGTCTCGCTCGACAAAATCTGGTTGTTGCATTTGGATTTCCATCTTAATCTCGTCCCCTCTTTGATTGTCGCCTCGATTTGATTTTCTGTACCACTCCATTTTATTTCCTATCCCCAGGGTGATGGTCCTGTCCACGTTCCGCAGTGGAAAGTTGTGGTCGAACTCACCGCAGATGAAGAGCTCGAGATACAGACCCAAGAGGAGGACGCTCAGAAGGCCTACTACGCCCTCAACATCTAGGTTCTTCAAGTAAAGAAGGAGGCGCTTCTCGCAATGCAACAACACGTGAAAGATGAGTTGGACAATCAGCTGCAAATGGCATTGAGCGAACCAACCAAGCTGGGAGCCGGTTTCACAGGTGGGTTTTCTTCATTTTTAGTTAATTCAGTGCTGCTGATATGCCCTGACCATTCTTCTCTTGAATTTCTTTTGCAGACTTCACATTCACTTACTGATTAGCCTCCGTCCCGTCGCGGACAGTGGGAAGTAGTACTAAAATAGACAGTCTACAGGTTGATGTCTTGAATAGGTTCATGTGATTGTAGGCTGATGACGTCCGACTGTGTCCTAGTGATGCCCTTTGTGTCTTACTGAGATGGCGCTGTATCCCTCGTCTTGTTGGAGATATAGCAGTATAGCACTTGTTTGTTTCTCCTGCAATGGGTGATCTAACCCTGAAAATTACTTGATTCGTCATTGTTAAAATGTTTCTGCTGATTCCTTATTCTATTTGCTATGTGTCCCTGTTATTCATGGTGTGCTACCTGTTATCAAATTCGCTCTTGCGCTTATCATATGCTTTACTAGCAGATCGTCATGTAGTGCATTTCATGATCTGTACCTTCACTTTGCTGTATCATGAGCGACGAGTTTTTATACTTTGGTGATCATGTGCTTTACTTTGTTGAGCTATGTGGCTTCTGCCGGTCTTTATAAATCAGTTTCCTATCGGTCAGCAAGGCGCAGTTATATGCTTTGAACCTAATCGTCAAGATCATGCATGCAGTGTGGGTAGAGGTCAACTTCCGTGTATATAAACACCAAAAAATTACAATGACTACATGTACACCGAGTAGTATGTATACATGAAAGCTGAGTTTGCAAGACAGTCCATCCTTTCTTGGATCTGGTTTTATGGGTGAGTTTGCTTCATCTTGAGTTACTGTTGCAATTGCAATTCAGTGCTGTTCATATGCCCCGACTATTGTTTTCTTGAATTTTTTTCGCAGATTTCACCCTCACGTACTGATTGGCCCCTGTTGCGGTGCTATGTTGGTTTTACCTGTGATAATTATTTTCGACCATCTGTATGACTGAATAGGCTTTCATTTTTATTCTGAACTAAATTCCAATGTGTTATCACTCAATGAAATTCAAATGTGTTAGCACTCTAAATGTTGTTTCCCTTCCAGATATGCAGGCACTATCACTAATTAGATTAAGTAATTGGGTTCATCTTGTGATTGGAGTCGTGAGTATTTCACTCTTGATGAACAATAAGTCGTAAGCATACGTTTTATTTTCCATTGTGGATGATGCAATTTGCATATGTTAGTACGCATCATTATTGCAATGGTAGATCAGCCCCTCAACCTCAAGCTTCTCATCAGTGCATAGTGGTTATTTGTACAACCAATGTCTTGCAGCCTTTTCTTTCTATTTACAGGTGTAGTTATTGAGCATTGGTTAGGCTTCCTGAAGAAGGGCTTATGTACCAAGGTAATTAATACAATTACCATGTTACTTGTTCTATTACAAAGGAAGCAAATGTGCATAATCTCGTGCTATTGTTATTTGTGATAGTTTTCAGTTTTTTAATCTTTTTCTTTATGTTTCTCTGTCAGTATAACCTAATTTTCTTGGCCATGATGTCAAATTGACAATGTTAACAAATTTAGTGCCATTAGATTTAGTATTAACTGATTTTGTAAACCTTTTTCAGTGTCAATAGTTTCAACAGTAGTGAAACAGATATAAACTTACATGACGCTGGGGCTGGGGGTAATAAATTTGATTTGTATGTGATGTATTATCACTTTATCAGTTATAACATAGGTTTCAGGAGGTTCCCAGGGCTCTATTTGCAACAAGCAGTAAACCTTTAATCCCACACTGTATCAAGTACTTTTTTTGGCTGACAGGATAGGTCCGTGGCTGAATGTATATCATATTGTTTAAATTCAGATTATGTGATACATTGGTTATGAGCATCTTTGTTGCTTACTAGAGATTTAGTTTTTCTCTTATTACTGGAATTTACATGCAAGGAGGAATGGTAGCAAGATTTGCTGAACTTATGTCTTAAGCAATTCGTTACTTACGTCACTAGAATTGTGATGCTCTTTGCTGAAAATATTTAATGCGTTCTGTGGTATGCTTGGGTGAGTTCATGTCCAGCGTACCCGTGTTTGTTATACCATTTTCTTTTGTGATTTTTGTGTTGAACAGAAATTTAGGAATTTTCTTCATTTGATTCTTGTGTTTTTCCTGAATCATTGGTCTCCTAACCTGCAGACTGCAGTATCTGATGTAGCATGTCATACTATTGCCTTTCTCTTTTTAACAAATAGTTGCGTACATCTGTGTATGCAGATATATAATCTAAGCAAAAGTAAAATTTGATAATATTGCATAGAGAAGCTGGCAAGCTTCAATACTTATTGCTTAGTTGCTTGAGTCAACTCAAGATTTGATCCTGAAATGGTTGTAACCAAGAAGTTCCCGTACATGTTCTAAGTCTTCCTCTTGAGTTTTATATTCGTCCTCTAAGGTGCTATATCTAAATTTAACAATTCCTGAACCCTTTTTATCCTTTTTGTATCATGGAAAACTCTGAAGAACCTGGTAATTTGTTCTTCATCAAGTACAATGTGGCTGGTGGATCAAGGTACTTTTCAGTTCATTCTTGTGATGTTTAAATGTGACTGTTCCCTGTAGAATGAGTTTGTATGATGTGTGCTGTAGAGTTTATCTTTTGCATTCTAAAACAAGGAATCTAACAGCATGACTTAAACCTCTGGTGCAAGGATGACTTTATGACTATTGCGACATGGCCTGAGGCCCTCTTTGGCGATGTTGCAATTTCTGTTAACCCAGAGGTATGAGCTCTTCATAAACATTCGGTGAAGCTAGGTATATTAGGGGGAAAAAATCATCTCTTGCTTCCTGTTACAAGCTATGCTATAGCTGCATCAAAGTATTATATTTCTCGGAGGGATTGAGTTTAATAACCAATCTTGTTTTCCATGTTAAAAATGCGGGATAATAATTAATGTTGGCAAAGTTATGTAATATGTTGGCAAACTACTGCTTATTGTTCCCTTGACATTTGGGAGAGATGTTGGCACAATAAAGCTGATAAGAGAACACTAGCATCCAGTGAATGAGGTACTTTTGCATTGCTTTGCTTTGACTAGTGTTGCAACACCCTAACTGAATTGTTGAAAAGATACAAAATAGTAAGATAATATTAGTTATTACCCGGTGAGCAATAATTAGGAACATCTCAATGGCACATGTTCATGACCATCTCAACTGACCAAGCTGGGATTGCCACACAGGTTTGTATATGGTACTGCACATTTTCATATAAATTCTATTTTGAGTTCGACATAACTTTGTAAAATAGTGGGCTCATTTTAATTTACTAAAATTTTTGCATTTACGTTTTAGTTGGTTGTGGAAAATATGTTAGCTGAGAGTTCACTAAAAATGTTTTGGAGTGGAAACAAACGTCAGCCCTTTTCTGAAGCTAGACCAATTTGTGTGCACTGTTTTTTATGCACCTGGAATTATGATATTTCTTGATTATATGAAGTGATCCCTGCTAATAAATACTTGGTTTAACTATTAACCACATGCACCCGTGCTCCTGCCTCCAGCTTTTCCATGTTTGTCGTGAAGGCTTACGTGCATTACCGTTTATTTGCTTCACTCTCTTGCTATCTGCTGTTAAGTTAGTGATCATGTGCATTACAATACTACTATCTCCGTCCCACAAAGGTTTTATTTTTTTCCTCTCCATTTGTCCTATAAAGACTTTATCTTTGGATCAATTATTGTATTGGAGTTTATAGAGACGAATGTATTAGATTTTGCAAAAGTAGAGAGCAAATGCATTAGGATTTGATAAAGTGGGGGATGAATGTATTGGAATTTATTGAAGTGAAGGATATTATAGTCTTTTTAACCTTGTATTGGTATATATGAGATTAGTTAAAAATAAAGTCTTTGTAGGAGAGAGAGAGAGTTTTTTAATATGCTTTACTTTGTTGAGCTATGTGGCTTCTGCCGGTGGTGCTATGTTATATAACTGCGATGAGTTGTAAACTTATGATGATTTAAACATCAGTTTTCTATCAGTCAGAAATGCTTGACAGTGTGGCTGAGGTTTTACTTTCATGTATATAAACGTCAGAAGTTACAGTGATTACATGTATACCGAGTAGCGTGTACTGATCTACTCCTAAGGCTCGTTAATCAACCGGGAGAGGAAAAAAATCTTTGTTTTTTGTGAGCACGCTTTTTAATTAATAAACGGTGTGTTTTTTACAAAAAATTTCTATATAAAAGTTGTTTAACTGATAAACGGTGTGTTTTAAATACTTGGATGCTTTTATATTCTCGGGATTTTTGTCAGAATATCTTAAGCGTTGAAGTATTTACAAGAATAAACACTTTCTACTTCGTGGTGGTATTTATTTCTGGTAAATTCCTTACGATTTAATAAGCTCTCTAAAATTTTCTTGGAATTTTTGGAGCTCCATAATTAATTTTAATGGGACAAAGATCATTTCTATAATTAGATAAATCTATAATAAAATCCCTGTCTTTTCCCCTGTTCGGGTCGTTCCGGTTCAGTCCTTTTAAGTCTCTCCGCTCATCGTGAGCTCTGACTCTCTTTTTTTCTAGGATTTCGTGTCGCTCTCGAAACCCTAAAATCTCCTCGACGTTTCGATTCTCAAAATATACCGATATTTTCAGCGATCGAATGTTTCCTAACCTATTTCCCCCACCCCCGTTCTCGACTCCCAAAATATTCCCCATATTTTGAAAGTTTATTTATTCTGTTTCCCGAACTCCGTGAAATATATTCCTCGAATATCCTAATTTCTTGGTCGACGCAAAATACCCTCCATTTTTCCCCAAGTTACTGATTACGTAAATATTCCCAATTTTGTCCTGATTTCGGAATATTCCTATTAACTCCTTACAATATTCTAGAAATTCCCAAAATATTCTTTTACGTGGAGGGTTCCAAAAATTCGGTTGAATCTCCTCGATTCCAAAGAAATATTTTGATTTCCAAAGGTGTTGGCGTATATATATATATGTATATATATATATATACCAACATTCGTGACCCTCCAAAATTCTGATACATTTCTACAAATTTTCAATTCAGAAATATTCCCTAAATTCCTAACTTCCAATTTCCAAATTTTGGGATTTTCCGTAAAACCCTCTCCATTTCTTTCTCTCTTTTCTCTTTTCCCTTCCTTTCTCATTTTTCTTTTCTCCTTTATTCCTTGTCCTGTTCATCTTCTTCCCCAGGCTCCTTCTCTCTCTGTTTCTCCCGATGGAGCCAAGGGCCCGGCCCGGCCGCCCTGGGCTACGCCCCCTCGGCTACGCTCCTCTCCGGGCTCGGCCCATGCTGCCCTGACCTCCGGCCCCGTAACCACCACGCCGTTCCAGCTGCCAACCCCATGCCACACGCCCCCACGTCGCCGTCGTTCTCACACTCTAGCGCCCCCGTGTTCACGTCCAATCCGCGCGAACCGAGTCACCGCTGCCTCCTCCACTTCCTCTCCTTTTTTCCCCATCATCCCGCGAAGTTCGGCGCGAAATCGTGCTCCCCGACGCCCGAAGCCACCGCCGCCTGGCTTCGCCTGTCATCGCTTGCGCCTCCCCGCCATCGCCGTGCCGTCGCCTGCCTCTACCACCGCGCCGCCGCCCGGCTAGCGCCCTGCGCCGCCGTCTCCTCCGGCTGCCCAGCGCGCCGCCCCGAGGCAGAGCGCCATCGCCTTGCTGCCACCATCTAGGGCCGCTCGCCGAGCCGCCCCATCTCCTACATGCGTCGCCCTCACCCCGTGCGTCCGCCACGCCGCCCAACACCCGAGCCGCCCTGCTCTGTGCCCAACGCCGCCGCCCAGTGTGCCCTGCTCCAGGCTGCTGTCGTCGTCGCTTTCACCTGCGCCATTGGTAAGCTCCAGGACCACCGCCATTCTTTTCCTTTTTCCTCCCCGGCGCCCTGTGTTCTTCCCCAGCTCGCTGGCCGACGCATCGCCGTCGTGGTCGTCCTCACTGCCATGCCGTCGCCGGCATCGTCGTCCTCGCCCCGAGGCTCGCTATCACCCTCGCTGCCTCTTGCCGCCGACAAGTCGCCGTGGCCGCTCCGCCTAGGTGCCGCCAAACGCCATCAACATCCTTGGGGCCACCGGCCCCTGCTGCCGTTTCCTCCCCAACGTCGCCCTCGTCGTCCGCCGTCGTCCTCGTTACCTCTGTGCATCTCGGTAGTCGCCGATTTGCCGTGCCGTCGCGCCGTCGGTCCCGCCATCGTCGTCTCCTCCTCGGCACCGCCCCCGCTGTTCCCAGCCTCTGGCCGTGCCGTTTCCCGTGCACTGCCGTCGTCTAGTCGTCGAACGCCGCCGTCCTGAGCTGTCGTTGTCTCGCCTGCATGCCGTCGTCGTCGTCGCATTGCCCGTCTCTCATCGGTCTCGGCTCGCCGACGCATCGCCGCTGTGGCACCGTCAATTGCTACCGCCATCGTCAACTCCTAGGCTGCCTCGCTGGCGTGTCTCCTATGCTGCGCCTTGAATGGCCGAGCTCGTTTTGGCCCCTTGGCGTGCCACTGATGTACGGACCCCGGTATCTCCCCCTCCCCTGTGACCCCGGCGTATATGTCTTCAAGCCATCCCGATCGTCGATCCTTCGAGACCTAATTCGGGCCAACCGATCCACATAAAATACCAAGCTGATCGCAACCAACGGATTGTCCAGGTCAAGTCTCCACCATTGGATCCACATGTCTAAATCCGATGCCACGTCAGTCCTAGCCAGTCCATCTCGTCTGCCACCTCAACCCTGTTTTCCTCGTCATTGATCCACCTTATCACCATCTCACCTTTCGTGCCACATCGGCATCCACCTCAGTAGCGACGTCGTTTCTTTGTCCACGAGGCAAACACATCACTCCAGTCCACCACCTTACCTTTTCTCTCGGTCCATGGACCTAGTCCATAAGATCTGTGTCCATGACAGTGGGTCTCACTTATTTATCCATTCAAAAATAATTCTTTTAATTTAGTTCCGAAAGAATATTTCGGAGAATATTCTTTTCCAATTCTTTTCAGATTTATTCTGAATTCAATCTTCCAAAAGCCGTATCTTTTTCGTTTGAACTTCGATTCGACCCATTCTTCTTCTAAGGCCCCGTTTGGTAGGGATTCTTAAAGGCGATTCTCAGTCGAATCAACTGAAGCTGAGCCAAACGGGCAAAAATCGCTCTGATCCCCACTCGAATCGATCCGGCGTGATTCTAATTTTTACGTACAAACAGAGAATCGGACATTTTATGGCTTCTCGTGGGAATCCAACCAACCATATCTGAAAATCCCCACAATATTTCGCAAAAACTACCCGCCTGCCACTGGGTATACCCCTCCATCCCGTTCCCATCCAACCGAGGAGTCGAGGAGACTCACCTTGCCCTCGGGATCCAGACGACGTCGCCGCCGTCGGGTTTGCAATCATCGGCGCCGTCGAGACTCTAGTGCCGCCGCCGCCGGTCTCCAGTCCGTCGTGCCGTCGCGCCCGTCGGGACCCCACCGCGCCGCCGCGCCTGTCGGGCCCCCACAGCGCCGGCGCCGCCCTCGGGCCCCCGCCGCGCCGCCGCCGCCTCCGGCCTCCAGCCCCGCCGCGCCGCCGGTCTCCACCCCTGCCGCGCCGTCCGGGCTCCACCGGCGCCGCCGCCCCCGGCCTCCACCGCCGCCGCCGCCGCCGGTGTCCACCCCCGCCGCCGCCTCCGGGCTCCACTGGCGCCGCCGCCCTCGGCCTCCACCGCGACGCCTTATCCAGTGAGCTCTCTCCCCTTGTTTATCCAGTGAATGATAATGGCTCTGTGTCTCCCCTTTGTCCAGTGAGCTCTGCAATTCATTTTGAATGATAATGGCTCACTGTGTCTCCCATTTGTTTATCCAGTGCTTATCCAGTACCAAGATGTGCTACTTTGTTAAGATATGTCTTACTGTGTCTCCCATTTGTTTTTTAAGATATAGTAGAGAAATAGTGTCTTAATTTTCTAAGCACTCTAGTTTCATTTCTATAGGTTGATCATAAGAAAATCTGCTCATGATAATAATGGGAGGCCCCTATAATTCTTTTTTCAAACAGTAAGTAAAGAAGAGTATCTCCTATTTCTTTTTTTAAACAGTAAGCAGAGAGTAGTGTCTCCTATTTCTTTTTTTAAGAGCAAGCAGATAGAAAGTAGTCACTACTCCACTACTCACTAGGAAGCAGATAGATATATATTGGAACCAAGGTCGATGAAATATATACTTTTTTATCAAGTGAATCGGTATATACTAGTGAGTAGCAGTATATATATATTTTTTAAGAAGCAATATATATATATTTTAGTGAGTAGCAGTATATTTTTTTTTAAAGAGCAAGTAGATAGGAAGCAGTCACTACTCACTAGATAGGTATATACTGAAACCAAGGTCGATGGAGATTATTGTATATGGAAGATTAATGTATTATACTGTATATACATTGACTAAATGCATATATTATAGGTAAATATTATCTTGTTGATGCTGGCTATCCAAATAGGCCAGGTATATGGCACCATACAAGGGGCAAAGATACCATGTTCCTGAATAGAGAAGAGGCCCTCCACCAAGTGGTGAGTAAGAGTATTTCAATCAGTGTCACTCAAGTGCACGTAATGTCGTTGAGCGCACCTTTGGTGTATAGAAGATGAAATGACGAATCCTTTTAAAGATGCCTACCTATCCAATAGACAAGCAAGAAATGATCGTTGCAGCGACCATGTGTCTTCACAACTTTATACGTCAGAATTGTACATCTGACAAGTATTTTACCAGGTGTGATCCAGATCCAAATTATGTGCCAACTATTCCTACAAGATATGCAAAATATGCGGTCTCTCAAAATACATCGGATACTGTTGACGCCGAAAACCCGCCGGGGCCGTCCGGCGTCTTGGTGACACGCGAAGGCCTGGGAGATTTGCTTTACTCCAGTGCAGGTCCTAAAGATTTGAGGTTCGTAGGCATGCCAGTCAATTTGACCCTGCAATTGACAAGGAGAAAGGATGTTAAATTCTTGAGCCAATCGACTGGAAGCCGGTTTGGACTCATCTCATCGGCCGATGGCCGATACGCACTGTAGCACTTATACATCGACTGGAAGCCGATGATGGCATGAACAATAATATAACAATAAATATGTATTAAACTAGCCGATCATCGAAGGGATGCTCAAAAACCGGCTGTAAACTTGGTAAAATAAGCAAGCAGAATGCATGAGTAAAATAAACTAAAGGAACTCTAGCCGATCGTGGTTTAAAGTTACTGATATCGCTGTGAAGATCCTGTCCGTGCTCTTGCCCGGGCCCTTATTCACATCTGTGCCCGGGATCTTCCTCCACTGTCCATATCCGTGCCCGGGTTCTTACCTAAGCTCGTGCCCGGGTCCTTCCCTGAGGTTGTGCCCGGGAACTTGGTTGAGGTCGTCCCCGGGAACTTGGTTGAGGTCGTGCCCGGGAACTTGGATCGGCAGAATAAACCAATCGGCTAGCCCTTAGCCGATCGCAACAGTAATGCAGTCAAGAATGTATAACAAGGCAAGCAATAACATAAATGATAAACAATTGATGAGTCTGCCGACTACCGAGCAGGACACATGGGCATCGGCTGGAAGCCGATGATAAAATAGATAGCAGAATAATAAAGCTATTATCAATAAGATAAGATAAATAAATGCAGTCGGCTTCAACAGATAACTTATCGGCTAAGCACTCCGATAACAACATCGCATAACACCCATCGGCTCATCAAGAGTAAAGCTATTATCATCGGTCTAGTAGATCGGACCCAACCGTTGCAGCACAGACTGATGACGATAACAATGCCTCGATAGGCCGATAGATCTAATGCGATCATGATGTAAAACATGATAACTTACCGGCTATACACCCCGATAAGACACCTACGCATAAAGCATCAACTTAGCAGTAACGATTTATCGCTAGCAGTTTAGTAGGTCGGACCTAACCGATGCAGCACAAACTGATGATAAACTGCTCCCAGTAAGCCGATACGATTTACGCACGCGTGATATGATATACCTAGTCAATCTATGAGATCAAACTGAACTGATGCAGCCATAGATAAAATAAATATATCGTGGTAAGCCGACTACCATAAACCGACTAGAATATCGGACCTAACCGAGGAAGTCCTAGCCGATAGGTAGCTAGGGTGACGAGACTTACCCTCTCGCTGGAGTTCGGACCTAACCGATGTAGCCCGGCTCGAGAAGCAAGATCCCGTCGGAAGGGTGGCGATGCGCCGAATTTGTTATTGATCGAGTGATTAATTCTTTACAAGGTGCCCGGGCGTACGTATTTATACCCCGAGTTACATGAGTCCTTATAGGACACGATACATGATTTCCTAGTTATAATAGAAAACGCTAATAAGACCTGACCGGACACGAGGTCAGGTTTCCTAAAGATAAACACTTGCCTAATTAATATGTACAGTAATTAACTGCCAAACAGCGGTCTTCACGGCCCCTTCCCGGAATCGGTCTCTTCTGTATCAGTTTCCACCGGTTGACTGTAATTTCTCCTTTTGACCGAATCTGACATAGGGCCTTACCAAATTTTGGCGTTAACAGATACCTCTACTTCACATTCTAGTAATAGATCTATGGATAGATTTCGCGATGACCTAGCAAGTGCATTATGGCAATCTAGATGAAAGTTCTCATATGAACTCTGGTTAGTATATTTTTCTTTTGTAAGAACTCTCAGAAATATATAACCATGATATTATGCAAGAATTCAAACTGTGAGTGGATTATTGAAATGGATTGGCTCTTTGATGCAAATGCATTGAGCCTGCTGTGTTGTTTAACCTTATTTGAAAGCTTTTTTTATAAGTAATTATACACATATTGGTACACATATATGAGTACTTATAATAATTATTACTATTATATTAAGCTATAGAAAATTTGTACAAATTAAATCTCTTACTAATACAGGGGTAGTATAGACAATTTATCTGAAAGTCCCCAATTAGAATCCAGAGCTAATGTTTTTAGCCAAACGCCTAATTATACTGATTCTGATTCTCTTCAATATCTGATTCAGCAAGAATCAGAATCAAAATCACAGAATCACTGAATCAGGAACTCTACCAAACGGGCCCTAAATTCATCTAAATCATGCTTTACTTATTTATGTAATTTTTATGCACTGTTTATTTGGAGTTTCTTAGGGTTTTTTCTCATTTTGCATGTAGTCTACTGTAATCGCCATTTCGAAGGATCGCAGAGTCTACGGAAGAGTTTGGAAGGGCAATCGAAGACGTTTTGTCGCAAGGCAAGTCACACATTCATCCTTGAGCATGTTGAACCTACTTTGCGAAACATTTTACAATTTATAAATAAATTGCATATTTTGCCAATTACATAGAATATAGGACAACCTATCCGTTTGCTTGAGACCCTGTTTATTTGTTATTCATTCCTTGACAATCTTGGGTGATAATCTAACTAGCTTAGGTCTCACTGGAAGACTGGGCTAGAGATAGGACCTGCTTAGCCATGCTTAGTACCACTAGACCACTGAAGGGATAATCACCTTATTTCTATATTTGGTAACCTGATGAGCTGCGTGCTCGAGATGTTTGACCATGGTGATTGGTCGTAACTAATCAACTAAAACGTGATCTAATGGTGGGCTGTGGGTGCATGGTTTTGCTGGTTGCACCTATGGCAGTTAAGAACAGGTTTGCGGGAACACCTTGAGCAGATTTCCGTACAACCACAAGCCAGCGTGGGCAACGGCTAGGCTTGTAGCGTCTCTTCTCCCTCTCCTAGGCATCGATGGTGAGGATGGGCATGATGGAGTTAGGTCGGCCCGGGGTAGGGTTGATCGGCTTCCGAATTCATTGTGCTGCAAGGGGGGTAGCCTAGCCTATATGGGGTGTCTTGTCGGCGGGTGCAACCTCAGCGTGGTGTGGATGGATAGGGAGATGTTACGTGAATGGTCTTGTCACGGCCCCTTCACTGTGGGTTTACGGGCACGTGGAACACATGCAGGGCTGTGTCTTGTGGGTAAAGATGTACATCTTTGGCCAGAGTAAATCTATTCGAATAACCGTGCCCGCAGTTATGGGCGATTGGTCAAGACTCACCGTGATTAGGCTCACCCTTTCTTAATTAACTTGACTTAATGGAACTGGTATAGTTCAGGTGGATGGTTTGGGCCTAATCAATGTGGTGTAGCGTTGTTCAGTGATGGATTAATACTGATTAAAATAATAACTGTTTTACCTGTTTTATAACTACCACTGTTTACAACTGCTTTTACGCAAATGAGCCACAAGCCTCCCTTGAAAATCCCATGCACAAATGCATCGTTGGTGTGGCTTACTGAGTACGGTGGGTGGTACTCAGGCTTGCTATGTCCCCCTTTTCAGAAGTGAAGACCGTTCGTGTCGAAGTTGAGTTTAGAAGACCTTGGCTTATATCCCAGTTGAGCTTGCCTATAGTGTGGAGCTGAAGTCACGCTAGTTTCGTCTTTCCGCTGCTGTTTCTTCTGTGTGAGGACTAAGTGCCTCTTCTGTAAGTATTTACACTTTATTTATGTTTGGATATGTTTATTGATTTATCATTTTGTGTACCCTGGCTTAATTCCCAGACAGGGATTTTAATACACAAAATAGTCTGGAAATTGACTAAATTTCTGGGCATGACATTCAATTGCTATATTGATTATCATGTCGTAGCTTAAAGTTATTGCTCTTGTTAGTAGTTTTCCTATACCAAAGTTTAAATTGTGCATTGCTATATCGGATGCTCCTACCATGGGGTCGAATGCTCCGACCCAGTCCCTCCAGCCTGCTACTAAGTGTTGGTCGACCTCTCCCACCTAGTTCTAGTGCTCTATAGTTGGCCAAATGTGCCGTGCCTTGTCGAGCTGGCCTGGGCACGGTGCTACAGTAACCACGCCGGGCCGGCCCGGGCACGAAAGCCGGTGGGCCGTGCCATGCTTGGGCCGGCGCCTCAGCCCGTGGGCCGGCCCGGCATTTCACGGCCTGATCGGCCCATCATTTTTTCCATAATTTTTCTATTTTTCCATAATTTTTCTATTTTTCCTCATTTTTTTCTTATTTTTTTCTAATGTTTTTCTTTTTTCTTATTTTTCCTAATTTTCCCTAATATTTTTCCTTCAATTTTTTATTTTTTACTTTTTTTCCGCCTCACATTTTCAAAATTTATGGGCCAAACATGCTAATGGGCCAACAGCTGGCCCACGTGTCAATTCGGGCCCGTGTCGGCACGGCACGGCTCGTCACCTTCATGGGCCGTGCCTGGGCCGAGGCCTCGGCACGTGGGCCTGCATGGCACGGCCCGCTACAGGAGCCATGCCGTAACGGGCCGTGCCGGCCCAGGAGGCCTGTTTGGACATGTATATAGTGCTCTCTTGGTGATTCTTGTGAGGATCTAGTGTGGTTTTGAGGGAAATTTCTTGAGAGAGGGCTAGGAGGATCTTATGCACTTGAGGATGGACACGGAGCTACTGTTTGGAGCTTATTACTCTTGGAGGGTGATCTCCTAGATGGTTAGGTGTTGCCCGCGAGCTTCCTTGAGCTATGGATTGTCCTGTGCAAGTTTGTGAGGGTGGACCTCATCTCTGAAAGGAAAAGAGGTAACTTTGAGTAGATACCAAGTTAATCTTCGTGGTCGCTTGGTGAGACAAGGGGTTAATCGACACCCGGCTCTCCAGAGCTCCTCAACGGAGACGTAAGATCTTTGTGATCCAAACTTTAGATAAAAATCACTTGTGTCCTCTCTTGCTTGCTCCTTTTACTGTGTTTTATTCGTCACTGTTCTTGCCTGGATCTTGCTTTTATTTACCTGCATAGAATAAGGGTGTTTCCTGTTGATTTACCTCTGCTGAAAGTGGCTTGAAAGAGCTCACTTTAGCAGGTCGGAGGGTCCGGTGTTCTTGGCTGGACCATTCGACTAGCCTTCTCGGCCAACCCGAGAGAGCCGGTACGGAGGGTCCTACCCCCGAGTCCGGAGTCTCCGGCCAGTATTTAACCACTGCATTTGAAGAATTTTTAGGAACGCCTATTCACCCCTAGACGATATCTACGGGCTTTCACTTGTAAGGTAACACATGCTTTAACATTCGTCGATGGTCCACATCCATTTAGAACTTACGTGGACGCTTATCCGAAACGATGCAGAATCGTTTGAAAGTCGCAAGTCGAGGATTGGAGCCATTTAAACATGTTATGGCTTCATGGATGAAATCAATATATGCACTTACTCTCTTAAACCTAGATTTAACTATAAGATTAATAATATGGCATGCACAACGTTGATGTAAAAGAAATAATTTAGCATAAACAAAGAATAAAGACTGTAGAGTTTCTATGGCTTTGGAATTTGTAGCTGCATTAGATCCTAATATTACTGCAAAGATTTTATTTGTGAGGCCAAATTTCTTACAAACTTTAGATATTTTTTCAGCAATATTATCAGCAGTATGTGCAACATCAATTAATCTTAAGACTACTACTCTTTTTTGTAGTTTCCAATTATCATCAACAAAATAAGCAACTACACTTATATAGTCCTCTTTAGCCCTACCACTCTAGTATCAAAGGTGATACTAACAGAAAAGGTGCATGTAGCAAATAGTTCCTTAAGTGTGTTTCAACCTTGGTAATAAACATTTACCAAGTCACGGGTTGTGGTTTGTCTGCTAACAGATTGAAACATAGGATTATGAGCAGTTTTAATGTAATTCTCAAATACAATAAACTCACCAAAGTTTAAGAGTAAATCCTGTCTAGCAATTAAATTAGTAAGGGATTCTCGCGCTACCTGAGAATCGCACTCCCATATATGTACCGTACCGTCAGGATTTAGTAGCAGCTGTTGCTGTCGTAGTTGGTATCCTTACTTCTTTGCACAAGCCTCAGCATTGCAGCTTCAAATGCCCTGTTCTACTAGAAGATTTTTTAGATAGTTTAGTTTTGCAAATTCTACTTTTCACCTAGGTTACCTCCCCTCCATCAGCGTTGGTCTCCTTGATCTCATCAAATTGTTGCCGCAGTGTGGCACTTGCAATTCTTTGTCAACTTTACATTTGTTGATAAATAATTGTATTTTCTGTGTATTGACAATATCCTGATGCCCCTTGTAGATGCTAAACAATAATTATTGATGTGTATTTCATTGCTGATGCAACAGTTTGCTCTGGAAGCTCCTCGGAAGTTCTGATTACTCTGCAGAGTCAATAATTTGTGTTGTTAATAGTGATGAACTTGTTCACACATTCAAAGGTAATGCTTCATTCTGTCATTGTGTATTTTCTATATGTCGTTCACTGATGTGGGATAAAAACATGCTTTATTCTTTCAATTATAATAAAACCAGTACAGTTGATTATGAGAGCTCATCAGAAGTTTATTTACCTAAGCACTGGTTAAGTTGATTTTGGTCATATATTCTTGTCTCCTTTCATAATTTCTGATGTGACCATATCCTGCCGCATGCAGGGTTATGGATGCATCCCCAGTGGACAATTTAAAGACTGTTTTGCTTGTATAGCAATGAAGCCTATTTCCTGTAAAAACAAATATTATACCATGTCTTTGCAGCTGCAGACATATTAGTCTCAAATGTTTAGCATAAATATTGCAAAGAATGAACCTCTGCTAATCCTGATGACATCATATTTAACTTTGAGGACACAGATGAAAGTGGGACTGCAGGGGCATAGTGCCCTTCAAGGATGTTGGGGCTTGCTTCTTGCAGTTATTCTGGAAATAAATATGACAGGTTCACTTGGTCCTTGAGATCATTCATATTGCAAGAGAAGCCTAATTCGAGTTTGATAAGTGCATGGTACAGCTGTTCTGCAGGATTGGAAAATGCCTGCATAGCTCTGACTTTCAAGTAAGTTCCTTTCCAAAATCAGAACTCTAATTTGAAGTAGTCCTCAACTAATATTTGTTCATGAATTGTTTCTCTTCTATGTATCATGCTCTGCATTTATGTTTGCAACTATGCAGTCCTAAAAATGCTTGTAGTACATGGTTTAAGAAATTAACATGTTTTTTTTTCTAGATAAGGGGATGTCATCAGAATTGCTTCATGAAGTAGTTGCAAAGCTGTTTATCAGTTGAATCTTATGCTTATTGTAATCCAAGAATCTTTTGATCGTTTTCGTTTTCCCTGTGCTCTGAAGGAATTCTCTCTGTGAAATTTCCATCTTTTTTGTACCATAAGCTAGCTCCAGTAGTCTGAGATGTAGATGACTTACTTCAGAACTTTATTGGTAAAAAAGCATAACCTTTGTGTTGCTCTAATATGTGTCCTTCTTGTTAACCTGATAGAAATTCTTGCATGATCTTGTTTTCTGTTTGTTAATATACTACTGATTGGTGTTTGCTTTACGGTACAACTTGTGATGTGAACTTTTGCTTTTCTGATGCTTCTCCTGAGGAGAGATTGAGTTGGGTACTAGGCTTAGATACTTCTTTCCCTGGCTGTTCTGTTTCTTCCCTGGATTTTTCTATCTATTCTTCCATTTGATACACATTGGGAGATCATCACCTAGCTGGCTACACCATATTGTTTAAAACATTATTTGAACTTGATGATGGAGTGAATTTCTCTATTACTGTTTCAGTATTGTCTTCATTTACACACAGAACTTTCTTCATTTACAGAACTTTCTTGATTTATTTACCATACATGGCTATTTATAGAAAAATATAATGATGATTATCTTTTGTGTCGCATTGGTGTCTTGAGTATGATTCACTAACTAATTCGCTGGTTGCACTATTTTACTGTTATAGTTGCGTGTGGATAAGGCTGCAAGCTCTGGTGGATGTTGCAAGGTACTCTTTCCTAATCTTATACGTCAAAATGTTTTGATCTACATCACTCCTGTCTCTAGAGGGTAACAAGACACATGATATCGATAGTGAAACTGCCGTTGAAGTATATGAACCAAAACTTTTCTTTCCTTGAAGTTATTTTAGCTCTGGGTCTGAATTGTCAAAATATCAGCCGCAGTATTTCCATTGTAGAATTACTTCAGTAATTGAGATGATAAGCATTAGCTAGATCTCATATCTGCCAGAGAAATAAAGCAAATTACATGCGGAATTAATGGGGTCAAAACTGGATATATAGGTTCAAGACTTCTGTTTTTTTATTCAATCACTCTTATATTTATTGCAGTACAGCAGGATCCAAGGAAATTATTTCTTAGGAAATAATCTTTTGCCATCGAGGTCCCTGTCTTCCAATGCTGTAGTTTAGCTTGGGGAATTGAACCCAAACGACCCCAGCGAGAGGATAGTTGAAGTGATTGGCGAGATGGAGCTTTGGAGCGGGAAGCCCACTCCAAAACTGACCTTGAAGGTGGCGGCAGCTGCAGAGGGCCCTTGAAGGCTGCTACATTGGCACAGAGATGGAAGACGGCATTGGCAGCACTGTAGTGAGGAGCATAGAGATCGGATACAACATCTATAAAGCTAATGGCAGATGCGTCAATTTCGGAGGGAAGCTCGTATTCTTTAGGGACGGAAGATTATGCTCTCAGATTTTTCATCTGGTACCGTCAATCGAGGGCAAGTCCAAAATACACCATTGTACTTGGGGATTAGGTCTTGATTGGTATGCATTTTCTATTTGACTCGTTGGCGGAATTTTCACTTGTGCTAATTACTAGAGTTGTAATATACATTGTGGGGAGTGACTTGCAGACTAATCGGTGAGTACAGTAAGCAGCTTCGCATGGTGAAATCAAGGCTGCATGATGAAGTTGCTACATATGAATCATGGGAGAACATTATGTGTAATTATATGCAGGATGTTGATGTGAAGGAAGAGAATTTTGCAACGGCTTTCTGCAAAAATAAAGTTGAAGCATCATATTACTGTGATGGCCTTTCATTGTGTTGGCTACTTGGCTTGTCTTTGGAATTGTCTTTGGTTCGGATACTCAAGAAGTGAAGTCAAGCAATAGCTTTAGTAGTGCTAGCTTGTCAAGGATTTTGTCCTCTTATATGCTTTTGTGTAGTTTGCCACTGTATAGGACTCAGAAGCATGTGGTTCAATATCTGAACTCAATAGCTTAGTATAGCTTGCTATATATGCAACTAATTTCTAAATATTCCATGGAATGCCCTGAACATGAACCATACTGGGAGATGTAGTTTGCAATGTATGTTATACTCCCTTCGTTCTAAAATATAGCTATCTTTAGAGTTTTTGAAGAGATTAAGGAGTGAGGTAAAATGTCTAAAATGCCCTCCGTTAAAGTGGTGGGTATGGGGTTCACGGCTTGATTGTATGATGGGATACTAGGGATAGTATTGAGAGTTTAGAGGGTAAAAGTCATCTTTTACATGTTTTGGTTTGCTATATTTGGGATAATTTGAATTTAAAGGTAGCTATATTTTAGGATGGAGAGAGTAGAAAGTATGTAGGACTTTTGGTGTGTAAATGGGTTGCTTATAACTTTATATGTCATGAATCATTGTAGAGCTGTCTGGAATCAATCCAGCATGTCTATGATTTTGAAACGCCTGGCAATGAATGACATTACATAATTATGGTACCGTCATATATGTTCTATAATGCACGTGTTGGGGAAAACCTGGTGTCATGGTTGCTGAGTAAGAGTTTTGTGGGTCATGTTGTGTGCAGCTCATATCGATTTGTATAGCTTCTCAGTTGTAGCTGCCATTACGAAAAAAATGCCTGAACATGCCTGAAGATGAGTATATCTTTTCCAAGTTTTGATTTGTGCACCTCTTCAGCTGTAGCTGCATGAAAAATTCCTTAACATGAATATGCTTTTTGCAAGTCTTGGACTTGTGGAGCTCATACTGATTTATGCACTAGGCTTTGGCTGTACCAGCCAACCAGAAAAAGAAAACTGGATATTCAAACCGCTTTTCAGTTGTTGATATGCCGTAGAACTGTATATAAGCAACCACAAATAATTTGTGAGTAAAGCTTTTATATATGTGTTATTCTCGATTTAAAAACAAATTTTGGGAAACAAACTACGATGAGAAAATCCCAAAATCAAATCCAAAATTAAATTTTAAAATTCATATTTTCTCAGCGTCTTATAAGCTAAAAGGCAAATAACAGGACTAAAACATTACCCTGATGGTGTAAATTTTATGTTATATTTGCCAACCAGAATCTAACATCCTCTAATATCCAAGATTTGGACCAATTATAGAGCAAAACATTTAGGGCTCGTTCCTTGAAAAAACACAAGAATTAGGGTGACATGCCAACTTTATCCTAAGGAATGTTAAAACATAGGAATTGCTCAAATGTGTTGTTTGGATGCTTCACAAGAAAAAAAAGCATAGGAATTTGGAGAGAGAGTGACACAAAAGAATTTTTCCAAGTGGTTTGAGCTCATGCTAGACTTCCTCCAAAATTCCTATGGATTAGATCATTTCATAGGAATTTCAAAGAGCTCATTCTAAGCCATGACAGAAATTGTCTTCATCTTGAACATAAAAAATGAACATTGGATGAGTTATGTATTAAATAGAACTCATTTTTGTATTAAAAATAATTTCTATTACAAAATTGCATAATTTGTATTTACCCTTTCCATGCTGTGATAATGCACATTATGGATTTAAAATTAAATATCATGAACTACAAAAACTGATGTTTCCTGGATTCGAACTCAGTCCAGCATGTCCTCTATTTATCCTTTTTTTCATGTTATATGCTTTTAAAAATACAATATCACTATAAACAGTTTGTAATTATTAACAATTTAATAAATCTTGCTATGGTTCCTTTTTGCATGTATCTTAAACCTATCTCATTATATATTTGATTGCCAAAATATGTATCGTCTTTTAGTTTTTTATTTGTTTTACTCATAGCGTTAGCACGGACGTGGCACGGCTCTAGATTCTAAATCCACGCTGGATTTGGAGTTTGTATGTTAAATTAAAGTGGTTTAAAATTTTATATTTCGTCTAAAACAGAAACAAAATAATTCATTTAAATGCTACTAGCATATTGTCCTTGTGTTGCAACAGGATTTTAGCTAAAGAAAATTATCATTTACCGGTTATTATCATCATCTTCTATGGGCCTGTTTGGCAGGGCTCCAGCTCCTAGATTCTGGTTTGGTGGAGCTGGAGCCCAGCCAAACGGTCCAGCTCTAGCAAAAAAATGGATCAGATCAGGCTAGATTGCTCCTAGAAAAAGAACTAGCAGGCTGGAGCAACCTTCTGCCAGCTCCATGGCTCCAGCTCCATCCATTTTACATATGTACCCATATAAGTTGTATTGTAATTACCCGCAAATGCCACTGATATACCCTTATCCAAGACCAGCCCCTCGGCCCCCTCCCGACTTCTCCCAAATCCCCCTCTCGACTCCTGCGCGCAAGGTTCCAGTGGCGGTGACGGCCAGAGGGGGAGCAGGCGACGGCTGCTGGAGGGGAAGCAAGGGGCGGCGACGCAACTCGCCCCCCCCCCTCTGGCATCTCCATCCCCGCCCCTACCCCGAGCGGCGGTGTTGCGGCAGATCTAGGGACGGCCGCGGCAGTCGAGGGGGAGCAGGCGGCGGCGGCCGGAAGGGAAGCAGGCGGCCGGAGGGGCGGTGCTGTGGCAGATCCAGGGACGGCCGCGGCGGCCGAGGGAAAGCAGGTGGTGGCAGCCGGAGGGGACGCAGGCTGCGCCTGGAGGGGAAGCAGGCTGCGGCGTTGCGTGGAGGGGAAGCAGACGGTGGCGGCAGTCTCTCTCCAGTCGAATCCCCATTGAAGAGAGGTATTTCTCCAAACCCTATAGCTTCTCCCCACTCTCTTCCATCAATTTTGCACCCAAATTGTTGTATTAATCAGTGGAAATGATTTGTATGAATCTTGTTCTATCATGATTTTGCTCCAAAACTGATTTTGTTGCTCTGAAAGATAAATTTGTTGTTATAAACTGAACTGAAACATGGTGTGCACAACTAGATCCACCTGACTCACATTTTTGTTAGTACTCATTTTGTGATTGATATGCAGAAATTGAACCTATTTAGTTATTGAATTATAGATATTGTAGTCATAATCAGTAAGGTGGATCATTTTCCTTGAAGTGAGATGTATCATTTTGCTTTCTTAGAGACCAGTACTAAATTGAAATGCGTTCATTAGTATTGAGAAAAGATTGGTGTGAGTGAGTGGATGGCAGGCATGGATCAAACTATGCCATCGAGGAGTGTTAAACTACCCCTGGACCCTGCTGATTGGACTGACTACAACACTAGAGTTGTGTGTGAGATTTTTGCTGATCAAGTAGCTGCGGGTAATCGTCCAAATACCCATCTATCCAACACGGGGTTTGACGAAGTCATTGAGCAATTTGCTGCAAGAACCGGTCTTAGGTACACTAGGCGTCAATTTAAGAACAAATGGGATAAACTTAGGATTGAGTACAATTGTTGGAAGAAGTTAAACTCTCAAACAGGTTTGGGATGGGATGACACAAAGAAAACAGTGATGGCAACTGCAGCAGTTGGGCTCAGCTGAAAATAGTAAGTTTTTCTTTATGTGGTGTTATATTAAGAACTAGGAATCCAAATTCAATATTCTAACTCATTTTATAATGTACTATTATGCAGGACATACCAGGCTGTTACAAGTTTATGAAGGTTGGATTGCAAAACGAAGAGTTACTGGCGAAAATGTTTGAAGACATTCGCAATAGTGGTGCTGACCATTGGTCTTTATCGCAAGGCACCATACCAACAGCTACCAATGATGCAATTAATATTAATGTAGACAATGAAAAGGATGACGAGATAGAGAAAGATGAACCAAGCGCTAAGAGAAAGAAAGGTTGTGGCTCAAAGGTGGATAAGCTGAAGAAGAAGAGTGGATCTCAAAAGATGGTAGAGGAAATGCCAAAGAGTAATGAACTCTCTGCACAAACTTTATCATCTATTCAATCATTTAGTAGATTGAGAGAGGATCCTCCGGGTTGTTCAATAAAGGATGTTATGGCCTTGGTGGAGGAATGTGGTGCTGTTGAAGGGACAAACGAGCACTTCATTGCAACTGAAATATTTGTCAAGAAGGATCAAAGAGAGATGTTTATTAATTCATTGCGTACTCCTGCAGGACGTTTCGCATGGCTTAAGAAGAAGTATGATGTGAAGTATGGAAATTAGTTTTATGTGTGGTGTGCCTATGAAATGTATCACTTTAATTTAGTACTATTGTTGGATTGTATCACCTTGTTTGTGGTGTTATATTTTTATACCTATGTTTATGAATGTCCTACACTATTGTTGGGTTTAATCACCTTATGTGTGCTACTTTATTTTCAGCCCTATGTCTATGTATACTTTTGTTTTAGCACTATAGCCATGCATATTCTAATTTATTTTGTATGTGACTTTATGTGTAGATGTCAAGTGAGAGTGGAGAGGATGGTTCTTCAGATGAAGAATCTGATTGTGATATGCTTATTATGCAATTGTACCAAAACGTTGCAAGTAATCTTTCTTCGTCTAGAAGAATTGTAGAAAATTACCACTCAACCTACTTGGAAAAGGCTGCGCCTAGGACATCAAGACTTAGTGGAATGGGATGGGTGCAAGAAACTTTGGCCACACCAGGTGAATACTATCGCATGCTTCGTATGAATGCCAATATCTTTCTTGCCTTGCATGATCTTTTGGTTAGTAAATATAAGTTGGCATCTACTATACACATGCATACAATGGAGGCACTTGCCATTTTTCTCTTCATAGTCGGTGATGGTTCATCAAACCAAAGGGTGCAAAACCGTTTCAAGCATTCTGATGAGACAATTAAGAGAAAGTTTGAAGAAATTTTGTTTGCCGTGGTAGACTTGGGAAGTGACATCGTGCGTCCAAAGGATCCAAACTTCCCTATTGTCCATAAGAGAATTAGAAAAGATCGTCGCATGTGGCCATATTTTAAGGATTGCATTGGAGCTGTTGACGGTACTCATATCTATGCGGTTGTTCCAGATGAAGAGAAGGTTAGATATATTGGTAGATCCAAGACTACTACTCAAAATGTGATGGCTATTTGTGATCATGATATGAGATTTACATATGCATCTATTGCACAACCTGGTTCGATGCATGACACAACTGTTCTATTTAATGCATTGGAAACAGATAGAGCTATCTTTCCTCATCCTCCTAAAGGTAATTACCACATGTTATATGTTGTATTTTTTGGTAAGTGATTCTAAATGATATATTAATGTTTATCTTTATTGTAGGGAAATATTATCTTGTTGATGCTGGCTATCTAAACCGCCCAGGATACTTAGCACCATATAAGGGTCAAAGGTACCATGTGCCGGAATTTCGAAGAGGTACATCACCAAGTGGCATAAAAAAAATTCAACTACTTGCACTCAAGTCTAGTAATATCATTGAGAGATGCTTTGGTGTATGGAAGATGAAGTGGCGAATTCTTCTCAAGATGTCTAGCTTTCCAATATGGAAACAGAAGATGGTTGTGGCGGCAACAATGGCATTGCATAATTTTATTCGTGACTATGATGTGCCGGATAGGCATTTTCAGAGGTTTGATAGAAATCCAGATTATGTGCCTACCATTCCATCTAGATATAGAAGATATATCATCTCTCAAGATACATCGGATACATCAACCGAGGGTGCGAGTGATGCATCAATGGATGCATTTCGTGATGACCTAACCCATCGTATTATAGGATAATGGACAAGTAATGTATGGTTTTTGTGGTCTTTTAGAATGTCTTTGGATGACTATACTACTAATTATTATTATTGAACATTTATTATATAAACGCCATGCATAGATTTTAGCTTTACTTTTTACGAGTATGAATGTTGTCATATATTTTGTTTTTACCTTTCGTACTTATGGTGTTGAAAACATACAAGAAAAATTAGCATTTATATATTAGTGATAAATTTCAAAAGGTACATTCATGTCATAATCAACAATTATCAATTATGCATCAAGTAAAAAAAACCAAGGGTAAAATTGTCCATCTTCCCCAACTATCTCTTTCAGGATTTCTGGAGCTGATTAGGCTAGCCAAACACTTTCAAGCCACCTCCAGATCCTACAGGATCTAGTTTTTGTTAGAGTTGATCCAGGAGTTAGGATTTAGGAGCTGGAGCCCTGCCAAACAGGCCCTAGATTAGGTGGGCACCGCTCCTGATCTTTCCCTTTTGTTTTTCTTTTTTTTTGCTTTCCTTTTTTTTCTTTCTTTCCTTTTCTCTTTCTTCTCTTTTCTTTCTTTTCTCCCGAGAACGCTGCAGCGTTGCGACGCCCTGGCGCGGGCTCCGCGGCGGTGCCCCGGCGCTTGCGCGGCACCCCGGCACGGGGTCGGCGGAGCAGCGGCGGCGCCCCAGTGCGAGCTCGGCGTAGCGGCGGCCCCGATGCAGCCCCGGCGTGGGCACGTCCCAGGCGTGGCCGGATGCGGCCCTGACGTAGGTGCAGCCCCGGCGCTGTGGGTCCGTCGGCTGGGCTTGACGTGGCCGGGGCGGCACGGCCTCGATGAGGCGCAGGCGCAACCGACGCAGAACGGTGCGGGACTGCTATGTCGCTGATGTCAGCGGACGTCACGGTGATGTTAGCGACGAACAAAAAACAAAAATACTATTTTTTTATAATAGTAGAAATACATAACCAGATCCGTGGATTTCTGAAACTAGCAATACTCACCTCTACCAAATCTTCGAGTTAGAGCTGAGTTAAACATGGCCTAAGAGCAAAGGTCAATAGAAGAGCTCACCGCTGATTGCAATAGAGGGCCCGTCAGCTATAGTAGACACTCTAGCTAATACATATAATAGAGAAATTTTTATTTACTATAACACAAATATTTTATTATTTTTGCCCATCATCTCTCTCCTCTCTCTTTTCTCTTTCTCTTTCCTCCTACATCATCTCTCTCCTCTCATCTCTCTAGCAGATGACGGATGTGAGGACTCGAGCACAGGCACAAGGCGACGACGGCGGGGCGAGCACAGGCGGCCGGCGCACGGTGGCAGGCTCGGGAGGCCGGCGCAGGGGCACGTGGGCAGCCGCTAGTGGGCACGAGGACGGCGGGCGCGGGCGTTGTCACGGGGCGCAGGTGCGAGCCCACCGGCCTCAGTTTGCACGAGAGCCCGGCGACAGATTAGTCGCCGTCTCCTCTCCTCTCTCTCCTCCAGCTCATCAAAAATTCCAACGTGGTATCCTTATAGCCCACTATTGTATCTGCTCCCCTACTAATACAATGATCTGCCGTACAAATCCGGGAGATCTGCGCCGTCCCCGGCTCCCCACTTGGCCGCTCGGGGTTTTTTACTGCTAATAATTTAATTTTTTTTAATTTACAAAACTATTATTTATTTTTTTTGTAGAAATACCCTCTTGCCGCCGTGGGCCAGGGCGGTATTTAAAAACCGCTGTGGCCCAGGGCGGCAAATGGCCTGGCCGTCAGTGGGCCATGATGGCGTGGGCCGCCGCGGCGAATGCCTCACAGGCCCCCCTATGAGGCCGGCAGAACTGCAGGGGCAGAATGCAAATTTGCATTCGCCGCCCTGGGGAGGGCGGTTTTTAGCCCTCCCCTATAAAACCCCTTCGCGCACTCGCCGGCGCGTCATTTCCCCCTTCCGCCTCCAGCGTTCGTCCGATAGAGCTGAGGCAAAGGAGGAGCACTACAGCGGCGAAGCCCTCAAGGATTTTTGAGCCGAACCCAGGTATTTTTTGCTCTTCCTCCGTTATGTAGTCAATTTTTTAGACAGGTGTTAATTAGTACTAGACGCGTAGTGTAATACCCGACATAGTATGAAAATATTAGCGGTTTGGCATAACCATCGTTAGTGTTAAATTTATTTGACCATACTAGAAGAACATAGCGGATAGGTAGTAAATTGTAGATATTTTAGAAATAAATATGCTCCGCCATAGCCATCGTTGGTATACGTCATTTCGACACGTTAGATAAACCTAGCGTATAACTTTATTAGCGCCGCTGAGTTAGTTTGTAAAATGTAGAAACGGTAATGGTTTGACTCATACCTATAGCCTTTTTATGGAACAAATATTGATTAGTACAGATTAATAACTGTAGTGAATATCTTTTTTATCAACAGAAATGGCAAATAGAGTTGTATTCGCGATATATCACGGTGAAGGAAATGTCAAAGAAGGACAATATGGGGTAGATTTATCGGAGTTCAACATAGCACAAAAGGGAATTATAGCTCAAGCTGAGAGAAGTTTTCCTGGAGTTTACAATTGGTTAATGAGGGGATTCGGAGTAGATCCTCAAGTAAATGCAATTATGGTGTACACACTGGTTAGCTGGGCTGTGGAAAGTTTTTGGTGGGAATTGATGCCAATAGATTCGACGGCCAGCTGAGTATTTTTTGTGGAGAGTGCACTGTAGCGAGGATGGGCACCTAGCATCCTAGTGGTAGTGCATGACAAGGTCAGCATTGATCAGGCTGGTCCAAGTACAGCGGAAGGGCCCGATGAAACAGGGGAGCAAAATGAGGCAGAAGACGAGGGTGCCGGAGAGGAAGGAGGCCAAGAAGACATGGGACCGAGGGGGTTTGCAGATGAAGGGGAGAGACACCCAGGTCTAGTACAGGAGATGGAAATTGAAGACTTAGAACCTGAGCATATGGAGGATGATGATTCTTCGGAGGACGATGTATACCCGGCAGAATGGGACAACGAGGACTTTTCCAGACTCGTTGTCTCAAAGGGGCACACCGTGCCATGGGAGTATTGGCAGAATGAAGTGGTGCAAGGCACTAGGTACGCCGAAAAAGTACAGTTGACAGAGGCTGTGAAGATGTGGGCCGTGTCACTTGGGAGGGAGTTTTGGTTATCAAAGTCCACCAGATCAGTGTACGAAGTGAAATGTGCAAGTTCAAGCAATGGATGTCCATGCAGGATGTATGCATCCAGGAAGAAATATGATGACTATTGGTCCATGTCAATCGTGACGGAGCACAACTGCCATCTTCTAGGTGTTCAGAAGTACCACAGGAACATATCATCTGCATTCATCGCTTCAAAGCTGTATTATGCTGTTGTGGAGAACCTCCGGTTCTAGCCCAAGTCAATTATCAGGTACATCGAGGAGAAGTACAAGTACACCATTACATATGCCAAGGCATGGAGGGCCAAACATAAGATAATTGAAAGGAGATTTGGCAGTTTTGAAGCTTCGTACAATAATTTGCCTCGCCTACTGGAAACCATCTGTGCGAGGAATCTTGGCAGCTACTCCGAAATCAAAACTTTCCCATCGTTAGCAAATCCTGGGCAGAGCATCCTTCAGCGGGCCTTCCTCTCTCTGTAGGCGTGCATGTTTGCATTTCTTCATTGCATGCCCATTCTCTGTATCGACGGCACGTTCCTAACTGAAAAATACAGAGGGCAAATGTTGACGGCAATCGGAGTAGACGGGAACAACCAAGTGTTGCCCGTGGCCTTTGCCTTCGTCGAGAGCGAGAACATAGATAGTTGGTACTGGTTTCTGAAGCTGGTTAAGGAAAAGGTGGTGGGGATGAGGCCAGAGGTATGTCTCATACATGACCGTCATGCAGGGATGCTGCGTGCAATTGAGGAGCTATGAAACGGCTGCGCAGACAAGGGATATCCTCCGGTGTGGGAAGATGTAAAGAGCAGATGGTGCATGCGTCATATGGGCGCAAACTTTTATAAGCAGTTCAGAAACAAGGAGCTGATGGCCATGTTCAAATGTTTGTGCGCCCAGAATCAACAGAAGAAGTTCAATGAGCTGTGGAGGAGACTTGATGAGCTGACAGCCAAACATAGAGGTGAGAGTTCTGCAAGACCCACAGCTAGAGGTGTTGACGGCCCTGACGCTCTAGGTGCACTTCCCACCGATGACGGTACATTCAGAAGGAGGCCCGGTTCCTCAGTTAGCAGATTTTCGCAGTGGATCGGGCACGAGCCGAAGGAGAAATGGGCATTGCTGTACGATGAAGGTGGAGCAAGGTACAGCATAATGACCACGAACCTTACAGAGGTCTACAACTGGGTCATGCGTGGTGTGAGGCAACTCCCCCTTTTGCCATCGTGGAGTTCATCCTACATGGAACACAGACGTACTTTCATGACAGGTGCAGACAGAATGGCCCATCTATGACTGATGGAAACCTTTGGTTCGGCACCAAAAGGACAGAGTACCTTGAGGAGAAATGCAAGAAGGCAAGAGAGCACCGAGTCCGAGTGCAGGGCACATGAGAGCGTAGATTTGAGATATTGTGTGCCGACAGATCTAGGCGTGGCATATTCGCAAAGAAACCTGTGCAAGAGTGTGTCCTAAAGGAAGATGAGACATGCAAGTACTCCTGCCGGAAACCAAGCTTGTACCACAAGCCCTGTTCTCATGTCATTGCCGCTTGTGGGGAGTGTGGCATTGATGAACGCCAATATGTGTCCCCATACTTTAAAAAGGAAGCAATCATGCATACATGGAGTACTGAGATTTTTGGTTTCGGCATCGTCGGCACTTTCACTGAAGACACAAGCCCAGTTTATTACATCCTTGACCCGACGAAGGCAAGGAACAAGGCAGGCCACCGTCGGACACGGAGGATTCGCAATGATATGGACAAATCCGAGGCCGGCGTTAGCACTAAACATTGCAGTAGGTGTGGGAGGAGGGACATACCTACAAGAAGTGCACGAAAGACGCCGAGGCCCCAAGTGCAGCTGTTGACACCAAAAATCACCGGTAGCGTTGAGAACGAACCGATACAGTCCTGATCGAATACGAAACAGGAGTTTCCTAACTATAAAAGGAAAATTAACAAGCCCTGATCGGACACGAGATCAGGTTTTCCTAAAAATTATTAAAGCTATTTAATTTATAGATAAACTAATTAACTGCCATCCTGTGGTCTTTACGATTCCTTCCTGAATTCGGCTTCTTCTGGATTAACTTCCATCGGCTGATATAGCCTCTTTCCTTAACCAAATATGATAACGAACAGTACCAAATTTTGGTGTTAACACATGCCCCCCAATTTCAGAGTTTGTTATCGAACTTCAAAATTCTTCTGTTTGGGCTTCAGTAATTCCTCCATGGCCTCTTGAAATCGGCTTTCATTAGCCGATACCTTCTGTACTAGGTGTGTTAGGCTCTCAAATTCCTATGATGAAAATTACTTTCTGATCGGAGCCAACAAACCTTGGAACGCCAATTCGGCCAACTGTGCATCATCCAGACTTAAACTATAACATCGGCTTCTAACATCACGAAACCGCTGGATATATTCTACGACTGATTCATCCGGCTTCTGTATTACCAATGTTAAATCTGTTAAACTCATCTCCTGAATCCCAGTAAAGAAATATTTGTGGAATTGCTTTTCCAAATCGGCCCAACCCCAAACTGAATTTGGTGGTAACGAAGAAAAAAATGTGAAGGCTGATCCGGACAATGATAGTGGGAAAAATCTAACTCTCAAAGCTTCTTCAGCTGATGCTTCCCCACACTGAGCCAAAAATCAGCTGACATGTTCCACTGTAGATACATCATCTTGACCTGAGAATTTGGAGAAGTCTGGTACTCTGTATCGGCGCGGCAACGGAACTCTATCAAACCAATCCGGATATGGATACCGATACATAAATGTTTCCTCCTTTGGCTTTAGGCCGAATTGTTCTCTCACCACCTCCGTGATTCTTGTTGTCCAATCGTCTTCCCTTGGATCTTTGACATGATAATGCAGAGGTGGAGTTGGTAGCCGATTCTACTTCTGATATTCTTTCTGATAATTGTACTCAGGGACGGCTCCTGGATGACTCTGTCGATGCCCCCCATAGTATGCAGTTTGATGATATCCTTGAGGAATTCCATCTTGTTGCCCCCCAGCCAGTTGAATCGGCTCCACCGCCTTCTTGATCAAGCTCTGTAATATGTTCATCAATATCCTAGATTGATTGATCAATGCATGATGAACTGCTTCATTAACCATGTCTTGAAGTGGCTTCTGTGAACTTGCAGGCGATGTATGGCTCGATTCCTCAATCAGAATAGGCTTTGGAAATTGGGACTTTTGAATCGGCCCTTGATCTGTTATACCGAAGGATTCTAGACAAAGCTTCTGAAATTCAGCAATATTCTGCTCCACTTGTTGTCTTTGTTCTTCAGTCAAGTCTTCCATTGTGACTGGAATCATGTTGTTTGTGCTGACCTCCTTTCCAGCCATGTTGAAGTTTTGTGTCCCACCGGGCGTGCCAAAAACGTGTTGACACCGAAAATCACCGGTAGCATTGAGAACGAACCGATGATTTGGTTCGGTGCACTAGACACGCGAAGGCCTGGGAGATTTTCTTAGCTCCAGTGCAGGTCCGAAATTTGAGGTTCGTAGGCATGCCAGTCAATTTGACCCCGCAATTGACAAGGAGATAGAAAATATTAGATCAATGAACCAATGGGCCGATACAGACTTCTTCCAACCGATTGCCGATAGCACTTGTACATCGGCTAAAAAACTGATGATGATAAACAGATAATAAACCAGCCGATTGCCAATAGCACTTGTGTATCAGCTACAAATCCGATGATGATATAGGCAAATAATAAGCCAGCCGACTGCCAATAGAACATGTGCATCGGCTGGAAAGCCGATGATAGTGTAGATAATCAAAATAATAGACAATGCAGTCGGCTTTAAAAGATAACTTCTCAGCTAGACACTCCGATAAAACATCGCCTAAAAACCTATCGACTCAACAAGGATAAATTTATTACCACCAGTCTAGTAGGTCGGACCTAACCGATGCAGCATAAACTGATGATGATAAAAGAAACTCGATAAGCCGATAAATCCTATGCAATCGTGATGTGATATATCTACTCGGACTAAGAGATCAAACTTAACTGATGCAGCCGTAGACAGAATAGATACACCGTGGTAAGCCGACTACCTAGATCAGCTAAAATATCGGACCTAACCGAGGAAGTCCTAGCCGATAAGGTAGTCGGGGTAACGAGACTTACCCTCTCGCAGGAGTTCGGACCTAACCGCTGCAGCCTGGCTCGAGAAGCAAGAACCCGTCGAAAAAGGGTGGCGATGCGCCAAATTTGTATTGATCTGTCAGATAGTTTACATGGTCCCCAGGCATACGTATTTATACCCCGAGTTGATACAGTCCTGATCGGATACGAAACAGGAGTTTCCTAACTATAAAAGGAAAATTAACAAGCCCTGATCGGACACGAGATCAGGTTTTCCTAAAAATTATTAAAGCTACCTAATTTATAGATAAACTAATTAACTGCCATGCTGTGGTCTTCACGATTCCTTCCTGAATTCGGCTTCTTCTGGATTAACTTCCATCGGCTGATATTGCCTCTTTCCCTAACCAAACATGATAACGAACCATACCAAATTTTGGTGTTAACAGCAGCGGAAGTTCCTGTGGAAGGATCAGGCGCCGATGGAAGGCGGCCAACTGGGGAAGGCACCACTGATAAGCAGCGTCATCGCAGGCGTCCTCGTGCACCTTCGGGTTATGTTGTGTAGTATAGCCACTGGTTGCTGATGTAATCTCCCTGTAATGTGTACCAATCTGCATGTATTGCTATCTAATTTTCGTTTTAGTGTGGGCCAGATCGACGTGTCATATCTATTGTCGTATGTTGAAATGTGCTCTTTGTTTTCACTTTGCCAGTGCTGGCCTTTTAAAAGTACTTTGTTGTCTATTAATTTTCTGACTATAATGCACTATGTTTAATTGAGCTAATCCGTTCCGCTTCTTTTTCCTTGCAGGTATGGACTACCAGACGCCTGAGCTGCTGGATCACGCCACCGATCAGACCCATCGGTCGTTTCTCTCGGCGGTGCAGAACCTCCAGCTCGGTACCTTACGTCCTCGACCTTCTAGGCGACTCCTTCCCGTGGGCCCTTGGTTCACGACTAGGTACGTACGAACGTTGTACTATGAAGCTGTATATGTGAACTTACTAATTTGCTTTGTTTTGATTGTCAGGTTGCGGGAGGCAGGCCTTCTGCCGCTGTGTAGGCTGGTAACAGCGGCAGTGGACCTGAATGACCGGGCGAAGAAGTGGGGTATCAACCGGTCGCTGATCACAGCTCTTGTGGATCGGTGGAGACCGGAGACACCCACCTTCCACCTCCCATGCGGTGAGATGGCCCCCACGTTGCAGGACGTCAGCCTCCTCCTTAGGCTGCCTCTAGCCGGCGATCCGGTGGGCCCAGTTGACGGGCTCCAGGCGTGGCGAGACGACATCCTGCAGCGGTTCGCCCCAGTTCACCGTGCTCCGGGGCTTACCCTTGTCGGCAAGATCTCCCCGTACACACATGCGGGCCCCCCTCAGGCTTGGGTACTGAGCTACACGGTAAGAATGCTTTCTTGTTGTTTTATGTTCGTCCTTCAGTCCGTACTAGAATTACAGTGTCAACTTCCTTATATGTTACTGCAGTCTGATCAGCTAGACCCGGAGGCCGACGCGTACTCACTACAGAGGAGCCTGGAGGCGTACCTGTTGTGGCTGTTTGGGTGGGTGATGTTCACCAACTCGCACGGCCACGCAGTCGACAAGGGCTTGATCCCTTACGCGAGGGAGATAGCTGACACCGAGGACGGTGCTGTTCCCCAATACAGTTGGGGATCGGCAGTCCTTGCTGCCACGTACAGGGGTCTATGCGACGGCTGCAGGAAGACCGACCCAGAAGCGGTCTTCATGGGTTGTCCACTCCTCCTACAGCTCTGGGTGGCAGAGCGGTTCGTGATTGGCCGCCCCGTGGTGGACCACAGTCCGTACGAGCCGATTCTGTACGTGGATGTCCCACCGGAGGACTATCCGACGATGGGGATGGTGTGGTGTCGTCGTGAGGTATGTTCGGTGTTAGAACCGTCTTGGTTTTTTATGTTACTTGGACTAACGAGAACTCTTTACCTGTTTGTAGCGTCGATACGCTCACGTGCAGGTGCAGAAGTCGTACCTAGACTTCATCATGGAGTTCGACAGGATCATGGACGACGACGTTGTCTGGGAGCTGTACAACGCCGAGGCGGTGATGGCGCGTGCGCCGCTTGGGCTGTCGTCCCTCTGCACCAGGGACCAGGCGTACTGGCTGACGATGATGCCAATGCTGTTCGACATTTCTGTCGAGCCACACTGCCCGTAGCGTGTGATGCGGCAGTTCGGTATGCGCTAGACCTTCGGCCATCCACAACTCCAGGCCATACCGCAACACGTTCACAGGTATATGTGGAAATGAATATTCCGTATTATTATGCATTGTGTCACCGGTTGTGCTCTGCAGGTTAAATCGGCGTGGCCAGGCCGCCGGTAGGTTGTGGAGACCCATCGTCATCGAGTACATCAACGACTGGGTCATAGCCACGGAGGACGTCATCACGAAGATCCACCCCCACACAGCCGGCATGTACGAGCAGTACCTTTCCTGGTACCAGCCCCGTATCAGACTACGGGTGACGTTCACTCCCGGGGCTCCACAGGCGCACGTCGCGGGGGTGCGAGACGCATACCCGACACACCGCGACCAGGACTACTTCCGCGCTGTGAGTCAATGGTTTTCATACTATTTTCAACGGTAGTTACCACACGCAACTAACCACGCATGTCATGCTGAACAGGCGGACGATGCTAGGTAGGTCGACACGGAGCTCGGCCTACTGTGCCAGCGCCTCGAGGCTAGCATCCCTCTCACGGAGCAGGAGCAGACGATCACGTTCGGCCGGAAGCGCAACACGATGCGCTCGGTCGTCCGTGCTCTGACTTGTTGCCGTTCCGATGCAGCCCCGCCGATGCAGATACATATGCGAGGTCCCCATGGTGAAGGGACATCGGCAGGAGCGGCGGGTTCTGCAAGGGCCAGTATGTCGTGGGGAGCAGGTCCTTCCGGTACCGCCGGAGGATCGAGGACGGCAGCCTCCACGATCGGGCGAGGTTTGTCAGGTACGTCAGGTTCGAACATATTCTCCATAACTAACTGCACTTTTTATTCAGCTGACGCGAACTTTTCTTTACCAGCCCCACGTGGTGGATCTCACCACCACCTGGGGGACACTGAGCGGGGATCTGCCCGGAGCACCTCTGCTTAGATCTCTACCGAGGACGACCTCGTTCCGGAGCAGGACGTGATCAGGTCGTCACAGCTCGGAGGTGCACCGGACACACAGCCGCACGACGCCGGTGCTTCCCCTACTGCTCAGGCGGTCCAAGCCACCCGTGGGGTAGCGGTGGACCGCCTGACGTACTCGCGCGGGCACGTGCGAGCGCAGCCTAAGAGGCCGAGGAGGCGTACGGACTAGGGGCTATTGTTGTATTTATTTATTTATAGGTCTCACATAACTTGTTGTATCGGTAAAATGTAATTGTCATTTCTGAGGTTCTGAGGTTCAGTTCTGAGGTTGAATTTTGGTTATGTTTTCCAACTTTAACGGAACTTCCGTTGATCTTGAGCGTAAATTCCGTTGTGCCTCTCTGCTAACAACCTTAAACGGAACTTTCGTTAAAGTTTACCGGAAATTCCGATCAAACGGATATTCTGTCATACTATTACGGAATATCCGTTGTTCGCAGATTGCTTCCGCTTTAGTTCAAATTTTTCATGTCCATATTCACCCCCTCTAGGCTCGATCCTACCCTTCAGATCTAACCTTTCACAAATATTTACAACGGTACTCCGTCCTGTTTGTACCATTTTAAAAGGACAAACCACTTTCGGTGCATACTATGCGCGAGTATGGACCACATTTACTTGCATAATATAGGCCCCGCGTGCGCCACATTGCGACAAGCGAGCTTTCGGCGCATCGCTTTAGTCATGCGTCGTCACGGGCATTCTGAATACATGGTCAGCCACTTCAACCTCTTTTTGCATATGCATGTCCCTTATATTTTGACCTGTACGTCTCATAGGGAAATAAACGCACGACAACCTATATAAAAGCACCGTCATAGTAGCAGAGGGCCTTCACCCAGCCCCTCGGGCAAACTTCGCACCATTTATGAACTACGGCCACTACCTGCCTCACTAATTTCCTTTTCTTCTTGTAGCAGCATCGAACAATGCCTCCTACACCTCTTTTCGTGGAGGATTGCAACTGGCGATATTTAGGTTTCACTTTGGTACTGCCACCTTGGGCTAAACGCTCGATATGCCTTTGTGGTGATCGTTGCCGGCTACGCATATCTCATCAGGAGGAGACTTACGGCTAGAGATACTTCGAGTGCGTGCATTGGAGTCCCCAGGTACGTGTTTCAGTCAAGTATTTGTCATATTCATTTTTACGCCCACGACCCTTACACCAGGATATTTACCTTAACAGACCGAGGGAAGATATTGCGGCTTTATCGAGTGGATTGACAACGATAACCCGGAATATGACTACCTCCCGTTAGACGAAAGCATGGCGCAATACATGGCTAGGAGGGCGGAGCACGAACAACGTCTAGAGCTAGAAGGGGCAGACTGGAGAAATCGATCTCTCGGACTACCGTGATGGGAGGACCGTCCAACGTGCGCTTGTGGTGATCGTTGCCAGGTCGTCAGGTCGAGAAGGCCAGGAACTTTGCGACACAGAAGCTTTGTTTGTCCGAACATTCTTGACGACGATATCGATGTAAGTTCAAGCCGCACCTTACTTCCTGCAGATAGTTTACCTTCACCAAACGTAACGAATTTACTAATCAAACTCGTCCCACAGGATCCTCCAAGGAGGTGTCAATTTAGACAATGGATTGACAATTTCACGCCGTCAGATCTATCACGGCACTGGAGCATGCAACCAGAATCACCAGCCGACTACAGCCTGTCTAGATCGTACCATGAACGAATCGTCCGCTTTTCTAGGAACCAGTGACTAGAACGAGCGGATACATTGTACTGCTCACAAGTTGTATCCGTTGTTATATTTCGTACTATGGGTGTCGCATTCATCTTGCCGCAATACGAACGGCTCGCATCTAACTAATATCACTATGCTATTGTATGTGCACTGCGTTAAGTATCGACCGAGTGGATCACGAATAATACAATATATCGTCTCCCAATATCGAATTAAAAATCATTCAGTTCATAGGCCCTAACATTCTGTTCGCCTGGGGGTCCTAAGCCCCTCACGTAAAACGGACCGGCCTATTACCATGTCATTAATTAAGTATTACCAAAAATAAACTTGAAAAAATGATCAATATGATTTTACAAACCAACGCCCACCATCGTCGGATTATAAAAAAAACTTCATAAAACATACCCTAAACCACGATTAAAACTAAATTTTGTGAAGCGTGTAAGTGAAAGATGGGGAGGAGTGGATTGCGAGTGCCGATCCGGACATACGAGGAGTGGAATGCGAGTGCCGATCCGGAAATACCCTCAGTTTGACAAGTTTTCTTCACGACGTGAACAATCTATAATATTTGTTTTTTTTAACATCGACCCAATAAATGCAATGGCACAATAAATAGAATTTAAAAATCTAATTTTGAGAAATAAATTTTCAAAATTTTTGGGGTTAAAAATTAGCAAGAAAATAAGGCAAGAAAATTAGCAAGAAAATTTTCAAATTTGGTAATTTGCAAATGGCTACATGGGGCCGAACGCAAAAATGCATTCAGCCATTCGCCGCCGTGGCCCAGGGTGTCAATGCCACGTGGCCCCTGGCCCGCTGACGCCGTAGGCCACCGTCACGGCCTGGTGACGCCGCTGTGGGCCCCGGCCATTTACCGTCCTGGGCCACGGTGGTTTTTAAATACCGCCCTGGCCACGGCAAGAGTGTATTTCTGTAAAAAAAAATTAAAATTTAGTTTTATAAATTAAAAAATAAATTAAATTATTAACAGTAAAAATTCGGCCACTCGGCCTGTAAACAATAAATTCTTCTAGTGTTCGTTTCCCGATTAGGCGATTACAACGTTGACTCACTGCTTGGAGTTGGAGGTGGGGATTCAGGTCGGGGCGTCGGGAGTGAGCTCATCGTCTTCCAGACGGCTGCGCCGACGCTTCCGTGCTCTGCCTCTGCCGCTGCCGCGGGCACGAATCCTGTCGACCGACCACATCTCAGGTAGTATTCATCTTCACACCTCATAAAAATTTGATCTTTAGTGCCGCTAGGGCTTGTGCGTAAAGGAGATTTGCATCTTCCAGATCCAGTACCCGTTCTAGAACAGGGCAATCAGTCCCTGTATGGGGTTAATTCCATCAGATGTGCTTTATTTTCTTGGTTAGATGATCCGAATTAATGATATTGGTTTCCGGCGAGGAAGTCTTGACAGTTCCTAGATTCAGGCCATGAATTTTGTTACTAGGTGTTGCTGTGGGCAGCAATTTGGGTACTGGCAAAAACCTCATGTTGTTGTGGCAATGAGGAGGAGGAAACGATTGAAACGTACTGCAACCAAAAGAAAGAGAAAGATTTTGAAACAAGACATGGATGATACTATGGCCAAAAGGAAGAGACCAGTAATTCGTTTCGACGACTTACCTACGGTATGATTGATCATTCACCATCTACTGTATAGGATTATGGCTCTAATCCTCGGTCCCTCCCCTTCCTGCAGCATGCCATGTACATGGCAGAACGTGTTTTTGTTTGTCTGCTGAATGATCTTAGTTGGCACCATTGTTCTCCTTGTTACAGGATATATTGACTGGTATCATATCACGGCTGCCAGTAAAAGATGCTGCAAGGACGAGTATATTATCGAGCCACTGGCAAAAAATCTGGTGTTCCCATGCAAGCTTGGATTTTAATTTTTACTCGATGTTGTCAAGGTCTTATATCAAAAGAGATTGGACCTCCCATGGTGCGTCGCTAAACAAAAAATTGTTTATTCAGAGAGTCAGTCAAGTCTTTGAGCAACACAGCGGTCTGAGAAAATAGCAATTAAATTTGAATTAGAGAACGAAGATGCATACCACATAGATAGATGGCTCAACTTTGCTATTGCTACTAAAGCAAAAGACCTTACTCTTGATTTCAAATCCAAACCCCCTAGCAGGGCACAATATGACTTCCCTTTTAAGCTTTTTGGTGCTACGGACAGTCCACAGTTGCAATCCATAAGACTTTGTTCTGTTTGTCTAAAGCCGCCCGTGGATTTCAAGGCCTTTCTGAACCTTAAAAGGCTTAAGTTAGAAGAAATAGATGTTACTAATGAGGACATGCAGATTTTGATCTCAAACTGCAATACCTTGGAGTTTCTTGGTATCGTTGGTTGTGGAATGCTCACAAGATTGTCGACATCGCACCCTTCGAACCGGCTTAAACATTTGCAAGTCGAGAGCTGCCAACTGCTTGAACAGATAAAGTTAAATTTCGGTCTGACAAAACTTGAGTACATGGGCCCACTGATACCGTTAGCACCTCCAGGACCATTGCTGCTAACAAATGTCTGCATGAAGCTAAGACGTGCTCGTTCCTCTCTTGAATATATCTTCACCAATCTTCCAAGTACACTGCCTCGTCTCGAGACGCTGACTGTGCAATGTTCAGAACTTGAGGTTTGGTCACGAACTCAGTTTTACAATTTCTTTGTGGGGCAGTTCTACATTCAATATTCTTGTCCATCCTTTGCTATGTGAGATTGATTGTGTTTAGTTTCTTCTCTTGTTCTTGTGCGTATCAGAGGGCTACTTTGCCAGAAAAGCTTATCAAATTTATGCATCTAAAGCATTTGAGATTGCAACTGAGACATCCCGTGCCGGAAAGGTTTATCGATCTTCTTGACTTTGTCTGCCAACTGGAAGCTGCTCCATTACTGGAAAAGTTTGAATTGCATGTAAGTTTGTTGCTTTGAGATTTGGAATACACTATTCACATATGTAAACTAACCAATCTTGTTCGAACTGAGTACTGTCTTAGGAGCTTTACCTGCCTGAATACTAATCTTGTTCAAACTGGAGTATATATGTGGGTTGCAGAGGGTCACTCACTTTATATTGGTTATTTATTGAACACTATTTTCTGTTTCTGGGGAACTGCTTTTACATTATGTTAGATTCTGTCTGCTTAGACAGACATTTCCTTTATTTGCTTGACTATGTTTTCAACTGAAACACAAGTACACAACCTAATCCTGTTTTGGACTAAGGTTCCATACTGTGAACATGCTTCTGAGCAACAAAAATAGTGTAGTTTTAGTATGCAGCACTGTACTTGTATTATAGCACAAGTGTGGCAAGGATGTAACTTACAATTACATTGAGAAGACAGTTAATCGTTAATTTTCTAGCTAGTCTAAAAACAATAAAACCATCCCTATATACAATTAGACCACCAAGTCAATAATGGTGGTGGTCTGAGTAAAATGACTTGCCATGCCTATGATTTGTGTTCTCAATATTCAACATAGCTGTATCCATCTATAATCACACCACCATGCTTCCCAGTATGCTGATGTTTGCCATTTTTTCTAGATGTGGATGCCCCTTGATCATGAACGGTATAGCAAAGAAGCTCATGGTGCGCTATGGAGTCTTCCACCACAGCCTCATGCCCATCTTAGGCTTGTCCACATCAGTGGATTCAACGGTATGAAAGACCAAGTGGAGCTGGCATTGCATATTCTCAGGAATTCTGCCATGCTCAAGGCGATGAAGATCGACCCAAAGCCACTCGTCGCCCTTCCTTGTATATCGATGTTGGGATCCTCAGAAAAGTTTCAATATCTGGATGGATATGAAGTTGTAATGGAATATCTCAGCAAAGAAGACGACTGTAATGTTGTCGATGTTTCTGAAGTTCGTCGCGAGGAGGTTGAAACTCTTTCGGTTTATGAGCTGGTTGACCCAGGTTGTGTTGTCCGCAAGGGCAGTGTCCCTTCCTGCTTCCTGACTGACCCACAATGAAGGTATTTTCATGTCAGTCGAGCGCACACAACCGGACTTTGGAGCAGCTAGTCAACCGTGATCAGTTTGGTTCTGCCTTTTGGACACCTTAGGAGTGTGAATTCGAAGAACAACTCGTATATGTTTTAGTTTTTTTGGCGATAACATGTTTTGTTTCCCTCTATGTATCAGTTGCTTTAGAAATTTCATCCTTGGAAAGCGTCTTGTGAGGTCGTTCAGGTTAATGCCCTGATTCTTTTTTTTTTAAAGTTCAGACTTCAGAATTCAGAATGATCTAGGTTTTCTGCCTGGAGCTGCATAATGCATTTTTTAGGAAAGAAAATTGAAACGCCTTTTTGGATTGTCCATAATTTGGACCTTAATGCTCGTCTGGAATATCTCAGCTATTTCGCGTGGGCAATTGATTCCAGAATAAAATCTCGCTCTGACGAAGGAAGCTTAATTACATGAGGTCTCACATCATGTTTTCTCCTTGTCTATTGAATTCTTATATCTTTTTCTTTATCATCTCCTCCGGTTTTTAATGTTTAACGTTGTTGACTTTTAACATACGTTTGACTATTTATTTTATTAAAAACTAGCTGAAATATTCGTGCATTGCAACAGAATCAATATTACTTAAAAAGAGTCTTGTGGTGATAGCGATTTTTTTAAGGGTTCATATCCTTTCTAGGTTCCTTCACTTTAGATTCATCTCATGCTTGTCCACACGGCCCTCCACACGTCTCAGATGGACACCCCACATACCTCGGGCGAGTGCCCTCACACCTTACCCTCCAGCCCCAATTCCCCACCCTCTCTCCTCGTCTCTTTTCCAAACCCTAGAACCGCCGCCGCCTCGTGCCGCTGCCCCTTATATGTGGCCAAACGGGCGGACCGGGCTGACACGGCCCAAGGCACGGTCCGGCACGGCCCGCTACGACACGCCTCCTCCCCGACGCCTCCTCCCGACTGCTGCCTCGGCCTCCACCGACGCCCTCCGCCGCCACCTCCGCGCCCAGGCGCCTCCCCGGCCTCGGCCGCAGACGCCTGTCTCGGCCTCCGCCGGCCGCAGACGCCTACCGCGGCGATGCGGCCTCCACCGCCGCCCTTCGGGCGAGCCATGCCGGACTGGCCCGGGCATGGTTACTGTAGCACCGTACCCGGCCGGCCCGACGGGGCACGGTCCATTTGGACATCTCTACCGCCCCTCAGCTTCTCGCCCTCCTTCCCTTCTCTCTCCCCAAACCCAAATCTCTTCCTCTCTCCCCTCTCCACCGCCGCGCCGGTCACATCCGATTGCTCCCGTGCTCCGGCCTCTTCGGCGGCCACGGCTAGTGTTCCTTCTTTCCTGACCAACCCCTCCCGCATCGGTCGCCACTTCAATGAGGACGAGCGAATGCCCTTCAAGGTCGCCATGCCGTGCCGCCCGGCGCCTTCACCCTCGTCGAACGCCCTATCCCCAGCAATGGTGGGGACCACCAAATCCAGGCCCGAGAACGCTTGGGGGCCGAGAAGGGAGGCGGCTCCTGCCACGGCGCCGGTGGATCCCACCGTCGGCGACGCGCATCGTGCGCGCCGTGGAGAAGGTGATCTCCGTGAGGTGGCACTCGTCCAAACCCTCTTCCCCACCGGCGCCTGTGTCGGTCCTAGTGGTGGAGACTCATGTGGCTCCGCTGGAGATGGAGAGGCCAAAGTTAGTCGGAGATCACCTTCTCCCCCTCAGCCTCTCCGTCTCTGCCCCTCCTGCTCCCCCTCCTCCCTCGACCACGTCTCCACCGCTGCCTTGGTGGTTGCGCCCAACTCGCCTGCCGCGGCAGAAAGAGCCGCGCCGCTGCCCCGCCGCCCGACTCCGCCACTGCCACGTGGTCGCTCTATGACGATCTGTACCCTGATGCCAAGTGCGCCCCCACCGTCTCCTGCTTCGGCCACGTGGCCGCCTCGTGCTCCAACTGCAGATTGGGCATGGATTTCTGCTTTTCTGCCACATCGTCATTGACGACACCAATTAAGGCCCCGTTCGTTTCCCCTGCTCCCCCAACGTCTTTTTCTCATATCCCACGCGCACTTTCTCAAAACGAAACGGTGTGTTTTTTAAAAATTTTCTATATAAAAGTAGCTTAAAAAAACAAATAGATTCATTTTTTAATTTTTTAAATAGTAAATACTTAATTAATCATACATATGTTTCTCGTTTTACGTGTAACTTATTTAAGCCACCCAATAAGATGTTACAAAGAACACAGCCTAAGAACTCCATCCGGTGACCATGTTATCCCCTCCACTTCTATCTTCTGTTAAGCAAATCGACCATATGCCATGGTGAAATTATTGATGGTCGTTACACATTTTATCATGTCTGAATCTCTCTGTGTTAGTGCATGAAGCTTGTGGATCTAGATGCCACGGCTAGAAATTTTTTTACTAAACGCCTGACAAGTGACAATGCTTACACTTATACACATCTAAAGTATGCATGCCATTTGTCCTGTGGGTGCCATGGGCCCCGGGTACCTCATGACAAGCATATGGGCCACTCGGATAGAGGATGGGCCTAGCCTTGTAATTAGAGATATAGCTAAATTCGGCAGACTTCGCCTTGTATAGAAAGGAATATACAGTCCTAGTCGGGTGCGTTATATCTCTAAGAGGAGATCCCTTGGCCGTATTCGGTTGGGACTCCTACCTTGTAACCCTGTCCCCCAGTATATAAGGGGAGGCAGGGCGCCCCATGAGGGCAGACGAGCTCATAGAAGCACTCAGGTTGAGTTGGTTCACCAGAATCACCACCGCGAATCCTCAAAGGAATAACACCACAACTGGACGTAGGGTATTACCTCACATCGAGGGCCTGAACCAGTATAAAATCTCCCTGTGTTCCTTTGCAATCCACCGAGTTTCCATCCGCCGAGTAGCCCCATATATTTATTGCCGGTGTAAAACATCGACAGTTGACGCGCCAGGTAGGGGTTTCGGCGCGATCTACATCTATAAGCTCGATGGATCCAGCAACCGGAGTCGACGGCGACAAATTCTCCACTGGTGACACGATCACATTCAGAAGCCTCGACTTCGTCGCCGACCAGATCGGCAATCTCACCCAGGCCGACACGGACCCGATCCAACCGGCCGAGGAACCAGCTGACTCCGCGCCAGTCGGCCCACACGACGCTGCGGCAATCTTCGACGACATGCTGCGGCGATCTCCAATACGCCCGAGTCCAGGGATAACTCTTCCTTCCAGTGTTCGACTCGGACTCGGTTCTGAGCCGGCCGAGATCGGGCCGAGAAGGGAAGAGATCGTCAACTTCCCGTTCGGACTCGGCGACGCCGCGGATATCTACAATCTACATCCGACGCGGCAAACCCGATCCCCTGGAGTTCGACTCGGATACGGCTCCGAGCCGCTCGAGATCGGATCTAGGGAGGTCGGAGTTACACTCATCCCCATCAACCATCCCGACTTCGACTCGAAGTCGGACTCCGACTTCCAGTCGGACTACGACTCTAAGGCGGACAGCAGCTCGGCAAGCTTCTCCCCGCCACGAGAAATCTTCATGGCATCCAAAGGCTCTACTCCTACTCAGGAATCACACCGACTACGCGAACAACAAGAGGAGGAGGTCTGCCGACTGCGAGAACAACAGGAGGAAGAAGCAAGACGCCCGCATGACCGCAACGACGGCCTACGCAGGGCTGGGCAAACCGCTCAGCAACAAACCCTCCAAACAAAAGTCGGCGACCACGACGTCTTCGTCACGCCACAACAGAACATCGTGGCCGCCGCAACCCTACTGGACACGGTCCAACTTGGGCCTAATCACCAGGCCACCCCGACGATCGCAAGGATAAAAGCCATGCTTACCGCTGCTGCATGTCAACAGCACCAACAATCGGGAGATACCCTCATACCGACCAACCGGTCGGCATCCCCAATGGCAGTCTCGTCTACCTCAAAGCGACGCCGAGTGGCCGGCTCTAGTCGGCTGCACACGGAGTCACGCCAAACGTCACTCGGCAACCCAAACAACAACCGGCAACGTCGAAGTGACCGTCGGGACAACCGGGACCTCCGAGGCCAACTATGGCGTGATCTTCGGCAGGACACCAATGCTCGGCGCCGCGAACGAGAAGAAGACGAGCAACGCCAACTGGAAGACGAGAACGAGCATTTCGGCCTCCACTACGGGCGGTTTCGCCGCCGTAGTCGGGGTCGGAGTCCTCATGAAGACGAAGGCATACCGGCCTTCACCCAGGAACTACGACAGGTCGACTGGCCAGTCGGCTTCAAGCCTACAGGCATCAACAAATACGATGGCAAGACCAATCCCGAGTCCTGGCTCACGGTCTACACTCTGGCGATCCGAGCAGCTGGGGGAAATCACAAAGTCATGGCTAACTACCTCCCAGTCGCTCTAGCCGACTCAGCGAGGACATGGCTAACAGGACTTCCCAAGCAATCAATCGGCTCCTGGGGAGGACTCCGGGAACGCTTCATCGCCAACTTCCAGGGAACATACGAGAGGCCATCTTCCGAGTACGACTTATATCAGTTGCATCAAAGGAAGAACGAGTCTCTTCGTGACTTCATCAAGAGGTTTTCTGAGAAGAAGAACTCAATCCCAAACGTCAAGGATGAGGTCGTCATCGCCGCCTTTCGAAAAGGAGTCAAAGACACCTCGTTCATCGACAAATTCACGCGGAAGCCTCCCAACTCTGTCAAGGCCCTATTCGACATGGCAAACAAGTACGCCGACTCGGCCCATGCTGTTGCCGAGACCCTCGATGACAAGTCACCCTGACAGAAGAAACGGGACGACACCGACGACGCGGTCCCGACTAAAGCTGGGAATCGCAAACGCAGGTCAGACGGCTCCATTGTGGCAGTCGGTCACAACCGCCTTCGACCTTCAACAACTGAGGATTATCAGAACAACAAGTGACATGCTCGGGGGCTCACAAGCTCAAACACGAGGATGGCATCCCCACTCCCAAATACCGAACAGCTAAGTCGCTTTCTGATAAACATCTCCTCACTCGGCCTTGCTAGTGCCACAGCCGCTTACACCTAATAGGTGTACAAGCTGCGCATTTAATGTTTTCCGTTTTTGTTCTTAAATGATTACAAAAGTACTCGAGTAGCATAAATCTCGATCCGTGAAACTCTGCTCCATGTAAGACGAACTCAAGTCACCCAAAACGCGTGCCTGGGAAAGAGCCATGAGCCAACTCCTGACGCTAGGGGGCTATGACTAGTCGGGCAGAGTGCTTAAACGTAAGGGGTCAACTACTCGAGGAAATTAATATCAAAAAGAGGAAGAACACGTATTTACATACATTGTAAAATACATTTTATTCGGGTGATTATTTCCATCATCAGATGCTACTCATCCGATATTTTTATATTGCAGGCCCAGCTCCGGATATGCGTGACAGGAACTCAGGGCTGCGAGCCCATCTCCTACGCTCGGGGGCTGGACAAGTCTGCCAAAATACACTCGGGATGCTCCATGAGGGCTACTCACCGAGTACTTGCGCCAGTCGGGACGTCATCTTCCCCGACTACGCTCCATGCGAGCCAACAATCGGCCCCCGGCGCCAGTCGGGGCTGTATACCACTCGGCTAAGTAGGGTACGCCCCATGAGGGTCGCCAGCCGAATCCTACGCTAATGCTAGGTTCGGGTACCTTATTTGGTCACGGTTCTGTCAAGTAGGGTACGCCCCATGAGGGTCGCCAGCCGAATCCTACGCTAATGCTAGGTTCGGGTACCTTATTTGGTCACGGTTCTGTCAGGTTGGGTACGCCCCATGAGGGTCGCCAGCCGAATCCTATGCTAATGCAAGGTTCGGGTACCTCGCTTGGCTATAACTCTGTTGGGTAGGGTATGCCCCATGAGGGTCGCTAGCCGAATCCTATGCTAATGCAAGGTTCGGGTACCCTGCTCGGCTCTTCTGAAGTCAGAGAAGACTTACATCGTCAAAGTGCATCCGGAGTTCTCATGCACTGCGTCACACCTGATGAGGGCAAGCAGATCCTGCATTATACCACTCAGGCTTACGTGGCAACCAGTTTGCATCCAGAACGTAAGTCGGAAAGGCTTGCGAATAAGGATTCCTCTGGCTGATTGCGGTTACCAACGCCGCCATACTCATCCTGACATGCGATGGATAATACTTCTATAGAGCTATGCTGGATAGGTCGGCTCAGGCCGGCTTATTTGGTAGTAGCCACCAAGATATGAGTTCCTACAGTAGCATGCTCCATGTGGGCCGCCCGCAGGCTGAGTTGAAATTATAGCGCTGGTGCTACCCGCAGGAACTGATGAGGTAAACAGATATGCTTCATGAGAGCCTTATTGCTAAACATATATGTTTGGGTATCTGTCTTATCCACCAGGTCTCGAGGATACATCCTTACAAGGATCACAAGCTGGTCTTCATTAAAATTGGAGATGCAGGTATCTCTCTCGAGTACACCTAACCACATAATGGATTTATTTTTCATACAGTGGTACTCGGCCTACATGCGTGGCCACCAGTTGCCATGAGCAACATTATTCCAGCCGACATGACGCTGAAGAGTCTAACTTTCGAGTAGTGCACTACTCGGGAGAGACTATAAATTTCTCATTCCCGCTGACATGACGCGGATGAGTCTAACTTTCGAGTAGTACACTACTCGGGAGAGACTATAAAATTCTCATTCCCGCTGACATGACGCGGATGAGTCTAACTTTCGAGTAGTACACTACTCGGGAGAGACTATAAAATTCTCATTCCCGCTGACATGACGTGGATGAGTCTAACTTTCGAGTAGTACACTACTCGGGAGAGACTATAAAATTCTCATTCCCGGCTGACATGATGCCGACGAGTCGAATTTTCGAGTAGTACACTACTCGGGAAAGACTATAAACATTCTTCCAGCTGATGAGCTGAAGAGTCTAATGTAACGACCCGTTTTTCTTTTTCCGCTAGTCTTCGTTTTCCCGAGTTCCCCTCCTATCCTGTCAGCTGTGCCCCAGTTTTTCTCCCTGGCCGGCCGACTACCTTCTCCCTTGAGCCGAGTAGATTGCTACTCAGTCCTTGCATCCTGCCCTTTCCTTTGTCTTACTCGGACCTCCTTGCTGCCGAGTAAGCACTGTGAAGTGGCCGACTACCTTGTTGAGACCTGTTGTTTCCTTGACCCCCGAGTTGCACCCGCCCGTTGGACGCCGACTACCGAAGTGGAGAAGAACAAGTCTTCACCTGCCTTCAGCACCACTTGGACCGATGGACAATAACCTGCAGTATCGCTTGGACCAGTGGTCAGTCCAAAGCCCTGTCAGTGAGATTTCTCCAACCTGTCCTAGCCTTGACCTTAATGTCTCATCGCAGCTACAGTGCCTGCCAACTCCTCTGACCAGTTGGACTCCAAAGTCACTTCCTGTCATATCCCTGTCAGTTCATCTTGACTTCCTTGCTCCACCCGTTGCCCAGCTCCACCGTGCCTCAACCTTGCACGTCGGCTATACATATAGCCAACCGTGCCCCCTTCTTCCTTGTTTTGCAAACCGGCCAGCTCCAGCTCTGCTAAGTTTTCATCCTCTCAAGCTTTGGAGCTCTGTCGCCTGGTTCGCAAGCCTGGTTCAGCCGACTGCCCCCTTTTCTGCAGCCGACTACTTCTTGATCCTTTTTCTTGGTGTTTTACTTCTCCTGCTTATCAGTGTTTCTTTCTGCTTGTTCAGAACCTGAACCGGTGGACGATTCTGAAGCCACCTTCGCCGAAGAAGACCCCTCCTTGGAACAAGGCAAGCCTCTTTGATCATATTGTTTCCCATATATGCAAAGCTATGTTGTTTGAAAAATATTATGCATGCTTAGTTTACACCTTTTTAAACTGATGGCCTCGGTTATGCAAGCGCAACCGATGGACCTACCTAGTAGTAACACTTTTCTGGTAGGATGTTGTTATATGTCACCCTTGAAGAGCCCCACAAATGGCACGCTAGCATCCTATCTGAGGATACGATGCCGAGTAGAATGGCTTAGCCCTGCAACGTTGTTTGTCGTTGGGAAAAACATTGGGTTTTACCAAACTGATTGAAAAACCCGGTACTCCGTGTATCGGCGTGTTTGTGAAACAAATAAAGTTGTGAAAATCTTGATATACAGAGACAGTGCCTGTGTGGCTTGGCTATGTATCATCATTAAGGACCGTTTCCTTTGGGAATTCCATCCGAGCATCTTACAGTGCGACCAGACGAGTATTATGGGATGCCCCTGGCCGAGTAAATAGTAGGTTTAGGGAAGTTCAGTGCCGACCACTGAATCCTGTGTGGATCCTTCGGCTGGCATTGGATGACTCTAGACTGGCTTTGGAAATGGCCTTGTCACGAATTTCTGGGTACAGGCCAGTACTCGGTGTAATTTTCGTGTCGGATGGGTAAAGCGCACACCCTCTGCAGAGTTTAGCAGAACTGTTCGAACAGCCGTGCCCACGGTTAAGGGCGATGCAAGGTGATTCCCATAGCGTAGATTTGTTTGCCAGTGATTTGTGAAAAGTGTTTGATGGAAAGGGAACCGTGACCTGAGTTTGCCGAGTGAGCAAACGGAAGGCCTGTGTGGCCAGAAACGGATCTGTGTGGTCCGGGGTGTTAAGCACCATAAACAAGTGTATGAAAAGTAAACAGGATGAAGATCATGCTCCCGGGTTGTAGCCAGGGCAGCAAACTTAAGCCCCCGGGTTGTAGCCAGGGCGGCAGTTGTACAGATGTCTTCGGGTTGTAGCCAGAAGACGGAATTGATCAAGCTCCCGGGTTGTAGCCAGGGCAGCAGATTGATCAAGTTGTGCTCCCGGGTTGTAGCCAGGGAAGCCACATGAGCAAGCTTGAGCTCCCGGGTTGTAGCCAGGGAAGCAAGGATAGCGAGCTGAGCCCCCGGGTTGTAGCCAGGGCGGCGGTTTAGCTAGCTGGTTGTAGCCAGCCTAGCGGGCATTCAGTGCCATGATCATGCTCCCGGGTTGTAGCCAGGGCAGCGATGATGAGCCCCCGGGTTGTAGCCAGGGCGGCCGACTAGCTAACTGGTTGTAGCCAGTGTAGCGGGCATCAAGTGCCACAGCTGAGATTTGGTTGTAGCCGAGTCTCAGGGTCAACGAGTGGTTGTAGCTACTCGGGAGATAAAGGACCACCAATGCAAAGTAAAAGATGATAAGAACATATATGATTATGCTTGATTCTTTAAGTGGCGAGTTGTTGAAAAGCAACTTGCGGAATGGGTAGAGGCGTGAGCCTCTGTCCGACAATAAAATTTGAGCTCACTAGTGTTTGCAAAGAAAAGAGTTTCTAAAGGCAAATTTCGCAAATAAACCCTTAGCCTTTCTGTCTGACCGACATGGCATCATTTCCGGCTTGCTGAGTACGAAAGTACTCACCTTGTTCATATATATGTATAGTAGGTTTTGGAGAAGAAGACGAAGATCCGACTGCTGCCGAGTTCCTCCAAGACTAGGCCAACTACGAAGACTTCTGAAGGTTTCGAGCCTAGTTCCCAACCGAGCCTGTGGAGTAGTTTTTGTCTAGCTTCCGCCCTGTTCTGCTGTTTCGCTAGTCTACCAGTTGATTATTTTGCCCATCCCGGGTCTGTCCTGGATGGATCTCCTTGTACATATATGTAAGTACTCTATTATGTATTATTGTAACTCTGTGTTGTATCATTGTTGTGCGTACCCGACTACTGATCCTGGGATCGGGTGCCTTATGCACATGGTGGCCTTCCACCTAGTCGGGAGGCGCCACATCTAACTTCCGAATGGGACGTCACTCGGGAAAGACTATAAACACCTTTTCCAGCTGACATGAAGCTGACGAGTCTAATTTTCGAGTAGCATCCTACTCGGCAAGACTATAAACACACATTCCGACTGACATGAAGTCGAAGAGTCCTACATACGAGTAGCCCCCTGCTCGGCAAGACTATAAATTATATTTCGGTTGACATGATACCGAAGAGTCTCATATACCAGTAGTATACTACTCGAGAAAGACTGCCAGGTTAAAGATCTTTGACTTTATGATTAATTGTCTTCACAATTAAGCACAAAGTCGGGGGCTACACCTAATAGGTGCGCCTATTCGGCGCACACTATTCCAACATCTACATCGAGCCCTTCATAGCCTCGCTGCCAGCTGACATGAAGCAGGACTCGGGAGAAGCAGCACTCAGACAAAGAGCACTCGGGAGCAATGCACTCGGGAAGACTTCACCGTGGAGGATGAGCACTCGGCATCAGCTGTGACTCAACTATGAAGGTCTCGGGGGCTACTGTGGGTGCCATGGGCCCCGGGTACCTCATGACAAGCATATGGGCTACTCGGATAGAGGATGGGCCTAGCCTTGTAATTAGAGATATAGCTAAATTCGGCAGACTTCGCCTTGTATAGAAAGGAATATACAGTCCTAGTCGGGTGCGTTATATCTCTAAGAGGAGATCCCTTGGCCGTATCCGGTTGGGACTCCTACCTTGTAACCCTGTCCCCCAGTATATAAGGGGAGGCAGGGCGCCCCATGAGGGCAGACGAGCTCATAGAAGCACTCAGGTTGAGTTGGTTCACCAGAATCACCACCGCGAATCCTCAAAGGAATAACACCACAACTGGACGTAGGGTATTACCTCACATCGAGGGCCTGAACCAATATAAAATCTCCCTGTGTTCCTTTGCAATCCACCGAGTTTCCATCCGCCGAGTAGCCCCATATATTTATTGCCGGTGTAAAACATCGACAATTTGTCATAGCACTATGTCCCTGATAATATTGTCAAGTTACAATGCCATTTTTCTCTCAAGTAGATAACCTCCTAATGTGGCATATCCTAGAGTAGATGACCACTCAACACGAAGAACAAGTAATTCAGAAAACGTACACTGCGAGTTTATTTCAACGTAATTAGATTGCATTATGGACTGCAGTGTATGTTGATGCTCTGCAATATGCAATGTAGGTTCTTTTTTTTAGATATAAATAGGCTTCATAAGTTCTATATCGACATTCTCACCGCGATCATAAGAACGTCTAATGCTGAGGTTGCTGCATCGTATCTCTGATGTTTAATGACTAGCCGTAATGGCTAATTTCAATTACTGGGATGGCTCATTATGCTTAATCTGTAAAACATTAGGTTGAATAATATGGGGGCTTTAAACAAAGGATTCTTGTTTATTGAACAGTAAGAGTAAGATAAGATAAACTTTACACTTTAGTCTGTTCAGTTTTTTATGCAACCTGGTCAAATAATTCTTTACCAATATGTTATTTGATTGCTCCATAGAGTTTGCAATGCAACCTGGTCAAATAATTCTTTACCAATATGTTATTTGATTGCTCCATAGAGTTTGCAAGGTTGACTATGCTCTTACAAGATACTCAAACTCACTATTTCCTCTTTCATTGCACATATCCTTTATGGCTTTAGAAAATTTTGGCCCAATCAATCCATGTTTTTGTACAGTGATCATCGTTGTAGCTAGCTCATGAATCGGATGCAATGTCTATTGGATTGCACTGAGAACAATACTGCTTCAACAAAGGGAAGTTTTCAGTATTCAGCGAAAGATGAGTTAGCTGAACATGCTTTTATGGTAAGTTAAGCCATACTTTAAGTTTCAGCAATCGAGAATTTGTAGAGTTTTTTTTTTCCATTGAACAAAAGGCAATACTTCTTATTGTTTATTATTTATAGAGCTGAAGAATTTCAAATGTTTTAGTTCATTGCTCAATACAGGGCAGTTTTGCTAGCCTGCTAGGTTCATTGCCCATTGCCTACAATTTAGTTTCTAGAAGAACTAAGCTAAAATTCCATTGATGTAAACAGTTAGCATTTCCCTGCCTATTTTTCCCCTTGTCCCTTCTGCTTTGATTGTTACGAACTACTAGACAAAATGTCTCCTAGGTTCTGCGGTAAAATATTTCTTCAAAGTTAAGATTGAGGGGGGAGGGGGGGGTTAAGACATGAGCAACTTTGAAATGGCTAATAGCATTCAGGGGTCAAGACCTGTTGCACGTTTCTCTTTGTAGGATCTTGAGGTGTACAACTGAGCAAATGCTTTGGTTTCTAACTAGAGTCATTGTAGCCTGAGTTGATTTCTGGTATACGGTGGTAATGCTTAGGATTTCATCAGATAAATTTATAGGGTAGACGACTGAGTTGAGTGATTAATTGCATCAGATAAATTACCTGAGAAAGGTGTTGTTTTTTAATGGACTGAAAGGTATTTTTAAAACATAAATTCTCTATAGAATAATCAAAACTCCATCGGTTGTTCAGTAAAATGACAATTCTTTTAGCTTTGCAAAACATGATTGTACCAAACAACAAAATGCAATATGCTCTACAGTGTGGTCATGGTCCCTGAAACAGGATGGCCTGAGTTTTAAAATTGACATGGATGCTTATGACAGCTCTTGGCTTTCAATACTGACATGTGTGTTTTATCCTTTTCAGATAGCAAATCATCAAATTGCAATTTCAGATTGATGGTTGTTTCTGAATGTCTGAACTTCGAAATATGCATTGACAAAAAGGTAACTGTTTTTTCTCTGTTTCAGTCTCATTGTAACAATTTAGGTGCTGCTATTTTGCAACCCCATTTCCATACTTGACGAATATATGCACATGTGCTTGAGTTCATGTATCCTGCCAAGTGCTTGATGAAATTTGAACCACGGCTGGTGTGTGACAACTTGTTAAACAAACTTGACAACTTGCATCTTCTATATTAGATCCAAAATATAAAAAATGGTTACTGCTTCTTCCAGTTTGGTGAACAATCTTGTGGGCATTTAGGGACTTATAGCAATCTACGTCGTCAGCGTGCAACAACATTTGCCTTCTTCAAGAGTACAGAGATTGGTTTCATGCATATATGGAGATTTAGGTATGATTCCATCGGCCTTTCAGTTGTTTTTCCAAGACTCTTAGAATCACATGTTTCTGGCCCTTATTTGGTTTCTACTAAATACTTTGCTAACCTGTTTTGTTTGATATGTAGATGAGTTGGTGAATTGACTGAAAATCTAGGTACAAAAATCTGTGATCGTATTGTGAACTTTTTACATGATCCACCAAACTAACCATGTAATCTACCTTGATTATTTGGTATACTTGTGGAGCATATTATAGATAGAGATATATGGAACTAATAATATTTTAAATTTGTCCAAACCACCAAATTTGCATGAATAGTTTTCCTTCTTGACCTAAGGCATAACATTGGTGTTCTGATCTTATGAATTATGATACTGCCTAGGTTAGCTACCTTTATTAGCTTGCTGGCAATAGCCCAATGGTAGTCCAGTCTAGCCATATTAAGGCACAATTGAGTCAAATGTATAATCTGAATCAAGGCGAATGGGAAACATTTAGCTGGAGTGCTGCGCAGTAACATATGTAGAATTCGCACAGTTTAGATGGTTGGAGTTTAGGCATTTTGTAAACTTCCAATTTCATTGACCGTTTAGCTAAGTTGTTTATACTATGTGTTCTTTTTCCTCATGTTGATCATAGCATAGCAGTCGAATTCCACTATATAGGTGGCCTACACTATATATTTTCTGGTTATACATGGAAGACAGAAAAGCTAGGTATGTTTCTTATGAACCTGTATATGTTGTTCTACTAAAATTTTTCTGCCTCAAATTATTGGGGAACTTGGGGCTACCATTGAACAAATGTGCCTATTTCTAGCAATATTTTAATGTGGGTACAAAATTACTGATTCTAACTAGTTATGGGCTCAACTTTCTGTTATTAATTGATTTACACTTGACAGATTCTTTGCATAGGTTGACTATTCTTCTAAGTGCTAAGCATCTAATCTACCTATTGTGGACGCTTTTGTCGGCAAAACATATACTCGTCGCAAGAAGCCCAGCCCGGTGTCACCAGTGCTGGCGTCCACAACACCAAATGGCTGAACAGCCATGTCTTGTGAATTGGCAAATTTTGTTAATTCTTTCCATAGTTAGTTTTCTGCATGAAGTTTAGTTTGGAAGGCTAGGAGGAATAATAGGAAAGATGAGAGAAATTGTAGGGAGTAGTTAGTTTCTATGGCTATTTATCTGTAATCGATTGGGGGAGGAAGGGGAGAGTTGTTTTAATCAGAGCCTCCTAGGGAGGGCGAGCAGATCAATAAAACCAACAATTCAGCCATACATCTTTGGTATCAGACTTCTGATCCTGCGCCTGATCATGGGCGACTCCCTCACCTCTGCCGACTTCAAGGACTCCATGGAGAAGCTCTTCGCCGAGTTCACGTCCATCAGATCGGAGATCGCCACCATCAAGGGCGAACAGAGCCGTCTCTCGGTCGTTGTCAACCGTCTGCAGTTCGACAAGATCGAGGCTGAGGGCTCCAACCGCGGTGGGACGATAGACGCCTTTCCCATGGAGCCGCCGTCTTTTCCTCACCAGACTGCCCACAAACTTCGCTTCCCTGCTACGATGGCGCTACGGACCCAGTGGTCTGGCTCCACAAGGCGGAACAGTTCTTCCGCCAGCAACGCACACCGCCCGAGGAGAAGGTTTGGCTTGCCTCCTTCTACATGGAGGACGCCGCCCAGGATTGGTACTACCGCTTAGAGCAGAACCGCGGCACGCCAACCTGGCCGGAGTTCGTCGAGAGGGTGCACCGCCGCTTCGGTCCGTCGATGCGCAGCAACGCCCTTGGCGCCCTTATGAAGCTCCACCGCACCGGCATCGTGGAGGAATACCAAACCAAATTTTTGCCCCTGTTGGCCCGGTGCGCGAACCTCACGGAGAAGCAACAGATCAATATCTTCACCGCTGGCCTCCGCAACCCTCTCTAGACCGATGTGGAGCTCCAGTGCTCGGCGACCCTTGACGACGCCATGGGCCTCACCCACGCCTTCAAACGTCACTTGGAACTGGAAGACGTCAACGAAAACGACATCGGCGCCCCTCGTGTGCCTCCACGACCCACATCGACGCAGCGCCAAGCGTTCATGGTGGCGGCGGTCGCGCCGCGTACACCGACCCTGGCCGCCAAGGCGCCAACCCACACTCCGCCGGCCTCAACGAAGGGAGCACCGCCGGCGGGTGCTCGCTTCAAGCGGCTCACCCCGCAAGAGATGGCCTAGCGCCCGGCGGACGGCCTCTGCTACAACTGCCCGGAGAAATTCACCAAGGACTATCACAAGTCCTGCTCGATGAAGGGCCTGTACTTGATGGAGTTGGCTGATGATGCTCCGGTCGACGGCGTAGTGGAAGATGACCCAACCTCCGACGACAGCGTCAAAATCTCCCTCCATGCCCTCACCGACATCACGACGGCGGACACTATGCATCTGCCGGTCACTATCGGCCTCGAGCAGCTGCGTGCCTTGGTGGACTCTGGCTCCACTCATTCGTTTGTGGCGTCCTCCACAGCACGTCGCCTCGGCCTGGAGCCAGAGCCGCGTCCTGGCCTGACGGTGGGCGTCGCCAATGGCGACCGTGTCCCCTTCGACGGGGTCTGCAAGCAGGTGCCTGTGACCATCGGCGAGGAGCGGTTCTGCCTCGACCTTTACGTCCTTCCCCTCGATGACTACGAGTTGGTCCTCGAATGCCAATGGCTCAAGATGCTTAGGCCCATCCACTGGGATTTTGAGCGCAATTCCATGACATTCTAGCGTGGCGCCCACCACGTCAAGTGGCGTGGACTGGATGCCCCGTTCGCGCCCCAGCTCCGTGCCATGGAACGCCTGGACTTACTGTCCCTGCTTCTGGCCAAGTTCTTCGACCTCTTTGCGGAACCGATCGGGCTACCACCACAACGCCACCTGGATCATCGCATCACGCTGCTGCTCGGTACCCCACCGATCGCGGTGCGCCCTTACCGTTACCCCCAGCTGCTCAAGGACGAGATCGAGAAGCAGTGCGCTGACATGTTGCGCCAAGGCATCATCAGGCCAAGTACATTGGCGTTCTCCTCTCCCGTCCTTCTGGTGCGCAAGAAGGACGCGAGCTGGCGTTTTTGCGTCGACTACCGCGCCCTCAACGCCAAGACCGTGCGCGACGTCTTCCCCATACCGGTCATCGACGAGCTCAAGAGCGCCACTTTCTTCACCAAGCTAGATCTCCGCAGTGGGTATCATTAGGTTCGCATGCACCCGGCGGACATCGACAAGACGGCATTCCGCACACATCATGGCCACTTTGAGTTCGTCGTGATGTCCTTTGGCCTCTCCAACGCGCCCTCAATGTTCCAGGCATTGATGAAAGAGGTCCTTTGACCCTTTCTCCGCCGCTCGGTACTCGTTTTCTTTGACGATATCTTGATTTACAGTTCATCCTGGTCGAAACACTTGTGCCATGTGCACGCTGTCTTCACCACCCTCCGCGCCCACAAGCTTGTCCTCAAGCGCTCCAAGTGCACCTTCGCCGAGCGCACTGTGGCGTATTTAGGTCACATCATCTCGGTGGCTAAGGTGGCCATGGACCTGACCAAGGTGGAGGCCGTCCTACAATGGCCTCAACCCAGGACTATCAAGGCGCTGCGGGGCTTCCTCGGCCTCATGGGCTACTATCGCCGCTTCATCCGCAACTATGGCGCAATCGCCGCCCCATTGACAGCGCTCCTGAAGAAGGACGCATTCTGCTGGTCCCCGGCGGCCTTGGACACCTTCATGGCGCTGAAGGCAGCACTAACGTCCGGCCTTGCTCTACAGCTTCCTGACTTCTCCAACGGGTTCGCCGTCAACTGCGACACCTCCGGCTCTGGGTTCGGCACCGTCCTCCACTAGGGTGCCGGCCCCATCGCCTTCTTCAGCCAGGCCATCGCGCCGCAGCATGCCAAATTGGCCGCCTATGAGCGTGAGCTCATCGGACTGGTCAAGGCAGTGCGCCACTGGCGTCCCTACCTGTGGGGATGCTCCTTCAGCGTGCGCACGGACCACTTCGCTCTCAAGTACCTCCTCGACCAGTGCCTCTCCACTATTCTGCAGCACACGTGGGTGAGTCGCCTCTTCGGGTACGACTTCTTGGTGGAGTTCAGGCCGAGGCGCTTGAACACGGCCGCCGACGCGCTGTCTCGCCGAGACAAGGAGACTGTGGCCATCTCCGTCTGCGCCATCTCACAACCGGACTTGGCTCTGTTTGACGATTTTCGGCGTGAGGCCGAACACTTGCCGGAACTCCTGGCTAAATGTCGATGTTTTACACCGGCAATAAATATATGGGGCTACTCGGCGGATGGAAACTCGGTGGATTGCAAAGGAACACAGGGAGATTTTATACTGGTTCAGGCCCTCGATGTGAGGTAATACCCTACGTCCAGTTGTGGTGTTATTCCTTTGAGGATTTGTGGTGGTGATTCTGGTGAACCAACTCAACCTGAGTGCTTCTATGAGCTCGTCTGCCCTCATGGGGCGCCCTGCCTCCCCTTATATACTGGGGGACAGGGTTACAAGGTAGGAGTCCCAACCGGATACGGCCAAGGGATCTCCTCTTAGAGATATAACGCACCCGACTAGGACTGTATATTCCTTTCTATACAAGGCGAAGTCTGCCGAATTTAGCTATATCTCTAATTACAAGGCTAGGCCCATCCTCTATCCGAGTGGCCCATATGCTTGTCATGAGGTACCCGGGGCCCATGGCACCCACAGTAGCCCCCGAGACCTTCATAGTTGAGTCACAGCTGATGCCGAGTGCTCATCCTCCACGGTGAAGTCTTCCCGAGTGCATTGCTCCCGAGTGCTTTTTGTCTGAGTGCTGCTTCTCCCGAGTCCTGCTTCATGTCAGCTGGCAGCGAGGCTATGAAGGGCTCGATGTAGATGTTGGAATAGTGTGCGCCGAATAGGCGCACCTATTAGGTGTAGCCCCCGACTTTGTGCTTAATTGTGAAGACAATTAATCATAAAGTCAAAGATCTTTAACCTGGCAGTCTTTCCCGAGTAGTATACTACTGGTATATGAGACTCTTCGGTATCATGTCAACCGGAATATAATTTATAGTCTTGCCGAGCAGGGGGCTACTCGTATGTAGGACTCTTCGACTTCATGTCAGTCGGAATGTGTGTTTATAGTCTTGCCGAGTAGGATGCTACTCGAAAATTAGACTCGTCAGCTTCATGTCAGCTGGAAAAGGTGTTTATAGTCTTTCCCGAGTGGCGTCCCATTCGAAAGTTAGACTCTTCAGCTCGTCAGCTGGAAGAATGTTTATAGTCTTTCCCGAGTAGTGTACTACTCGAAAATTCGACTCGTCGGCATCATGTCAGCCGGGAATGAGAATTTTATAGTCTCTCCCGAGTAGTGTACTACTCGAAAGTTAGACTCATCCGCGTCATGTCAGCGGGAATGAGAATTTTATAGTCTCTCCCGAGTAGTGTACTACTCGAAAGTTAGACTCATCCGCGTCATGTTAGCGGGAATGAGAATTTTATAGTCTCTCCCGAGTAGTGTACTACTCGAAAGTTAGACTCATCCGCGTCATGTCAGTGGGAATGAGAAATTTATAGTCTCTCCCGAGTAGTGCACTACTCGAAAGTTAGACTCTTCAGCGTCATGTCGGCTGGAATAATGTTGCTCATGGCAACTGGTGGCCACGCATGTAGGCCGAGTACCACTGTATGAAAAATAAATCCATTATGTGGTTAGGTGTACTCGAGAGAGATACCTGCATCTCCAATTTTAATGAAGACCAGCTTGTGATCCTTGTAAGGATGTATCCTCGAGACCTGGTGGATAAGACAGATACCCAAACATATATGTTTAGCAATAAGGCTCTCATGAAGCATATCTGTTTACCTCATCGGTTCCTGCGGGTAGCACCAGCGCTATAATTTCAACTCAGCCTGCGGGCGGCCCACATGGAGCATGCTACTGTAGGAACTCATATCTTGGTGGCTACTACCAAATAAGCCGGCCTGAGCCGACCTATCCAGCATAGCTCTATAGAAGTATTATCCATCGCATGTCAGGATGAGTATGGCGGCGTTGGTAACCGCAATCAGCCAGAGGAATCCTTATTCGCAAGCCTTTCCGACTTACGTTCTGGATGCAAACTGGTTGCCACGTAAGCCTGAGTGGGTATAATGCAGGATCTGCTTGCCCTCATCAGGTGTGACGCAGTGCATGAGAACTCCGGATGCACTTTGACGATGTAAGTCTTCTCTGACTTCAGAAGAGCCGAGCAGGGTACCCGAACCTTGCATTAGCATAGGATTCGGCTAGCGACCCTCATGGGGCATACCCTACCCAACAGAGTTATAGCCAAGCGAGGTACCCGAACCTTGCATTAGCATAGGATTCGGCTGGCGACCCTCATGGGGCGTACCCAACCTGACAGAACCGTGACCAAATAAGGTACCCGAACCTAGCATTAGCGTAGGATTCGGCTGGCGACCCTCATGGGGCGTACCCTACTTGACAGAACCGTGACCAAATAAGGTACCCGAACCTAGCATTAGCGTAGGATTCGGCTGGCGACCCTCATGGGGCGTACCCTACTTAGCCGAGTGGTATACAGCCCCGACTGGCGCCGGGGGCCGATTGTTGGCTCGCATGGAGCGTAGTCGGGGAAGATGACGTCCCGACTGGCGCAAGTACTCGGTGAGTAGCCCTCATGGAGCATCCCGAGTGTATTTTGGCAGACTTGTCCAGCCCCCGAGCGTAGGAGATGGGCTCGCAGCCCTGAGTTCCTGTCACGCATATCCGGAGCTGGGCCTGCAATATAAAAATATCGGATGAGTAGCATCTGATGATGGAAATAATCACCCGAATAAAATGTATTTTACAATGTATGTAAATACGTGTTCTTCCTCTTTTTGATATTAATTTCCTCGAGTAGTTGACCCCTTACGTTTAAGCACTCTGCCCGACTAGTCATAGCCCCCTAGCGTCGGGAGTTGGCTCATGGCTCTTTCCCAGGCACGCGTTTTGGGTGACTTGAGTTCGTCTTACATGGAGCAGAGTTTCACGAATCGAGATTTATGCTACTCGAGTACTTTTGTAATCATTTAAGAGCAAAAACGGAAAACATTAAATGCGCAGCTTGTACACCTATTAGGTGTAAGCGGCTGTGGCACTAGCAAGGCCGAGTGAGGAGATGTTTATCAGAAAGCGACTTAGCTGTTCGGTATTTGGGAGTGGGGATGCCATCCTCGTGTTTGAGCTTGTGAGCCCCCGAGCATGTCACTTGTTGTTCTGATAATCTTCAGTTGTTGAAGGTCGAAGGCGGTTGTGACCGACTGCCACAATGGAGCCGTCTGACTTGCGTTTGCGATTCCCAGCTTTAGTTGGGACCGCGTCGTCGGTGTCGTCCCGCTTCTTCTGTCAGGGTGACTTGTTGTCATCGAGGGCCTCGGCAACAGCGCGGGCCGAGTCGGCGTACTTGTTTGCCATGTCGAATAGGGCCTTGACAGAGTTGGGAGGCTTCCGCGTGAATTTGTCGATGAACGAGGTGTCTTTGACTCCTTTTCGAAAGGCGGCGATGACGACCTCATCCTTGACGTTTGGGATTGAGTTCTTCTTCTCAGAAAACCTCTTGATGAAGTCACGAAGAGACTCGTTCTTCCTTTGATGCAACTGATATAAGTCGTACTCGGAAGATGGCCTCTCGTATGTTCCCTGGAAGTTGGCGATGAAGCGTTCCCGGAGTCCTCCCCAGGAGCCGATTGATTGCTTGGGAAGTCCTGCTAGCCATGTCCTCGCTGAGTCGGCTAAAGCGACTGGGAGGTAGTTAGCCATGACTTTCTGATTTCCCCCAGCTGCTCGAATCGCCAGAGTGTAGACCGTGAGCCAGGACTCGGGATTAGTCTTGCCATCGTATTTGTTGATGCCTGTAGGCTTGAAACTTGACGGCCAGTCGACTTGTTGTAGCTCCTGAGTGAAGGCCGGTACTCCTTCGTCTTCATGAGGACTCCGACCTCGACTACGGCGGCGAAACCGCTCGTAGTGGAGGCCGAATTGCTCGTTCTCGTCTTCCAGTTGGCGTTGCTCGTCTTCTTCTCGTTTGCGACGCCGAGCATTAATGTCTTGCTGAAGGTCGCGCCGCAGTCGGTCTCGGAGGTCCTGGTTGTCCCGACGGTCGCTTCGACGTTGCCGGTTGTTGTGGTTGCCGAGTGACGTCTGGCTTGACTCCGCGTGCTGCCGACTAGAGCCGGCCGCTCGTCGTCGCTTTGAGGTGGACGAGACTGCCGTTGGGGAAGTTGACCGATTGGTCGGTATGAGGGTATCGCCCGACTGTTGGTGCTGCTAACATGCAGCAGCGGTAAGCATGGCTTTTATCCTTGCGATCGTCGGGGTGGCCTAGTGATCAGGCCCAAGTTGGACCGTGTCCAGTAGGGTTGCGGCGGCCACGATGTTTTGTTGTGGCGTGACGAAGACGTCATGGTCGCCGACTCGGGTTTGGAGGGCTTGTTGCTGAGCAGTCCGCCCGGCTCTGCGCAGATCGTCGTTGCGGGCGCGCAGGCGTCTTGTTTCTTCCTCCTGTTGTTCTCGCAGACGGCAGACCTCCTCCTCTTGTTGTTCGCGTAGTCGGCGTGATTCCTGAGTAGGAGTAGAGCCTTTGGATGCCATGAAGATTTCTCGTGGCGGGGAGAAGCTTGCCGAGCTGCTGTCCGACTTAGAGTCGTAGTCCGACTGGAAGTCGGAGTCCGACTTCGAGTCGAAGTCGGGATGGTTGATGGGGATGAGTGTAACTCCGACCTCCCTAGATCCGATCTCGAGCGGCTCGGAGCCGTATCCGAGTCGAACTCCAGGGGATCGGGTTTGCCGCGTCGGATGTAGATTGTAGATATCCGCGGCGTCGCCGAGTCCGAACGGGAAGTTGACAATCTCTTCCCTTCTCGGCCCGATCTCGGCCGGCTCAGAACCGAGTCCGAGTCGAACACTGGAAGGAAGAGTTGTCCCTGGACTCGGGCGTATTGGAGATCGCCGCAGCATGTCGTCGAAGATTGCCGCAGCGTCGTGTGGGCCGACTGGCGCGGAGTCAGCTGGTTCCTCGGCCGGTTGGATCGGGTCCGTGTCGGCCTGGGTGAGATTGCCGATCTGGTCGGCGACGAAGTCGAGGCTTCTGAATGTGATCGTGTCACCAGTGGAGAATTTGTCGCCGTCGACTCTGGTTGCTGGATCCATCGAGCTTATAGATGTAGATCGCGCCGAAACCCCTACCTGGCGCGCCAACTGTCGATGTTTTACACCGGCAATAAATATATGGGGCTACTCGGCGGATGGAAACTCGGTGGATTGCAAAGGAACACAGGGAGATTTTATACTGGTTCAGGCCCTCGATGTGAGGTAATACCCTACGTCCAGTTGTGGTGTTATTCCTTTGAGGATTTGTGGTGGTGATTCTGGTGAACCAACTCAACCTGAGTGCTTCTATGAGCTCGTCTGCCCTCATGGGGCGCCCTGCCTCCCCTTATATACTGGGGGACAGGGTTACAAGGTAGGAGTCCCAACCGGATACGGCCAAGGGATCTCCTCTTAGAGATATAACGCACCCGACTAGGACTGTATATTCCTTTCTATACAAGGCGAAGTCTGCCGAATTTAGCTATATCTCTAATTACAAGGCTAGGCCCATCCTCTATCCGAGTGGCCCATATGCTTGTCATGAGGTACCCGGGGCCCATGGCACCCACACTAAATGCACTGCAGTAGAACAAGGTATCGCTGGCGCTTCCTGGACCGTGGTCGACGATTTCGTCCTCCATCGCGGCCGCATCTACGTGCCTGACTCTTCGGCACTGTGGCCACAGATCCTCGCCACGGCCCATGGCGCCGGGCACGAAGGTTTCTAGAAGACACTTCATCGACTGCGGGCATCTTTCTATAACCCTCACGCCACTCGGTTTGTCCGTGACTTTGTGCAGGGATGTATTGTCTGCCAGCAGAACAAAACCGAGCATCTCCATCCCGCTGGGCTCCTCCAGCCGCTTGAGGTCCTGAGCTCGGTTTGGGCCGACATCGCCATGGACTTCATGGAGGGGTTTCTCAAGGTGGGTGGCAAATCAGTGGTGCTCACCGTGGTGGACCGTTTCTCCAAATACGCCCACTTCGTCGCCATCGGACATCCCTACACGGCGACCTTGGTGGCGCGCTTCTTCTTTTTGACCACATAGTCTGGCTCCACGGCCTACCCTGCTCCATCGTCAGCGACCGCGACCCTGTCTTCACCAGCACATTCTAGACTGAACTGTTCGCTTTTTCCGGGGTAGAACTACGCCTTAGTTCTGCGTTTCATCCGCAGATCGACGGCCAATCTGAGGTGACGAACAGGGTGCTTGGCGTCTACCTCCGATGTCTCGCTGGCGATCGCCCCCGCAGTTGGCTGCCCTGGGCCGAGTTCTGCTACAATACATCATCCCAGACGGCGCTCCAAACAACTCCTTTTTAGGTGGTCTATGGCAGGGCACCACCGACCATGGCGAGCTATCAGCCCGGCGTGGCTCGCGTCACCGCCCTAGACAAGCAGCTCATTGAGCGTGACGCCTTTCTGGAGGAGATCCGCGAGCAGCTGCAGCAGGCTTAGAACCACATGAAGCAACACTATGACGCGAGCCATCGCGACGTTCAGTTCTTTGCTGGTGACTGGGTGTGGCTCTGTCTTCACCACCGCACCGCCGCCGGCATCACCCCCAAGTCTAGCGGCAAGCTCTCCCCTCGCTACTTTGGCCCTTATCAGGTTGTGGAGCGGGTTGGTCCAGTGGCCTATCGTCTCCAGCTGCCGCCCAAGGCGAAGATACATGATGTCTTCCATGTTGTCTTCCTCAAGCTGTTTGTTGGTACTCCTCCAACTGTGCTGGTTCCTCTACCACCTCTGTCTCATGGCCGTGTGGTACCAACACCGGAGTCCATCGTCCGCGCTCGTCTCAACCGTGGCCAATGGGAGTTGCTGGTTCACTGGGTCGGCCGACCTGCTGTTGAAGCAACTTGGGAGGCTCTCGATTCCTTCAAAGAAGCGCATCCAACGTTTCAGCTCGAGGACGAGCTGTTTCTTCAGGAGGGGGTAGTGTTGTGGACACTTTTGTCAGCAAAACATATACTCGTCGCAAGAAGCCCAGCCTGGTGTCACCAGTGCCGGCATCCACAACACCAAATGGCTGAACAGCCACGTTTTGTGAATTGGCAAATTTTGTTAAGTCTTTCTATAGTTAGTTTTCTGCATGAAGTTTAGTTTGGAAGGCTAGGAGGAATAATAGGAAAGATGAGAGAAATTGTAGGAAGTGGTTAGTTTCTATGGCTATTTATCTGTAATCGATTGGGGGAGGAAGAGGAGAGTTGTTTTAATCAGAGCCTCCTAGAGAGGGCGAGCAGATCAATAAAACCAACAATTCAGCCATAAGATACCATTAATGGAAGTCATATAGAACATCTTATTTCAGTTTCGCACAGGGAATGCCACTTTTGAAAAAAAAAAAAAGGTATATGGTTACCAATATGACTCTTTCCTTTGTATTTCAGGAACAAGTTTTTGCTGAAGCAATTTTGTAAAAATATAAATGCACATTTGAACTTTCGTCAGCTAGATGGCATCAAAATGGTACAGATAAATTATTAGCCCTCTAGCTGAACTGTTCTCATTCTTTTGTCATCAGATTACATGTAAGGAACTTGCTTTGATAGGTGTAGTAGTGGAATGGTTTAGTTGTAGTTCTATGTATCATTACTTGTGTAATATTTAATTAGCTATAAACCCATTTGTTGTGCCTCACTGTCAGAATATGAAGTCTGAGTGACCATTCGGCTTGAACTCTGTACTTTTTTTGGTTACATCGCTGAGAAAGATAGTCAAAGATGATACGGTTTTAAGAAAAAAAGGCAGCATGACAACTATGATGGATCATGTCATTTACTTATTACAGAGGGCAGTGCCTTATAAACAATGATGGAAATGGTTTGTTGTTTGGATTTTTTACTAGCAATAAGAATCTCAATTAGTTTGTACGTACTATATTTCTGCTTCTATTGAATCGTGTACGAATTTTTCACAAAATCTATTGGTTATTTATATTGTTATGTGTAAATTATCCCAGTTGCTCACACCTAATCATATTTGAATTGTTATGCATGTACCATTTGTTGCTCCCTCCCGTTATAGATTATTTGAGGTTGGGATACTTTAGTACTTTTAATGTCAAATAATCCTGACGGAAATGAGTATTAGGGCATCCGTATTCTACATAGTAACAACTTCATATATTTTTTTTTCGTTGCAAAGCACGGGCACTCAGCTAGTTTAAAAAATAGAACATCACAGTACACTCTAAAGCCCTCAAAAAATATAATAAAAATATTTTCGTTGTGATCAATATTTGGTATTATTTTTGTATGTTATGTTGAGCTATACAGTTCCTTCTAAATATGTATTTATAAATTTAGCTGTAAAGGAATCCACATGCTCATTATTTAGGGTCCCATATGACAATAATAGATGGTGACAGAGTTACTATTCACTTTTAAAGGAGTATAGAAAATTATGTAATTATTATTTATTCTATTGTGATTTGTTTTATCATTAAATATACTTTAAGTACGATATATTTTTATATATTTATATAAAATTTTTAAATTAAACAAATAGTTAAATTTATATCTAAAAATCAACAGCGTCAAACATTAAAAAAATTTTACATATGGCATTCAATTCCTACGGCTTAATATGTGTATTTCAAAAAAAAAAGTCTTAAACCAGCGGGACAAAGCAACATATAGCCACGTGTCACCATCTCTCCGTGCCATGTACTCCCGCATCTAACGGCACAAATCCATCCATAGCCTCACCACTCCACCCCGAACCGTCCATCACTCCTCCACCCACTGCCACCGGGCCTCACACTCGTGGGCCCCACCTGTCATTGCCCCGAACCCCGTTATTCTTTTTAAGCACCTTGTCCCGTCGCTACCCAAGTGGAAGAGGGAAAGAAGCGACAGCGAGAGCAGCAGCGGCCGCCGCGAGCTCACCTCACCTCACCTCACTCCCCTCCTCGCTTCCATTCCCCGATCGACACCTCCGATTCCGGTCGCCGGGATGCAGTTCTGACCCCGGATTCTGGCGATTCGGTCCGTGGCGAGCAAGCGCGGTGGTTCTTCCCCCGGAATTGGCCCGGGATTCGCGCCATGACGTCGTCTTCTCCGATGGTGCTTACTGTTCTCTTGTTTGCGTCGCTGACGGGGCTGCTTGTTCTTGCGCCAAGGTCGTCGCCGCTACCTCCGGCGAAGGAGGAGGAGGTGGCGGGGCCGGTGGTGGTGGGTGATGGGAAGGGCGGAGGTGGAGGTAGAGGTGGAGGTGTAGGTGGGGAGGATGATGATCTTGCGCTGTTCCGGCGCGCGACGCTGGACGCTGGGGAATCGCCGGCGGCGCCCAAGGTAGCGTTCCTGTTCCTGACCAACTCCGACCTCACCTTCGCGCCACTCTGGGAGCGGTTCTTTGAGGGCCATGGCGACAGGATCAACGTGTACGTCCACGCCGACCCGGCGGCGCGGCTGCGGCTGCCGCCGACGAGGTCGTTCCGGGGCCGGTTCGTGGCGGCCAAGCCGACGAAGCGCGCGGACGCGACGCTCATCGCCGCGGCCCGGCGCCTCCTCGCCGCGGCGCTGGTCGACGACGCGGCGAACGCCTACTTCGCGCTGCTGTCGCAGCACTGCGTGCCCGTCCACTCCTTCCGCCGCCTCTACGCGGCGCTGTTCCCGCCCAAGGAGGCGCACCACCACCGCCTCCCGAGCTACATCGAGGTGCTCGCCGGCGAGCCGCAGATGGCGTCGCGCTACGTCGCGCGCGGCGAGGACGCCATGCTCCCTGAGGTCCCGTTCGACCGGTTCCGCGTCGGGTCGCAGTTCTTCACGCTGGCGCGCCGCCACGCCGTGCTCGTCGTCGGCGAGCGCCGCCTCTGGCGCAAGTTCCGGCAGCCGTGCCTGAGCCCGAACTCGTGCTACCCGGAGGAGCACTACTTCCCGACGCTGCTCGATATGGCCGACCCCGCCGGCGTCGCGCGGTACACGCTGACGCACGTCAACTGGACCGGCAGCGTGCACGGCCACCCGCACACATACACGGCGGCGGAGGTGTCGGCGGAGCTCGTCGCCGACCTCCGCCGCTCCAAGAACAACACCTACGACTGCATGTTCGCGCGCAAGTTCTCGCCGGACTGCCTCGGCCCGCTCATGGACATCGCCGACACCGTCCTCTTCAATGATTGACACCACCGTGGTTTATCTGCTCGCCATTGCTGCTCATCAAAGGTATGAGCTTGATTACTCTGCTCCATCCATTTCTCTGAAATCTTCAGAGATTAAAGATTACTTCTTGATCATGTTCAATTGTTCATGCAATCTTGCTCCATGCATGTCGTTTGAATCGAGTCATAAATTTTGCAATTAGAGAGCATGAAATCGGCAAGTATTGTCCAAATCTGCAATGACACCAAATTCACTTTCCAAAAATGAAAAAAAATATCGCTTTCCAAAATGAATCAAGGCGTTAAAGCCTCGATTTTTTTTTTCAAGTTGAAAAAGGAAGACTTGTTTTTTTCTTCCCCGTATTGGGATTAAGTTTTGTTTGCTTTCACGCGACAGATTTCTCTGCTCCGTTATCAATCCACGTATATATAAATGGATTAAGTATGTTGCTTCATGTGATTTACGAAGAAAAGGACATCTCGAGTAGTCTTGCTTGGTCCTGCGTTTGGGCAGAAAAGTTTGTAAATTTCTCCAGGAAAAAGAAAAGAAAAGAAAAGAAAATTTTGTACACATGGTAAGTAGTACATAGTCTTTGCTCGATGAGACCATGCATGTACGTGTCAATGTTTGACAAAGATATCCTAACCTCTACAGCTTTACTAGATCAGAGTCCTTGCTAATGCTCACGCATTGTCTTCCATTTTGACTAATACCAGTTGATATTTCTCAATCCTATCCATGCAGGTTTTAGGTTAGGTTTTGAGTGGTTGCTTGCACACTTGCACAGTTGCATTGGCTTATTGGCTAAATCTATCAAACCTCAGCAGATCTAATCAGCCTAATATTATATATCTTTTGCAGGAGCTGATTTGGCAGAAGCAGTGGACTTTTTATTTCTCTCTCTGCAGCTTCAGAAGTTCAGAGTTCACTTCAGTTCCCTCCTCCCCTGTTCTTGTCCTGAACTTGGTGTAATCATCTGTAGATTAGAAAAGAAATCTCGAAGCAACAACCTAATGCGAAGCAGCAGGTGTTGCATGGACCAGCTCATCAGATGAGATGATGATCTCATGATCCATCTATATGATATCATCCAATGCATTTGCCTAGAGCTGGCAGCCTAAGGCTGCATGCCTGAATAATGCATTAGCTGATGGAAGTCTCAAATGTCAATTAGTATTCAGTAATCATTATACTGTAATAAACCTCTTGCAAAGCTACTACTACTAAGCTTCTGTGCATAAGAAGTACTCCCTTCGTTCCAAAATAGTTGTCGTTTTAGGTTGTTTAGTATAGATTAAGGTTTAAGAGAAAAAGACTATAGTGTCTATTGTTAAATAATATATAGTTGAGAGTGGGAGAGTGGTTGAGGGTAGAATAGAGAGAAATTTAAATAGAAGATGATTGATGGGATAAGTAGTACTTTAAAGTAATAACTATTTTAAAATAAATTTTAAATTCTAGAATGAAAATTATTTTAGGACGGAGGTAGTAAGCAATAATACTCTGCATGTTTTGTAGCAAGCATCCTGTGCCGACTTAATTATAAAATAGTACAATGCAGAAAAGAGAATTGCATGAACAGGTGTGCAAAAGTGCAGAGTAAGCAATGCTCACCGAGCCACGTGTGAGGGAGGCAGGAAGCGACGCCTGCCACGTGGACGGCAGCGCTGTGCCTTGCTGGCGCCGTACGTGTGCGTGGCTGCATGGGATACTGAAGGCCACAATGCTGCTGATCTCGGGTTGGATTCGTGGTTTGACTTTGACCTTGCATGGCCATTCATGCGTGCGTGGAGATTCGGTCAGGAGGAGGAGAAGAAGAAGATGCACATGCGTGTGTCCAAGTACGCCTCGATCATGATGCTGGCATCGTGCATAGATCGATGCTTAATTATTAGTTAATTACTACTACCTTCGTTCTTAAAAGTGTCATTTTAAGATATAAACTTAAAGAATGGTACGGTCGTAGTAGAACATTATTTAGGGCTTAAGTAAAATTTTTTCACTATTTAACCATTTTCACGACTAATTTTAAAAATTGACTATGACAAAAATCTATTTCAAAAATAAACCGAGACCTTAGAGTCATCGGGGCTAACGTTGAGATCCTACGTCTCAGTGCTAACCCGGTTAGCGCTGACCCACCTACCACTGTGACGGGTGTGGAGAACACTAGTCAACTAGCACTGAGACCTCGCTATGTCGGTATGCCAACTTCCCCACCCGTCACGGTGCTAGGTGGGTCAGCGTCAGCCCGATATAGGACCTCAGCGCCGGTCAACGCTGAGGTCTCGGCTTATTTTTAAAATAAGTTTTTGTCACAATCTATTTTTAAATTAGGTTATGATAAAGCGTTAAACAGTGAAAATTTTGGAGTTTAAATCTTATCGATGATGGTGGTGGTAACGGTAGTGGTGTATGCAGGTATTTTGATTATTGAAATTAAATCTCCATAATGGTAATTTATTAATTACAAAACAATTAACCCCCGGATTGCTCATTTTAGCAAATTGCCTTTTTCTAATATGAAAACAGCCGTGCAAGCTAAAGCAACAAAAATACTAATCCCGAGTCATAAATATTTAATATTTAGAATATGATTCGATCAAACTTTTGAAAATTTGATCATCAGTATTATTTTAGAATTTATAAATATAACAAATTTATGATAACGTTTTTAAGGCAAATCCACACATACAATTTTTTTGGAAATTTTTTATGGTTAAAGTATCAAAATTTTATTAATATCTTTTCTAAACATTAAATATGTATAACCGAAGGTAGTGAATTATAAACTAAAACATAATTAGAGAGATACTGTATATATACATATGTACGCATACTTCAAATGCAGGCGCAAGGGCTTATTTGGTTCTCTATCTTACTGATAGGACCAAAATATGGGCAAATTTTAGTATTATCAATAATTTGATAGGGCATCACATTAATATAGTAATATTTGGCTTTAATCCAAACTCTCACCAAGTACTATTAAAGTTACTAATTAATTTGATAGGGCATATTTTGTAATAATACAAACATGCCCTAGGACCGTAAGAAACTCTAGATATAAGGTCATAAGATGAATCGTTTGTTCCGACGACGATTTGCTTGCAGCTGGTTAATTACTACGGAGTCACACAAAGGCAGGAGTTAATATTTTCTTTATTACTAGTTTCGTTCCTAATCTTCATTAGTTTCCATGCATATTGTCTCTTAGAGACAGATGTCAACTAGCTAGGAGGAAGGAAACGATACATGTCAGGCCATTAACGCCGGGCATGCACGCATGCATGTCAGTGAAAGAACTGTTTTAGTTGCTCCGCAACATTGTAAATAAGAACATTTCGATCCACCAACGTGGCGAGTGATCTGAACTCGCTACGTCAGGGCGGCAACAAGACTAGTTGCAAAAAAAGATGAACTCATGGCTCGGATTGGCTTAAATTAAATAATCATAATAAATTGAATTGTACTTTTAACTTACAAATGAGCCCGCTCTTGAGCTCAGCTTGCTAGTACAAAAGATTATTTTTTATATATTTACTATTTCTTGACTAGTTTTTAGTCTTTTTGTTACATCTAAACTATTTAGCAATTTCTTTATTAGTTAGTGTTTATTATTAATATAGATAAAATAATAAATTTAGAATTATAAAAATAATATAAATAAAATAGAGCTCGTTAACGAGCTTAATAGATTAGCTCGTGAGCCGAGTCGAGGTGCTTTTAGCTCATGTCAACAAGCCAAGCTAACCTGACTTGCTATCTATCCCTACACAAGAGCCACACAAAGACATGTTATATGTTCCATGTTTAAATAATGTCATAAAATTCCGTCATTTAAAAATTAATTATAATAAAATGAATGTGAAACCCAATTTGGCTGGAAAGCAACACCAATTGAAATTGATCCCGAATGCGTGTGGTTGGGGTGTGGTATTTTTATTTTTGATTGGAGGGGTGGGGTATTTTAGTTGATTTTCTTGGACCATATTTACGGCCTTGTTTGTTTGGGCTTCAGTTCCAGCCCATCTACATTGACAGGCCGGAAATGAGACCCATCTTAGTAGGCTGGAATGGTCCAATTTGTGGGCCTTCCCTAACAAGCCTAAATTAGGATGAACGGAATTGGGCCTAACGCAGTTACAGCCAGCCATGTCGATTTTGCTTCTCCTTGGCAAGTAGTGTTGTCCAAGTGGGCCGTGCTCTGTTGGACCGGTTTAGGTATGGTGCTATAGTAACCGTGCCTAGATCGGCACGGTACGGTTGGTCGTGCGTCTGTACCGGCATGATCTGTGCGCCCGTGTGGGGGGACGGCACAGCAGGCTGACACGGCGCGGCTCGTTTCTCGTAGCGGGCCGGCATGGGAACGGCCCGGTACGGTTGGCCTACTACAGGCACAGGGGGCTGCAACAGTCGGCATCGGCCGCGGGGAGGAGGAAGGGGGGCGGGAGCAACGGTCAGATCCCTGAGGTGGCCCAATGATTGCATGACACGTGTCCCCAACGGTTAGTAATAACGGCTAGATTTCGAATTTAGTCATTGAAGGGCAAAAAAATCTGAAAAATACCAAAAAATTTGAAAAAATATGAAATTTTTTCCTATAAATAGGACAGCCAGCAGCAACATCCTGGCTCATCCAAACCTCTCAATCTCTTATCTTGTGCTCTCTTTTACTCTCTTGTGCTCTAAATTTTTGATTTAGAAAAATTTTATCTAAAAACAAAAAATTTTCCACTGCTCCACATCCCCATAGCTGATAGCTCTAGTGCTCCTGCAAGGTAAAAAAGCTTTTGAATTTTGTTCTTTATTCGTACTATTTATTTGATACTAATTTTCTTTATTTATATTTCAGGATGGATCTGAACTACCCGTCGTTCCAATTGAGCGACTTCGACGCAAGCTACGTACCGATGTCGTACCCAAACGTCGAGGGAGATGACTCCGGGTCGGCTTCTACACCGCCAGGACAATCGGAGGAAGTACATACGGCTTCAGAAGGTTCAGGAACTGCGAGCGGGAGCGTATCAATGGCAATCGGCTCAAAGAGATTAAGAACTTCCTCCGCCTGGTAACATTTTGATAAGATCAAGGAGACTAGCGCGGATAGAAGGAAGGTAACTTACGCGAAATGTAGAATTTATAAAACTGAACTCTCTGAAAAACCTTTTGGTGGAACAGGGTATTTGAGGCGGCATGTTGAGGCGTATATAGAGAAGCAAGGTTACCAGCTACGACAGCAGTAACTGTTACTAAATCCTGACGGTACGGTATATTCATGGGAGTATGATTCTCAGGTAGCACGAGATTTCTTTACTCGTTTAATTGCTAGACATGATCTATCTTTAAACTTTGGTGAGTCTCTTGCATTTGAGACTTACATTAAAACTACTCATAATCCTCGGTTTCAATCTGTTAGTAGATAGACCACAACGGGACTTGTTGAATGTTTATAACCAAGGCCAGGACAATATTAAACAATTGTTTGCTACATGCACCTTTTCTGTCAGCATCACAACTAGTATTTAGAGTGGTAGGGCTAAGGAGTACTATATTAGTGTAGTTGCTTATTATGTCGATGATGACTGAGAATTAAAAAAAGTAATAGATTTAAAATTAATTGATATTTCACATACTGCTAAAAATATTATTGAACGAATTCTAGAGTTTGTGAGGAATTTAGCCTCACAAATAAAATATTTGCAGTAACTCTAGATAATGCAGTTGTAAATTCTAGAGCAATAAAAATTCTGCAGCCTTTATTCTCTGTTTATGCTTGTCGGAGGACGAAGCCTCGACGGCGGGAAGTCGGGAGACCCCCCTTTTGAGGTTCGGCCAGGGGAGCTGTTTCTCAGGTGTACGAGGCGTTGGAGAAGACGAGAAGCAATGGCACACAGAGGAGGCGAGAGGATTTATACAGGTTCGGGCCGCCGGAGCGTAATACCCTACGTCCTGTGTGTATGCTATGTGGGAGAATGTGTATGGTTGTGTTACAAGGTGTACCCGGGGAGCTCGGAAGCGTAACCGGGAGACTTGGGGAAGAAGAACAGTAAAGGTTGCCTTGTTGTCTATTGCTCGAGCTTCAGCTACCCTCGGTTCGGTGGCTTGGATCCTCCTTTATAGATTAGGGGAGTCCACAGTGCCAGAATACAGAGAGAGAGTTTTTCCGGCGAGCTCTCCTGTGCACACGTCTGCCTACCACGCCCATGCCGGAGCTGTTGCTGCTGTGGGCGGCTGGAGCACCTGCGTGCCAGCAGCTGCCTGTTGCGCCGCGCCTGGAGGAGCCCCTGTCGGGTGCTGCGGGCGGCTGGTCTGGTCGCCTGGTTGCCACACACGCCTGGAGGAGCCCCTGTCGGGTGCTGCGGGCGGCTGGTCTGGTCGCCTGGTTGCCACACACGACCGGAGGCGGCGCCTCCGGGCACGGGCGACACTCGCCCGGGGCCGGAGGAGGCGCTCCCGGACGGCTCGCTCCCGGGCAACACTCGCCCGGGGCCGGAGGCGGCGCTCCCGCTCCCGGGCGACGCGCGCCCGGGGCCGGAGGGGGCGCTCCCGGGCGACAGGCAGCGCGTCCGGGCGGGGGGACGCATCCGGGCACGGACGACCGGCGGGAGACACGGCCTCCCTGCCGGCCGCCGGTCGTGCAGGATATGTCCCCCGGAGGAGCCGATCTGGCCGGAGATCCACGCGTCCCCGCAGGCTGTGGGACCCCCAGTCGCATTTCGCCGACAGTGGCCCCTGGCCCTGTTGCTCGGCCGGAACCGCTCCGGGCAGAAACGGGGCCACGTCCTTGAAGAAACGAGGGGACGCTGGGTCTGCCTGGTTCATCTTGAGCTGGTAGAGCTTAGCGACTTGCTGCGCCCGCTTGTTTGCCGGGAATAAGAATGGGCCCCGGACCCGGGGCCCCGGAGGTAATGCGGTGGACAAGTGTCCGGGACCCGGGTACCCTGTCCGGGAACATTTGAAGGTACCGGGACGCCTTCCCCGGGCTCGAGCTCGCCAAGGAGACGCTTTCCGGGTTCTCGCGCCCCGCCTGGCTGCTAAAATGTTGAGGAAGTCACGGTGGTTCACGAGGAGGCGCGGGAAGCCGTGGCCGAGGCGGCTGCAACGGAGGCGGGGTTCCTCGACCGCGGCGAGCCCGCTGTGGAGCCGCCATCCGACGAAGAGACTTGGGGCCCACCTGGGATTGCCGGTGGCCCAGAAGGCGAAGGATGTTGCCCCGACGGCCGTTGTACTGGCCGTCACCTTTCTGGAGCTGCGCGGGCCCCGGGCGGACCGGGGGCGCCGTTGCGGTAACTGCATGTGTGGTAGTGAGCCTGGGGGCCGCGCCGGAGCGGGCCGTCGTGGAACTGGCTGATGTTTCTGCTGCCGAAGAGGAGAGGAAAGGCAAGGCCCAGACGTCTTCCGCGAGGGGGAAATGGGCCCTGGTAGTTTCCGCTGCCCGGCGAACAGGAGCAGCGCACGGACGCGCAATGCTCCACTCTGCGCCGGACCAGATGGCGGTCGCCGCCGGCCAAGTGCAGGCGGCAACTCGTCGGGAGCAGCGGAGGTCGGCTCCGGTCCGGGAGGATCCTCGAGCGGTGGTCGGCCCCGGTCCGGGAAGATCCTCGAGAGCGGACGGGCAGGGACCGCGACGGTGACGCAGCAATTGACCGCCCGCATAGTCGCGACCGGGTCCTTCGTGGCAACCCGGCGATCGGACCGTCCTTCCACGGATCGGACCGTCCGAATCCAGACGATCCGCGGAAGGCCGGCCGGAGATGGAGGGCGCGGCGTCGGACTGAAGGGCGCCGCCAAATCCGCCGTCAACGAGTCCTCCTGCGCTCGATCCAAGATGGAGGCGCGGGGGAAGAAAACACCTTTCCGGAAGGATCGCGTCTGGACCCGAGAGGCCGGGCTCGCGGTCCGGAAGCGTGAGATCCTTGCAAGCGAGCCGGCGGTGAAGGCCGCCGAGTTCTGGTCGGTGGAGATGGAATGGGAGGCCGAAGCCTCCCGGAAGCGCGCGGCCGATTTCGGGGCCGTGGCCGACGCCGCACCCACGGCGGCGGGGTTCTTCGAGCGGGGGGAGCGCTTCATGGATCCGGGGACCGACGAGTCCGGCGAAGACGCCGGTTCCCTTCCGACGTCATCCGCGGTGCGGTCCGATGGAGGCGAGCGATCTCCCCCCGTGCGACGACGTCTCTGGCCTTCCGCCCGCGCTTGCGCTTGGCTTTTGCCTGTCTGGTACAAAGAGAGACATTTTTATATGTATATGATTATGTTTATATTTTCATACCTTGGTCTATGGTGTTGTTTGGAGGTTGCTGGTGTTCGGGGCCTCGTGTCCGGGAGCGCCGAATACCGGGCGCGATCTCGACAGCGGGAGCCGGCAGTCGTGAACAACCGCCGGGCCCTGGCACAGCCGCCTGCCCCGGGAGCTCGGTCCCAGGGGCAGCGATCGTGATGGTCTCCCGCCCCGGGGACCCGGTCCCCGGGGCGCAAGCATCCGGACGCGGGCCTTCCGGAGTGATGAAGTCCATAGCTCCGGCCCTTCGCGGCTTGCGGATCCGGGGGCCTTCCGTGCCCCCGGGCGTCGCTTGCCTAGCGGGTGCAGCGAGGACAGCCCTTTGACTAGCCGGGAGCCCTTCAGGGTCCGATCGTGACCGGGCGCGGGGCTTCCGGCAGCGAAGTACCCGGCGCCTCGCCGGGCCGGGTAAGAGCCGGGCAGGCCGGGCTCTGCGGCCGATCCTGGAACCTAGGCTGTACATCAACGGGGAAAGAATACAAATTGAGCAATATGTAAAGGTGGATATGGTAGCGTATCTGGGCATTGCGGAGGGCGTCGTGGTACTGCGGACACGGTCCCGGGGCCGGAGCGTCGCTCGCCCCCGGAAACGTCGAGTACCGGACCGACTCGCCGTGAAATCGTCGTTGCACCAGGTCCCCTTCGCGGGGCTTGAGCAGCCGCCTGCCCCGGGTGCTCGGTCCGCGGCGGCTGCGAGGGGCCCGGGATGAGTCCGGCGGGACGGTCCAAGTCCGTAGTTCCGACCCCTCCTGTCTTCCGGGTCCGGGGGCCCTCGTGCCCCCGGGCGCCTGTGGCCCTGGGAGCGCCGCAAGGCGGGGAACAAGCTTGACCGGAGACGGGGTCGCCGGGCGACGGAGCATTCGGTGCCTCGCCGGTTGCCGGGGAGGAGCCCGGCAGGCCGGGCTCCGTGCCCGCGTCGAGGTTCGGAAAGCCTGCCCTAAAACCTGTCGGGATCGGTGTAATCTGCACACGATGAATTGTGAGAGTATCTGGCTCGCTTCCCTGCCACTCCATGCTACGAATCGTGCCGTCGATCATCTCCCGAACGGGCCCTCAGAGCCGCGACCGTGCGGAGAAAAAGATCACGCATAACCATTTCACCCCCTACCTCCGGAAAGAACGACCCCGAAGCTAGCCAGGTAAGGCGCCGGAGTCGCGGGGACCCGGGGCGCCTCCCGGAGGGCGCCTTAGGTCCCCGCCAGCTCGACAACGTCTCGAACCTAGCACGTCGGGATGCGGTTACTCGTCAGTAGGGAACTGATGATAATGCGCGAACCCAACTGTCGCACGGGCGGGCCCGATTATGCCCCCAAAGGAACGAGACAGCCACGAGCGCAACACATGGGAACAGACGAAAAAGGACGACACCGGGAAAGATATTAAAAAGCTATATATGAAGGGAAAGATATTAAAAAGCTATATACGAAGGCGAATACGTATGGGGCCCCCGGCCAGCGCCGATATTGGAAGAAAAACCGGCGCTGGCCCAAGCCTCCCGTAACTTACAGGATATGCTTATGGATAAAACTTGCGAAGATGTTCGATATTCCAGGGATTGGGAAGGGGGTCCCATCCTCCTGGCCCAGTCTTACCGAGCCCGGCCGGGAGACACCGATCACCAGGAAGGGGCCTTCCCACATGGGGGAGAGCTTATTCTTTCCGGCACGTGTAAGGGCACGGCGGAGGACTAGGTCCCCGACCTGGAGTGATCGAGCCGAACCTTGCGCTGGTGATAGCGTCTAAGGCTTTGCTGGTAACGGGCGACTCGGAGCGAGGCGCGTCGTCTTCGCTCCTCGAGGAAGTCGAGGTTGTCGAGCTGCATGTTGTCGTGGTCGGTGTTGTCGCTGTAGCGCTGTATCCGGGGGGAGCCGAAGGTGAGTTCTGACGGCAGAACGGCCTCGGCCCCGTATACCAGGAAGAACGGGGTCTCCCCGGTCGCCCGACTCGGTGTGGTACGATTGGCCCACAAGATCGCTGGGAGCTCGTCGACCCACTTGACGCCGTGTTTCTTGAGGTCGTTGTAGGACTTGTCTTGAGCCCCGTAGGATCTCAGCGTTTGCCCTCTCGGCCTGCCCATTGCTGGCAGGTGGGCAGGGGAGGCGAAGCAGAGCTTGATGCGATGTCGGAGCAGTATTCGCCGAAGAGCTCGCTCGTGAACTGCGTGCCGTTGTCGGTGATAATGCGGTTGGGGATCCCGAAGCGGCTGGTGATTCCCCGGATGAACTTGAGCGCTGAATGTTTGTCGATGTCGATTACGGGGAACGCCTCCGGCCACTTCGTGAACTTGTCGATGGCGACATACAGATGCCGATGACCCCGACTGCCGGGAAAGGGGCCGAGGATATCGAGTCCCCAGACCGCGAAAGGCCAGGACAGGGGGATCATCTGGAGTGCTTGCGCCGGCTGGTGGCTCTGTTTGGCATGAAACTGGCACGCGCGGCAGCGCTGGACGAGGTCGAATGCGTCCTGCAAGGCCGTGGGCCAATAAAATCCCTGCGGAAAGCCTTACCGACAGCCGATCGAAATGCGGCGTGACTGCCACACTCCCTTCGTGGATGTCGGCGAGGATCTCGACTCCGGAGCGCGCGGAACGCACTTGAGAAGGACGCTGTTGGCGCCACGCCGGTAGAGGTCCCCTTCTACCAGGACATAGCGCTAGATAAGCGAGCGATCCTTTCTGCTTCCACATCGTCTTCGGGAGATGTGCTCGGAGTAGATATGCCCGGATTTCGTCCATCCAGGAAGGCGCGCTGGGTCCGGCCGCGAGGACCAAATCCTGGGGCCGGGAGCGCGTGTCAGGCTCAGGCCCGGCTCAGGGGTTGAGCCTGAGGTCCCGGATAAGCGCGCGACGAGGAAGGTCTCGAGGGCTTCCTGGAAAATCCCCTGAGGGGACAGGCGCCCGCGAGGAGCCAGTCTTGAGAGCTCGTCGGCGGCTAGGTTGCGACTGCGAGGGACGTGGCGAAGCGTGAGGTCGTCGAAACGGCGCTCAAGCCTTCGCACTTCGTCCACGTATGCGGCCATTGGGGGTCCAGGGTCTGGTACTCCCCCCCAGGAACACCTGGTTGATGACGAGCTCGGAGTCGCCTTGCGCGCACAACGTCGCACCCGAGGGGATCGCGGCCCGGAGGCCGGCGAGAAGGCCCTCGTACTCGCCATGTTGTTGGTGGCCCGAAGTTGAGGTGGACGACGAAGCGGAACTCATCCCCGGCGGGCGATACGAGGACGATCCGGCCCCGGCGCAGGGGCGATAAGCCGACGCGGGGCAGGAGCCGTCGAAGTTCATTATCCAGTGGAAGGCCGCAGGTCGGGCGGCTGCTCGGGGGGCCGGGAATCCGGCGTCCAGCACAGGAATCCGGCTCCGGGCCCCGGCGTCCATCCGCCAGAAAATCCGCCAGGACTTGGCTTTTGATGGCGTGGCGCGCTTGGAAGTGGAGGTCGAACTCAGGCGAGCTCGACCGCTCCACTTAGCGACGCGGCCCGTTTCCCTCCCGGTTATGCAATATCTGCCCGAGGGGGAAGGATGTGACTACGAATACGCTTGTGCGCTGGAAGTAGTGGCGAAGTTTCCTGGACGCGATGAGAACAGCGTAGAGCATCTTTTGCGCCTGGGGATAGCGCGATTTGGCGTCACGGAGTACTCGCTGACGAAGTACACCGGCTTCTGTTGTGTGTTTCCCGAAGCCGGCCCGACAAGGGCCGGGGGTCGGGCTCAGCTCCCGGGAGGGAGCGAGCTCTCGCCTATGGGAATAGGTATGGAGCTGGGACGTTGGGGCCCCGGGTGCAATGTTGGGACGGTCCCGGGCGCCGCGTCCCGGGCTCGCCCTCGCCTTGGCGAGGCTGCCAGGTTCGGGCTCCACGGTGGCGGGCCGGGAGGTAAATCCGGGTCGCGCCCTGCTGTTTGGCAAGGCGGCGCTCGACGACGAGCGCCGCGCTTTACCACCTGCGGGGTTGCCGCGATGTAGAGCAACAAAGGCTCGTCTGGTGCCGGTGCTACGAGGACAGGGGGCGTAGTCAGGTACCTCTTGAGCTCATCAAGGGTTGATCCGCCTCATCCGTCCAGGTGAACGTGCCCGGATTTCTTAAGAAGCTTGAAAAGGGGGAGGGCACGCTCCCCGAGCCTGGAGATGAAAACCGAAAAGTGCGGCCACGCACCCGGTCAGCTTCTGGGCCTCCCGTAGCCTCGTCGGGGGCGCATGCGATCGATTGCTGCTATCTCTTCTCCGGGTTCGCCTCAATGCCGCGGCTGGACACAGGAACCCGAGGAGCTTGCCGGCCGGGACCCCGAAGACGCCACTTGTCCGGGTTTCAGCTTCATCCTTGTGCATCGAAGGTTACTAAACGTCTCGGCCAGATCATGGAGTAGAGTGGCGCGGTCGCGCGACTTCAGCACCAAATCGTCGACGTAGGCCTCCATGTTGCGACCTAGCTGCGATTCAAATGTTACACGGACAGCCCGCTGAAGGTGGAACAAGCATTTTTAAACCCGAAAGGCATGCACATATAACAAAGGCCCCCCTGGGGCTAATAAAAGAAGTTTTTTCCTCATCCTCCTCTGCCATGCGGATCTGATGGTATCCTGCAAAGCGTCAAGGAAGCACCAAAAGAGGTCGCACCCCGCGGTGGAGTCGATATCTGGTCTATGCGAGGCAGAGGGAATGGATCTTTGGGGCAGCCTTGTTGAGGTCGGTGTAGTCTATGCACATTCGCAGCTTCCCGTTGACTTGGGGACACGACTGGGTTGAGCCAGCCACTCCGGGTGCACTGACCTCGCGGATGAAGCCGGCCAGAGAAGTTTGTCGATTCTCCTCACGGACGAAGCCTGCGCTCTGGGGCCTGTCTGTCGTACCTTCTGCGGCACCGGGCGCGAGCCTCGCGGATGCAAGCGTGCTCAATCACCCCCTGGGGACCCCGGGATGTCCGACGGTTGCCAGGCGAAGACGTCGGTGTTTGCCGGAGGAGGCGATGAAGCGCGCTTTCCTATTTTGTCGTCCGCGAACCAGCCAACCTTGACGGTCCGGACGGGTCGTCACCAAGTGACTACCTCCTTGACTAGCTCTGCATCGGTGGCGACGATGCGCGGCTTTGGGGGCGGGCGTGCGAAGGCCCGCGCCCCCCGCCACGTCAGAGCTGCCGGGGGCGATGTCGGCCAGCGCTGCTCGGCGCATGAGAGGGGCAGCTTTTACGTCCCAAGGACTGTGATCGGGCCGAGGGGCCCTGGGAGCTTCATGGTTTAGGTACGCGTAGTGCGTAACAGCCATAACTTCACCAACGCGGGGCGTCAAGACCGCGTTGTACGGAGATTGCACTCGGCACGTCGAAAATGACGTGCTCGGTGCGGAAGTTGCCACGGTCACCTAAGGTGACGGGCAAAGAGACCTGCCTGAGGGGCCAAGCGAGGCCCTTCGTAATCCCGACGATGGGCGACGAGGGCGGAGATTCATCCCTGGGGCCTTGATCTTCTCAAAGACCTCGGGGAAAGGATGTTGAGGCGGCGGCGCCCCGTCGACGAGGACGCGGCCCACCTTCACTTGCATATGGTGGGGAGACCGCGAGGGCGAGCTGTCCCTCCCCTGTACCGGGCTGGATGGTCCGCGGGGTCCGAAGGTGATCGTACTGTCCGACCACTTCAGCCTCCGGGACGCCGCTGCCCCGGGTTGCGGCTAACAGCTCGCGCTTCATGGCCTTGAAGCCACGGCGCGAGGATGAGCGTGTGCCCCCGCCGTCGAGGGTGGCGATACATTCTCGGGTTCTTGGAACTCGAGAGGCTGCTCTGGATTGGGAGCGGGCTTGTCCTGCTGCCGCTCAATTGGAACTTCTTAGTGCGCTCGCCAGGGCTGGACGGCGACGCGCACTCGGTGAGGTCGTGGCGGTCCGTCTCGTGGACGAGCACCACTTCCGGCCCGCAGTCGGTGGCGCACGCTCAGCCTTCTGCCCGCTTGCCGCCGTAGTCGTCTTGTTGGGCGGCGCGGCCCGGGGGCCGCCAGACGCCGCCAAGGCGAATTTCGCGACCTCTTCTGCCCCTTCTGGCGCTTCCCGCCTGTCCCGCCTTGCGCGGGAACGTGACCTCGGCTCTTCGCCGGGCCCTCGCGAGGATCTCAGGACGCGACTTGTTCCACGCCGGGCTTCCTCCTTGCGGCGAGTGGTCGGCAAGAGCTGAACAGTTCCGCCCGTGGTTTGGAACGTTCGCGGGTGCCCATCTTTCGAGCATGCGCTGGTCGCGCATCGCCGTGGATAACGCCGCAAATTGGACGAAACATAACGCGTGGATAACAAAAATTCGCGTTTACAGGGGGGGGGCGATGTGAGGGATTGTGTTGCGTACATGGCTGAAACGCTGTAGAAGTGCCTCAGCGCCTCACCCCTACTCTGACGTAGGGCGTGGAGGTCCGCTCTGTCCCAGGGCGCGGGAAGGTGCCCTGGAAATTTGCCAACAAACTGGTGCAAAGGTTCTCCCACGAGCGGATGGATCCCTCGGGGAGGCTCATCATCCAGGAGCGAGCCTGGGCCTGTAGGGCGACGGGGAATAGTTTTACCATTCACCGTCTCGTCCCCGCCCGCCGCACGGATGGCGGTGGCGTATATCTGCAAGAACTCCGTGGGATCCACGGAGCCATCGTACTTCTCGGCAAGTTGGGCCGGAACAATAGCCGGCCAGCGAACCTGCCGCAGGCCTGGGGAGACGCTCAGGCAAACCCGAGCAGCCGTACTGGGTGGGCTCTGGCGACGAGTAGCGGTTTCCACTAGTGGTTCGGAGCTGGAGGCCGGGGCTCGGAATGCCTGGCGCGTCCTTGCGCCGCTCACGCTGGCGCGTTCCAGTGACCCGGGCGTCTTCGTGGGCCCGGTCCGGTCGGGCCGGTTACGGAGGTCGCCGTGCCCCGGGAATTGTTCTGGCTCGGGCGGTCGGCGGCTTCGCGCTAGAGGTCGCGCGGTCGGAGGTCCCAGCGCTTGTATGGCCGCCGGCGTGACCCGGCGGGGCGGTGCCTACCAGTCGGCAATCTCGTTAATCCATCCCGCCCCCGCCTCCATCCCCGGCAAATGCCGGGGTGTTGCGCAGGAGGGCTTCCGCCGCCAAGAGGGCTTCTGCGGTGTCGCCGAATGGAAGTGGAGGCTGCGACGTGCCGTGGACGGCGCCTTTGTTCGCGCCGTATGGATGAGGCGGCGCGGCGGACCCGGCGGGGCACTTGCCGCCCCTCCGCTGAGGGAAGGGGCCGAGGCCGCACTTACCAGGCTTCGCCGCGGGGCGCGCTTTGCCCGCCGGGTAGCGCCGCGCGCCCCCAGGAAGGCGAAGAGGGAGAAGTGCGGGCTTTGCCCTCTGGGCTAATGTTGCCCAGAAGGGTGTAGTCGCCGGACTCCTCGTCGGAATCCCGCGGACGATGGCCTCCAGCCATGAAGGGCGTCGGTGTCGGGACGTCGGCGTCCCACCTGAGGAAAGAAACTCCCCCTACCTGCGCGCAGCTGTCGGAGACGAAGCCTCGACGGGGGGCATAACGTCGGGAGACCCCTTTTGAGGTTCGGCCAGGGAGCTGTTTCTCAGGTGTACGAGGCGTTGGAGAAGACGAGAAACATGGCACACAGAGGAGGCGAGGATTTGTACAGGTTCGGCGCCGGAGCGTAATACCCCTACGTCCTGTGTGTATGCTACGTGGAGAATGTGTTATGGGGTTGTGTTACAAAGGTGTACCCGGGAGCTCGAAAGCGTAACCGGAGACTTGGGCGAAGAAGAACAGTCTAAGGTTGCCTTTGTTGTCTATTGCTCCAGTTGAGCTGCCTTCCGTTCGGTGGCTTGGATCCTCCTTTATAGATTAGGGGGAGTCCACAGTGCCAGAATATAGAGAGAGAGCTTTTCCGGCGACTCTCCTGTGTACACGTCTGCCTACAGACGCCCATGCCGGAACTGTTTGCTGTTGTGGCGGCTTGGGAGCACCTGCATGCCAGCAGCCGCCTGTTGCGCCGCGCCTGGAGGAGCCCCTGTCGGATGCTGCGGGCGGCTGGTCTGGTCGCCTGGTTACCCCACACGCCTGGAGGAGCCCCTGTCGGGTGGAGGAGCCCCTGTCGGGTGCTGCGGGCGGCTGGTCTGGTCGCCTGGTTGCCGCACACGACCGGAGGCGGTGTCACGCCCAGAAATTCACCAGAATTTCCAAAGCTAATTTGTGCAATAAATCCTCGTCCAGGAATCAGCCGAGGTACACAAATTGACAATTTGATAAACATAACCAAAACGAAATAACGATAAATACTTACAACAGAGGCACTTAGTCCTCACACAGAAGAAAACAACAGCGGAACGACAACTAGCGTAGCTTCAGCTCCAAGCCACAAGCAGCTCAACTGGGGTATAAGCCAAACACCAACTTCTCCTCCACGCAAAGCTTCACTCTAAAGATTGCAATAATGCAAGACTGAGTACCACCCACCGTACTCAACAAGCCACACTAGGGAATGCAATGTAATGCAACAGGATACCAAAGGAAAAGGCATAATATGGCTTATTTGCGTAAAACAGCATTTAAAACATTTGCATTCGAAATCATTAAAAACAATATAGTTTAATTATTAATCAGTATTGAATCAACCACTGAACAGCGCTCCAACGCAGTTCAGGCCCAAACCAAAACTCCTCCAAACAGGAGCTATCCATATTCCATCATTTATCATCATTATTAAACAGTGTGGGACTAATCACAGAAACATTGCTAGGCCGCTCATTAACCGCGAGCACGGCTATTCGAATAGTTTTACTCTGGCCAGAGATGTACCAATTTACCCACAAGACACAATCTCAACATCATGTCAGCCATGCGTCGCGATACTCGAAAGTACCCGAATAGAGATTGTGATAAAACCCTCCATGTAATCCGCACAACAAGGAAGCCACCCGCTGGACCACCAGTTTCCGGCCAGAACTGATCGGGTTCTGAGTCTGGGAAACGATCCAACGCCCAAGACATGGACTTATTGACGCAGCCATGGTGGTCTTATTGACACAGCCACAACACACCATGGTGGACCCCGGTTGAACGTACTACACATTGGATCCTACCATTACCCATGCTGGCTTGTGGTTAGTACGAGTATTGCTTCGCAACAAGTAGTCCGCGAACCGGTCCTTAACTGTCATGAGCACCGCTAGCAACAAACACAACCCTGGTGCTCACAACCCACCATTCAGTCAAGTTTTAGTTGACATAGTTAATTAATCAACCACGACTCACTGTCGTGAAAATATAGCCATTAATCCATAATTAGTCATAAATGAGTCATTAATTACCCACATAAAATGACACTATAGTTTCTAGGCATGGCTAAGCAAAACCTAAATAATCTAGCCAGATAAATAATTAAACATCTAGCTAGTCAATATTATTACCCGGGGTATCAAAGTACAGATATCAACATCAAAATGGCCATAATTATCAATGGATATTGGATAATAAGTAAATACCCACAATAATGTCATTCGAAAACATTTCATGCAATAACTTTAAAATAAAATAGGTTTCACAACTGGGATCAACATGCTCAAGGAGATTGTCGTGTGACTTGCCTTGCAATCGCAAAAGTCTTCAAATACTCTTCCGAACTCTTCCGCAGACTCCGAAGTCTTCCGAATCGACGATAGTACGCAACTACACGTAAAACGATAACAAAACCCTAAGAAACTCCAAATAAACAATACATAAAAATACATAAAACAAGTGAATTATGATTTTAGATAATTTAGGAAAGAATAACGGGTCGATTCGGACTTCAAACGGAAAAGATACGGCTTTCGGAATATTGAATTCAGAATGAATCCGAAAAGAATTGAAAAGGAATATTCTCTAGAATATTCACTGGATTTTCGGATTAGAATAATTATTTTAGATAAATGCTGAGATATGGGATCCATGATCAGTGACCAGGCGTACGGTGGACTGATGACTTGACGACATGTGGTGATGAGATGGCTGTCAGTAATCCGATGGTTCGAATTTGATCGGGATAGATCGAATGGGCAAGGTGGACTCAGGGTTTTTAATGGAGATTCAATGGCTCGGCTTGACTTTGGGGATACGGATGACTGAAGTGTCACCGGATTAAAAGTGTGGGGCCCAGTCGTCATTGGCATAGAAGAGAGGAAAGCACCGAGCTCACAGAGCAGAGACTCATGGCTGGCTCGAACAGGAGCCCACGGCAATGCCGTGGCAGAAGAGAAGCTCGGCGGCGCGTCGATGTCGATGGCAGGGAGGATGGCGTGGCGCCGGGTCGGCGATGACAGACCGGTGGCGGCAGGCGGCGACGACAGCAGCCGGCGGCAAGGGCGGCGGTTTCTGATACGAGGACGACGGTCCGACGACGACCGCCCAGATGGAAGAGGAGAAAAAAGGGCTGCCGGCTCGGGGAACGGCAGTTCGACGGCAACGCTCGATGGAGGCAGATGGGTGACCAGGACACAGATTGACGACGGCGTTGACGACGCACTGGCGATGCGCCAAAGGGAAACGGGTTCCGACTACAGAGAGGAGGGGAAAAGGGATAGAGTCGGCAGTGACGGCGGTCGAGCTCACCAGCGGCTGGTGAAGTTGACGATGCCGACGGCGGCTTTAGGCCTTCCAGCGATGGCCGACGATGGACGACGTCGGAGTATGGGCAGCGGCGGCAGCAGCACCACCTGGAGAAGACGACATCGGGGGCAGCACCACGGCGTCGGGACGACGGACGGCAGCGGACGCCGAGGGGCGCCGGAGGAGGAAAAGAAGTGGAAGCGTCGGGGACGACGGTGGATGCTCACGGCGACGGGCGGTAGGCCGGGATGACGACGACCACGGCGACAACAGGCAGAGGAGGAGGGAGGCGGCTACGAGGATGCTCACCGTGAAGAGACGACGGCGACGACGGCTTGGGGTCTCCCAGTGACGGCCGGCGTCGGAGGAGACAGCGACGGTGGCAGATGAGAAACAGGGGCGGCTCCGCAGGCGACGGCGCTAGGAGCGGAAGAGGCAGCGGCTCCGGCGGAGGCAGCAGAGGCAGGGCGCGACGGCTGGGAGCAGCGCAGGGCACCAGCGCGGCGGCAGGCGTAGACGGCGGCGCGGCACGACGGGGTGGCGGCGGCGCTCTGCCTCGGGGGCGGCGGCAGCCTGGCGGCGGCACGGCGGGCAGGGGCGCGTGCAGGGGCGACGGCGGCCCTGGCGAGGCGGCGCTGTGCAGAAGCGGGAGCGGCGGCGCGGCGCTGGCTGGGAGAGCGGCGACGGCGCACGGGAGCAGCAGAGGGCGGCGCGACTAGGGCGGCGGCGGCTAGGCACGCACAGCGCGTGGCGGCTGGCCTTTTAGGGGAGAGGATTCCGGGCGGCACGGGCGACGGCGCGCGCGGATTCGGCGGCGGCAGGCGCGGAGAGGAGGCGCAGGCGCTGGCTGGGAGAGCGGGCTGGGCCGGCGGCGGCGTGGGCCGAGGTCGGGCGCGGGAGGCGGCGCTGGGCCGGGGAGCGGCCTGGGCAGCTCGGCTGGACGCAGAGAGTGACAGAGGAGGGAGATGAGAGGAGAGAGGACAGAGGAGCAAGAAGATAAACAAGAAAAGAAAAGAAAAGGAACGAAGGGAAAATAAAAGAGGAAAGGGAAAAAGGAGCGGGGTTTTCTGGACTATTTTTGGAACTTAGGATTAATGAGATATTTTTGAAATCGGAATATTTATTTGGAATAGAGGAGACCAAGGGGTTTTAGGATGAAACGAGTATTCTGAATATTGAGGATATATACATTCATACTTATATATACATACGTATATATATATAGGTATAAATATATATATTGGGAATCGAACAGTATTTGGAAGTAAATAGAAAAAGAATATATGTAGTGGGGTTCGGAGACGGAATATATTATGGGATTCAGAGAGTGAAGAATATTTTCCCGATGGAAATTTGGGGAGTAGAATATCAGAAACATTCTAGGAATATTTGGGGAAACGAATCTCAGAATAATTCGGGAATCCGATAAAATTGGGAATTATTTTGCAGAGATCAATAGTTTGGAATATTCGAGCATAGTTGAACTTTCCAAAATATGTGGATATTTTGGAGATGCGAGAAATTAGAATATTTTCTCGAGAACAGGAAAATAGAATATTCCGAATAAAATATTTCGGCATTAGGGAATTGACGAGGGTGTTTTATTGGAACTGGAATTTGGAGAAATCTCAGATGATTGGGGATTTCGATTTGTTTCGACGGAAAAGGAGTTTAAGGGAATATCTGAGATTTATCTCAAAGGGGCATATAGATATTTCGAATACAAAGGATCTCGAATTGGGAGTCCAAAAGAGTTCTAGGATTCCAAAATGAATAAATCCGAAAATTCCGAATTTAGGTTTTCGAGGTGACTTTAGGGTTCCAGGAACGACACAAAACCCTAGAGGAAAAGGGAGTCAGAATTCATGAAAACGGGGAGACTCAAAGGACCGAATTAGGAACGACCCGAAACAGGGAAAAGAAAAGGAATTTATTTTATATTTATTTAATTACTTTAGTGATCTTTATAGCATTAAAATTAATCTGTAGCTCCAAAAAAATCCAAGAAAATTTCAGAGAGTTTATTAAATCACGGGGAATTTACCAGAAGTAAATACCACCACGACACACAAAGAATTTAATATTGTAAATACTCAAATGCTTAAAATACTCCGACAAAACCCCTGGAATATAAAAGCATCCAAGTATTTATTTAAAGATTTAACCTTGGGATTTTTAATATTGGAAATTTCAAAATTTTATTCAAACTCTTTTCTCAAACAACAAATTTCTAGTGTATTCTTGTATTTCCATTTACCCACGATAATTTTTAATTAAGACAATTTTCAGGGCGTTACAAATCGACCCCCCTTACAGAAATCTCGTCCCGAGATTTGGGGCAGCTGGAAAGAAAAGGGTTTGGTTGGTCTTTAACTCTTTCCCTTCAAGCATTTTCTTCGGGTGACAACTTCTTGAAATCCATCCCGTTGCCTATCTTGGCGGTAGCCTGTATCTCGAACCTTTTACCACATTAATGTCTCGCGACTTTATTGGAACCTCAAGTTGGCAGATCATCCTTCTGGCGATCCTAACTTCTATTGCTCAATTGACTTCCAATTGTATCTGGTCCCTTTTTAGTGACAGATCCAGTTTGATTCAACTTTCCTTTTGTCACTGGTGTTGCTTAAATACTTGCTTGTTGATAACATACTGATCCTGCGAACTAGGCACGTATTTGCGGACGGTGCTGAGGTGTTCTTGGTGACTGGTCCTTCCTGATGAAACACTTCTCTTCATCTACTGATTTTACTTCGTCTAGTCTCCTTTATCAATCACCTTTCTTCCTATCTTCTTGCTAATTTTCCTTAGGATCCTCATAATTAGATTCTCATGATAGTGATGGAAATATTCATCTTTAACTTCCAGGGTTGTCGTAGAGATCCTGTCTAATAGCTATACCAACTGCTTTGGTATCTGGTTCCTTCCGTCTTTGACTTCTATCCTTGACGCTTCTGTCTTAGGTGCTACCTTTCCACGTAGATAGGCTTAGAATCGTGGCAACAACTGCTAGTACTCCTGAAGATAATAACTTGGTCAAGCTTACTTTTCCCAACATAAACTGGCTTTCACTAACTCCCTCGTCAGTTAGGCATGTCTTCTCTTCTTCCAACTTCAGATGCTACCGATTTGTCTTCCCTTTACTATAATGACTGTTGTGACCATGACGTCATTGATGCTTCTCTGCGATGACTGACACTTTGGCTTCGGATGAAATCTTGAAAAATTATACATCCAAACATTGTTTTCTGGTCTCGTCTGTAACTGGTAGGGTTGTTCTTCTGAGAAAATTAGAACGGCGAGGATGATCCTTCAATACTGGCTTGACTTGTCTCTTTCTATTCTTCATCCTTTTCTATTCGTCTTCCTAACAGACTGCTTTATCTTCTAAGGTCCGGTCGTAATCTTCAAAGATGAACCGATCTGGCTATTCATTACTTGTGTCTTCCCAAGGCTCCTTAGCTTCCTCTTGCGGCTATATAACCAAGAAGTAGCTTCCACTATCCAACAACAGTCTGCTGACTCTTGGTGAACTAGGGTTTGCGGCAAAACTGAGTTTGCATATCTTGAGATAGAACAGAGGTCATGACTGTGGTTATTAATGAATCCAATATAATCTCTTTCTTCTTATCACATGTATAAACTGACCATCGGTGGTGGAGAAATCAACGGGGAGAGAAGGTATGGAGCAAAGAGAGAGAAAGAGGGGCATCTTCTTTACTAAATATTTCAATTATTACTGAACTGTAATGAATATAGAGTTATTGGTTATTACACTGCCAGACTAGTATGGCCATATCACCAGCTGACATACACCATACACTACCCAAGCACACAAGCACAAGAGGAGCAAACACCAGCACACTAACAAGCAAGCTAACACACGCGACTAAACTAGCGTCACTACTCTTCAAAGGTCACAAGGGAGGTCTGGGTTTAGGATTGGTTCCTTGCACAAAATCTTCGTTCCGCGTAGACGGCATGACGACTTGGACACGAGGATCTTCCTTGACGCTTGCTTGATGCTTGAGACGACTTCTTTCATCTTCATTGTTATAGCCACCAGGTTTAACCACTAAACTAGTTGAAGGAGGAAGGGAGGATGGATAAAAACGTTCCAAAGAATTCCATAGATGAGAGGAGAATTTTTGCGCAAATAGGTTTTCGGAAAAGATGTCCTTAAGGTCTGACCGTTTGGCTTATCCTACAGTCAAGTTTGGCTCTGATACCAACTTGTCACACCCAGAAATTCACCAGAATTTCCAAAGCTAATTTGTGCAATAAATCCTCGTCCAGGAATCAGCCGAGGTACACAAATTGACAATTTGATAAACATAACCAAAACGAAATAACGATAAATACTTACAACAGAGGCACTTAGTCCTCACACAGAAGAAAACAGCAGCGGAACGACAACTAGCGTAGCTTCAGCTCCAAGCCACAGGCAGCTCAACTGGGGTATAAGCCAAACACCATCTTCTCCTCCACGCAAAGCTTCACTCTAAAGATTGCAATAATGCAAGACTGAGTACCACCCACCGTACTCAACAAGCCACACTAGGGAATGCAATGTAATGCAACAGGATACGAAAGGAAAGGCATAATATGGCTTATTTGCATAAAATAGCATTTAAAACATTTGCATTCGAAATCATTAAAAACAATATAGTTTAATTATTAATCAGTATTGAATCAACCACTGAACAGCGCTCCAACGCAGTTCAGGCCCAAACCAAAACTCCTCCAAACAGGAGCTATCCATATTCCATCATTTATCATCATTATTAAACAGTGTGGGACTAATCACAGAAACATTGCTAGGCCGCTCATTAACCGCGAGCACGGCTATTCGAATAGTTTTACTCTGGCCAGAGATGTACCAATTTACCCACAAGACACAATCTCAACATCATGTCAGCCATGCGTCGCGATACTCGAAAGTACCCGAATAGAGATTGTGATAAGACCCTCCATGTAACCCGCACAACAAGGAAGCCACCCGCTGGACCACCAGTCTCCGGCCAGGATTGATCAGATACCTCGGCTGGGAGACGATCCAACGCCCAAGACATGGACTTATTGACGCAGCCATGGTGGTCTTATTGACACAGCCACAACACACCATGGTGGACCCCGGTTGAACGTACTACACATTGGATCCTACCATTACCCATGCTGGCTTGTGGTTAGTACGAGTATTACTTCGCAACAAGTAGTCCGCGAACCGGTCCTTAACTGTCATGAGCACCGCTAGCAACAAACACAACCCTGGTGTTCACAACCCACCATTCAGTCAAGTTTTAGTTGACATAGTTAATTAATCAACCACGACTCACTGTCGTGAAAATATAGCCATTAATCCATAATTAGTCATAAATGAGTCATTAATTACCCACATAAAATGACACTATAGTTTCTAGGCATGGCTAAGCAAAACCTAAATAATCTAGCCAGATAAATAATTAAACATCTAGCTAGTCAATATTATTACCCGGGGTATCAAAGTACAGATATCAACATCAAAATGGCCATAATTATCAATGGATATTGGATAATAAGTAAATACCCACAATAATGTCATTCGAAAACATTTCATGCAATAACTTTAAAATAAAAAAGTTTCACAACTGGGATCAACATGCTCAAGGAGATTGTCGTGTGACTTGCCTTGCAATCGCAAAAGTCTTCAAATACTCTTCCGAACTCTTCCGCAGACTCCGAAGTCTTCCGAATCGACGATAGTACGCAACTACACGTAAAACGATAACAAACCCTAAGAAACTCCAAATAAACAATACATAAAAATACATAAACAAGTGAATTATGATTTTAGATAATTTAGGAAGAATAACGGGTCGATTCGGACTTCAAACGGAAAAGATACGGCTTTCGGAATATTGAATTCAGAATGAATCCGAAAAGAATTGAAAAGGAATATTCTCTAGAATATTCACTGGATTTTCGGATTAGAATAATTATTTTAGATAAATGCTGAGATATGGGATCCATGATCAGTGACCAGGCGTACGGTGGACTGATGACTTGACGACATGTGGTGATGAGATGGCTGTCAGTAATCCGATGGTTCGAATTTGATCGGGATAGATCGAATGGACAAGGTGGACTCAGGGTTTTTAATGGAGATTCAATGGCTCGGCTTGACTTTGGGGATACGGATGACTGAAGTGTCACCGGATTAAAAGTGTGGGGCCCAGTCGTCATTGGCATAGAAGAGAGGAAAGCACCGAGCTCACAGAGCAGAGACTCATGGCTGGCTCGAACAGGAGCCCACGGCAATGCCGTGGCAGAAGAGAAGCTCGGCGGCGCGTCGATGTCGATGGCAGGAGGATGGCGTGGCGCCGGGTCGGCGATGACAGACCGGTGGCGGCAGGCGGCGACGACAGCAGCCGGCGGCAAGGGCGGCGGTTTCTGATACGAGGACGACGGTCCGACGACGACCGCCCAGATGGAAGAGGAGAAAAAAGGGCTGCCGGCTCGGGGAACGGCAGTTCGACGGCAACGCTCGATGGAGGCAGATGGGTGACCAGGACACAGATTGACGACGGCGTTGACGACGCACTGGCGATGCGCCAAAGGGAAACGGGTTCCGACTACAGAGAGGAGGGGAAAAGGGATAGAGTCGGCAGTGACGGCGGTCGGGCGCACCAGCGGCTGGTGAAGTTGACGATGCCGACGGCGGCTTTAGGCCTTCCAGCGATGGCCGACGATGGGACGACGTCGGAGTATGGGCAGCGGCGGCAGCAGCACCACCTGGAGAAGACGACATCGGGGCAGCACCACGGCGTCGGGACGACGGACGGCAGCGGACGCCGAGGGCGCCGGAGGAGGAAAAGAAGGTGAAGCGTCGGGGACGACGGTGGATGCTCACCAGCGACGGGCGGTAGGCAGGGATGACGACGACCACGGCGACAACAGGCAGAGGAGGAGGGAGGCGGCTACGAGGATGCTCACCGTGAAGAGACGACGGCGACGACGGCTTGGGGTCTCCCAGTGACGGCCGGCGTCGGAGGAGATAGCGACGGTGGCAGATGAGAAACAGGGGCGGCTCCGCAGGCGACGGCGCTAGGAGCGGAAGAGGCAGCGGCTCCGGCGGAGGCAGCAGAGGCAGGGCGGCGACGGCTGGGAGCAGCGCAGGGCACCAGCGCGGCGGCAGGCGTAGACGGCGGCGCGGCACGACGGGGTGGCGGCGGCGCTCTGCCTCGGGGCGGCGGCAGCCTGGCGGCGGCACGGCGGGCAGGGGCGCGTGCAGGGGCGACGGCGGCCTGGCGAGGCGGCGCTGTGCAGAAGCGGGAGCGGCGGCGCGGCGCTGGCGGGGAGAGCGGCGACGGCGCACGGGAGCAGCAGAGGGGCGGCGCGACTAGGGCGGCGGCGGCTAGGGCACGCACAGCGCGTGGCGGCTGGCCTTATAGGGGAGAGGATTCCGGGGCGGCACGGGCGACGGCGCGCGCGGGATTCGGCGGCGGCAGGCGCGGAGAGGAGGCGCAGGCGCTGGCTGGGGAGAGCGGCTGGGCCGGCGGCGGCGTGGGCCGAGGTCGGGCGCGGGAGGCGGCGCTGGGCCGGGGAGCGGCCTGGGCAGCTCGGCTGGACGCAGAGAGTGACAGAGGAGGGAGATGAGAGGAGAGAGGACAGAGGAGCAAGAAGATAAACAAGAAAAGAAAAGAAAAGGAACGAAGGGAAAATAAAAGAGGAAAGGGAAAAAGGAGCGGGGTTTTCTGGACTATTTTTGGAACTTAGGATTAATGAGATATTTTTGAAATCGGAATATTTATTTGGAATAGAGGAGACCAAGGGGTTTTAGGATGAAACGAGTATTCTGAATATTGAGGATATATACATTCATACTTATATATACATACGTATATATATATAGGTATAAATATATATATTGGGAATCGAACAGTATTTGGAAGTAAATAGAAAAAGAATATATGTAGTGGGGTTCGGGAGACGGAATATATTATGGGATTCAGAGAGTGAAGAATATTTTCCCGATGGAAATTTGGGGAGTAGAATATTAGAACATTCTAGGAATATTTGGGGAAACCGAATCTCAGAATAATTCGGGAATCCGATAAAATTGGGAATTATTTTGCAGAGATCAATAGTTTGGAATATTCGAGCATAGTTGAACTTTCCAAAATATGTGGATATTTTGGAGATGCGAGAAATTAGAATATTTTCTCGAGAACAGGAAAATAGAATATTCCGAATAAAATATTTCGGCATTAGGGAATTGACGAGGGTGTTTTATTGGAACTGGAATTTGGAGAAATCTCAGATGATTGGGGATTTCGATTTGTTTCGACGGAAAAGGAGTTTAAGGGAATATCTGAGATTTATCTCAAAGGGGCATATAGATATTTCGAATACAAAGGATCTCGAATTGGGAGTCCAAAAGAGTTCTAGGATTCCAAAATGAATAAATCCGAAAATTCCGAATTTAGGTTTTCGAGGTGACTTTAGGGTTCCAGGAACGACACAAAACCCTAGAGGTAAAAGGGAGTCAGAATTCCCGATGAACGGGGAGACATCAAAGGACCGAATTAGGAACAACCCAAACAGGGAAAAGAAAAGGAATTTATTTTATATTTATTTAATTACTTTAGTGATCTTTATAGCATTAAAATTAATTCTGTAGCTCCAAAAAAAATCCGAGAAAATTTCAGAGAGTTTATTAAATCACAGGGAATTTACCAGAAGTAAATACCACCACGACACACAAAGAATTTAATATTGTAAATACTCAAATGCTTAAAATACTCCGACAAAACCCCTGGAATATAAAAGCATCCAAGTATTTATTTAAAGATTTAACCTTGGGATTTTTAATATTGGAAATTTCAAAATTTTATTCAAACTCTTTTCTCAAACAACAAATTTCTAGTGTATTCTTGTATTTCCATTTACCCACGATAATTTTTAATTAAGACAATTTTCAGGGCGTTACACCCGGACGTCCTCGTGGGCCCGGGTCTGGTCGAGCCGGTTACGGAGGTCGCCCGTGGCCCGGGATTTGTTCTGGCCCGGGGCGGTCGGCCGGCTCGCGCTAGAGGTTGCGCGGTCGGAGGTCCCAGCGCTTGCATGGCCGCCGGCGGTGACCCGGCGGTGGGCGGTGCCTACCAAGTCGGCGATCTCGTTAATCCATCGCCGCCCCCGGCCTCCATCCCCGGCAAATGTCGGGGGGTGGCGCACGAGGGCTTCCGCCGCCAAGAGGGCTTCCTGCGGTGTCGCCGAATGGAAGTGGAGGCCGCGACGTGCCGTGGGACGGCGCCTTTGTTCGCGCCTTATGGATGAGGCGGCGGCGGACCCGGCGGGGCACTTGCCGGCCCCCTCCGCAAGGGAAGGGGCCGAGGCCGCACTACCAGGCCGCCGCGGGGCGCGCTTTGCCCGCCGGGTACGCGCCGTGCGCCCCCAGGAAGGCGAAGAGGGAGAAGGTGGCGGGCTTGCCTCTGGGCTAACGTTGCCCAGCAGGGTGTAGTCGCCGGACTCCTCGTCGGAATCCCACGGACGATGGCCTCCAGCCATGAAGGGCGTCGGTGTCGGGAACGTCGGCGTCCCACCTGAGGAAGAAAACTCCCACTACCTGGCGCGCCAGCTGTCGGAGGACGAAACCTCGACGGCGGGAAGTCGGGAGACCCCCCTTTTGAGATTCGGCCAGGGGAGTGGTTCTCAGGTGTACGAGGCGTTGGAGAAGACGAGAAACAGTGGCACACAGAGGAGACAGGAGGATTTATACAGGTTCGGGCCGCCGGAGCGTAATACCCTACTCCTGTGTGTATGGCTAGGTGGGAGAATGAATACGGTTACGAAGTGAGCTCAGCCGGAGCTGAGGAAGAAGAACAGTCGTCTGAGAATGAGATAGAGTCGGGGAGCCCGGGGTCTAGTCAGAGTCCGAGCTCGGGGTTCCTAATGCTCAAGCTTGCTTGCCCCTCGGTTCGGTGGCTTGGATCCTCCTTTATAGATTAGGGGAGTCCACAGTGCCAGAATACAGAGAGAGCTTTTCCGGTGAGCTCTCCTGTGCACACGTCTGCCTACGACGCCCATGCCGGAGCTGTTGCTGCTGTGGGCGGCCGGAGCACGTGCATGCCAGCAGCCGCCTGTTGCGCCACGCCTGGAGGAGCCCCTGTCGGGTGCTGCGGGCGGCTGGTCTGGTCGCCTGGTTACCACACACGCCCGGAGGCGGCGCCTCCGGGCACGGGCGACACGCGCCCAGGGCCGGAGGCGGCGCCCCCGGGCGGCACTCGCCCGGGGCCGGAGGCGGCGCTTCCGGGCGGCACTCACTCCCCCGGGCCTGGGGCGACCCGCGCCCGGGGCCGGAGGCGGCGCTCCCGGGCGAGGCCGGAGGCGGCGCTCCCGCTCCCGGGCGACGCGCGCCCGGGGCCGGAGGAGGCGCTCCCGGGCGACAGGCGGCGCGTCCGGGCACGGGGACGAGCACCCGGGGCCGCGGGCGACGCATCCGGGCACGGACGACCGGCGGGAGACACGGCCCCCCTGCCGGCCGCCGGTCGTGCAGGATATGTCCCCCGGAGGAGCCGATGTGGCCGGAGATCCACGCGTCCCCGCATGCTGTGGGACCCCCAGTCCCATTTCGCCGACAGGTATAATGCGCCAAATAGCGAGGAATCTATGAATACAATTCGTGACTGGATTGTAAACCACGTGGCAAGTGGTTGGATTTATGAACTTCTGTGTTATTTGTAACAAATTATAAGGTGGTGTTGGACATGGAATTTTTGCTGGCTTATAAATCCTGATGTTCTTTCCGGTTTATTTTTCTGGCTTATAAGCCGCACGCAAAATAAGGACTGTTAGTAGCGCATGATTACTTAAGTATTTACTATTAAAAACTAAAAAAAAATGGAACTATTTGCTTTTTTAGAGATATTTTCATATGCAAAATTTGTAAAAAAATACACCGTTTATCGTTTTGGGAAACGTGTGCACAGAAAACGAAGATTTCAGCAGCTTAATTAAGCTCTGCAAAACACAGCCAAAATACACGCAAAACGAAGAGCATCATTAATGAGTGATTAATTACGTATTAACTATTACAAAATTAAAAAATAGATCTATTAAAATTGTTTACATATACTTTCATGTACAAATTTTTATTCCAAAAACACACCGTTTAGCATTTCAGGGTGCGTGTTCACGGAAATCTAGAAAATAATCTGCTTAAATAACTGACAAAATAAGCATCTGAAATATATAAATGTATTTCACTTCTTTTCGTATGTACCTATTGTCGTACGTCGATGTTGGGCGGTAGCTTCTGGGCGTCGCAGTTTTCCGTTTGTCCCGCGTCGGACGGCACCGACGCTCCGTCCGTGTGCCGACGACGCCGCTTCCGTCTTCGCGTTCCAACGGAAAAAGCAAGCACGTCTGGAGTCCAATGCCAGCTGCTCCCGCCGTGCTTTTTTTAAGCACTTGCGAACAGGGCGTTGGTACCGTACCGTTAAATTTCGGTACATTTCAGTGGAGTATCATATAATCTACTTGATGCGTGCATACTTTTTTCATAACAGGCGACATCGTTGTGAGCCATCAGATGCTGCCGGAGTATCCGTCGTATGGTTAGTTTCCGATCGTGTGAAACTAGACATGAACTATTCAAACCAGTTAGGGTACACAACCGGGTCCACCAAGATTGGTTAGACTGCTAGTGCCTAGTACTAGTCTATTTTTCTTCATTTATAATCCTTGATAACTAATATCTTTTAAGCCAAGTATTATTTTTAAAATCCGTTTAAACCATTGTACTCGACTTAAAATATACAACAAAACAAAACCAATATTAAATATGCTTAAAAGTAGTTTACATGGTGTAGAAGTCAGTAAAGACAGAAATGAAAGTAAGTTTTCATAACATTAAAAGTAACTAACTGTTTTTTATTAGATAAAAGGCCCTTGGCCTCGCTTTTAGGAGGGAGGGACAGGACACACCAAATCACCAGCATTTACTAACATTGATAGGTGGTGAGCACGTCTAATTAATACGGAGTGATAGGGCATGTGAGAGCACGCTTGTCCTCTCTTTGTCGGTGCCAGAGTGTGGGCCCCACCTAGCCTCCATCCCTAACCTCTGGGTCCTGCCATGCTTCCTCTTGAGGGCACTTAACGCGTCGGCCTCCAAGCGCCCCTTGAGGGTGGCTCTGAGCCTAGCGCTCTGCCATGTGTCGACTCCTAAGTGGCTACATGTGGATAGCCCAAGGTTGGGCAATTGGCCACACGTCGGCTCCCAAGCAACCTGCGTGGATGGCCTCGGGTCGGGCGCGCAGAACCTGTGCTCGCCTCAAAGTGCTTCGGACCAAAATTCTTCGGGAAACCCTATCGCACGAGCTGGCGCGCTCCAAACGAGCACGCGAACGGAATACGACAACACGCACGCAAACTGTTTTCACTCGTCCGAAGTTAGCAATGCATCAACCCATGTTTGGATGGCCCAATACGGCTAGCTGGCTTTAAAACACGACCCGGTTTGTCAATGTATGAACTTTATACATGAATACTAAAACACTGCACAGTTTGCTAGTGCACGAATTTTATATCAATAATAAAGTTTCTACACAAAAAAATTGTGAAAAAAACATTTAAAATATGTATAAACTTTATAGAGGAAATAGTTAAATTTTATACACAAAAACTTTGCATACGAATAGTACACTTTATATACATAAATTTTGTATATGAACAATAAACTTTATAAACATGAACTTTCTCTCTCGGTAAAAAGTCTTTATGCATGAATTATATTTTTTACAAACAAATAAAACTGAGTTAAGAATGTATTATAAAATAGTAGACAACAAATTCATGAAGAGGTAAAAAGAAAGCACCATGCCTATGGGCCATTAGTGTCCATAGCCAGCAACCACGAGTGGGCCGGCATCGAGGACGCTTCCAATCATAAAATGTTGATCAATTTTCTATAATAATAAATTCTATATTACATGACTTTATACTAACAAACTTTTCTCAGGAACAACAATAATAAAATGCATATCAATTTTCTACAATAATAATAATCAAGCTTTCTACCATAAAATTCTAAATTGCATAAAGTTGCATAACTTTATGCTAACAAACATTTCTCATGAATAAAAACTTTATGCTCTGATAATTTGTGCAAGAAAAAAGTTTCTTTACCTACTAGTAAAATTATCTAAATTTAGATGGTCATAAAATAGATGAACAAATCTCTAGGATTCAAAAAATAAAAGAAAAGGAAAAGACGTGAGCAGATGCTCATCTGGCCCAAGTGGCTGGATAGTGCAAGGCCACCGTCACGTGCAAGAAAAAGAAAACAGGATGCGCGAGAAGTAGGGGTGAAAACGGATCGAAAATGGTCGGAAACTAGCTATACCATATTCGTTTTCATATTTTTTTCGGAATCGGATTCGGAATCGGAAACCTCGGATACGAAAACGGAATCGAATATTACCGGATACAGATACGGAGCGAATACGAATCGGAACGAATACGGTAACGAATATTTATTCGAATATAAAAACCCCTCAAACTGAACTTTAGAAAACAACGAAGAGAGACAACCTATTATTTTTTGTAAAACAATATATCAATATTTCCAAATTTTTAGCTAAACAATATATACAACAAATTTCAAGCATCCATATCAACAACACATTACTAATTTCTATACAAGTATACAATCATATCACCATCTTCGATTTAATCACAAATTTTAGATATAGTAATTTTAAGCGTTTATATCAACAAAAATAGTTTAATCACATGATCAAATCTTCCATCACAAAATAGTTCATCCACATAACATGGACCATCCACATAGACCATCCAAATAGTTTAAATACTCAATCAAATAGTTTATCACAAAATAATTCATCCACAATCCACATAGACCACATCACATAAGCTTAGTTCATCACACACATTAACATAAGTTCATCACAAACATTAACATAAGCTTAGTTCATCACAAACATTAACTTAGTTCATAACACAAACATTCAGCAATATTTCCTTCAAATATCCATTGGTGATATGTCATCCTCGTCATCAAAACACTCCACATCATCATCTTCCTCATGATTTGTAGCCTCGGTCTGTGAATAAAAGATTGATCACATATTAGTGGAAGTATGAAAGTCAACCAAATAATTCTATGAGTGAGTAATAGAAGCACAAACCATGGTCAACAAAGTAGCAAAAGTACGCTCTATGAGTTGGTTGTGATGTTTGCAAAGCTGCTACACTTGCGCTGCTGCTACTTGCATATGATGACGAATCCATGACCTACATATTGTCCAAGCAGATAATGAATACTACATCATATATTTCAACCTCTCAGTCAGCATGATTTTTTTAAAAACTGGATACAAAACTAGATTTTACAATACAGCATGTGGATTTAATATTTATGCCAACTATTTTGTCCTTGGGGTATCTGAGATATTTGGTCGAGTAACAACATTTTGTATCAATACACTGCATGTATTTTGACAGAGTATTTGTCCTTGCATGATGGGCTAGCTATGGGAAACATAACAATTCACTGCAAACATAACAATTCACTGCAAACCAGAATTCACTGCAAACCAGCTATGGGAAACATAACAATTCACTGCAAACATAACAATTCCTTGCATGATCAGCTATGGGAAGCCGAACTGCAACCAACAGCAAGCGAGGAAGCGGAGAGAAATGGGGGGCACTCGGCGAGAACCCAGGTGCTAGGACTAGCTTACCGGGGGCATCGGCGTCGGGATTGCGCTGGGCGACGACGTAGTCCCCGACTTCCAGAATTGGCGACAGAGCCGTGGCGGCGGGAGGGAGTTTCCGACGGTGAGGACACGGCCAGCAGGGGCACCGGCACGGGCACCAGGAGCGCGCCGCCGCTGCCGCCGACGCCGACGCCGACGCCCGGGGACAGGAGGCCCAGGGACTAGACGCCCGGGGACGGAGGCCCGGGGACTGGAGGCCCAGGGATCGGAGGCCAGGCGGCGGCGGAGGCCGATGCCCGCGTGGGGCCCGACAGGGAAGGCGGGAGCGAGGGATGGCGCCGGCGGCCGCGAGGTCCGGCGGTGGTTGGCGCTGGGAGCGGCGTCGTCGAGTCGATGTGGTTTTGTGAAGAATAGAGACTGAGATCTGAGAGAGACTGTGGTCCTAGGGTTAGGTTAGTAGTACTAGTAAATCTAACAGGTGATGCGGATATCCGAAAATTTTTCTGGATAATTTCCAACCGAATCCGAAATCCGCCGGATAATGCCTTTACCGTATTCATATCCGTATCCGAAAAAAATTATCCGTTTCCGTATCCGAATCCGAGATTACCCGAAAATTATCCGACCGATCCTATCCGTATCCGAATTTTTGGTCGGTAAGCGGATATTATCCGAACCGTTTTCATCCCTAGCGAGAAGGAAACGAGAAAGAAACGCCACGTGCGCTCATAACGGGAAAACCGAAAAAGGTAAGTATATGGATCGCTCATAATGCGTTTGGGGAGCGCGCATGATTCGCTCATTAGGAATTTCGAAATTCTTCCCCCATAGTTACCTGGGTTGCACATGGCTTTAATCTCGAATCATTTGTATTTGATCTAAGCGCTTCCCGGACCGATCGGCAGGTATTGGGGACCCCTTACCCGTAAGGCTAACACATTTCTTATGAGCTTATCTTGTTGAGTTTGGCCTAAATATCATATCATGTACTTTTTAAATTTTAAATCATTAGTAGTTATTTAGTTGTTTGATTTATAAAATAGGATTACAGGAAGTCTGGAAGACATTTAATTATTTGTTTCCTCAAGTCTTATCATGTTTCAGTACTACATTTACTCTTTAACATTAATGTTTGATATATTGTTAAGTACCATAAGAAATAACATGTATTGAGTTGTATAATTATGTAAAATTATGCTTTGCTTATATGGATTATTCCAACTAGTAATATGCCCATGCTAATGCTATAGCGATATTTGATCTCAGCTTGATTATACCTTAATTAATTATCCATAGCACGAACCTGAATTTAAACATAAACTTGAGTTCTTTCCATATAATTTACTTTACATTTAATATTATATAGAAAATAACCAAAATACATTGGTACAATATATAATGGAGCATAGAATTAGATAGTTATTACAAAAGCATTTATTAATCAACCTACTGTCTATTAGGCCCAATCACACAGTACCTACCCGTTCGATTGCGGCATACTGTACAGAAACAAAGGACAGTTGGTAGTAACGGATATTAGAATGATTGTTTTACATGAAAATTTAAATATTGACCTTATTACATATCATTGATCACCAGTCTAGTACGTCTTTATACACAATATTTTTAGTGCTCTTTCTTGAGGGGTCCAGTTCTTTCTTTGGCTTGGCCAAAATCTTTGTTATTTGTCTTGATACATGTAAAGCTCAGAAATTCACAACCAGAATTCTGAACATTTTTATGTATTAAATCCCTGTCCAGGAAAACTAGGGTACACAAACACCAAGTCACCATACAGAGTACATCTTACAAACAGAATAAAAATTATCTTACAAAAATACAGCGGAAAGCAGTAAATAAACCTATGAACAACTAAGCCACGCAAAAAGCTTCCATTCCACAGATAGCTTCATGGCGGATCCAACCTACTCCTCCTGACGATCCTCGTCGGAGTTGAACTCCATTTCTGAGAGGGGGAAAGAGAGCAAGATTCCACCCACAATACTCAACAAGTCACACCCGCAATTATGCACCATGCACGGGAGATAAAAATAGGCATTGGATTCATTGCGTAAAAGCAGTTGCAAACAGTAGTAGTTCACAAACGAGTAAAAAGGTTATTTAATTAAGCAGTATTAATCCATCACTGATCAATGCTACACCACATTGGCTAGGCCCAACCAGCCATCCTATCCCTACAGTATATTTTAAGTCAATTTATTAAAGTGGGACTAATCCCATGTTGGTTATTCGAATAGTTTTTAACTCTGGCCAGAGGTGTACAATTGTACCCACAAGACACAGCCCCACACGCGTTACCGTGTGCTGGCGTATCACCATGACACCCTGCGAGAGGCTGTGACAGGACCGTTCACGCAACTCCTCCCCAACCATTCACACCACGCTGAGGTTGCACCTGGCAATAGGGCACACAATATCGACCAGACTACCCCCCTTGTGCCACAATGGATCCGGAAGCTAATCAATCCGACCCCAAGCTGACCCAACTCCATCACGCCCATTCTCACCAACAGTGCCTAGGAGAGGGAAAAGCTACGCTTGCCTAGGAGAGGGAGAAGCTATGCTACAAGCCCAGTGGTTGTCCATGCTAGCTTGTGGTATGTACAGATAACTGCTCAAGGGGTTCCCGTGAACCGGTCCTTAATTGCCATGGGTGCGACTAGCAAAAACATGCACCCACAGCCCACCATTAAGGTCAAATTTTATTTATATAAGTGTCCATGTCCAAAGTTCCATCCTCTGACATAAAGTCGTACAATAAATGTAAAAATGAGTATTTATCCCCTCCCCAAGGTGAGCTAGTTCATTCTGAGCATGGCTAAGCAACCCTAAATCATGATCTAGTCATATTATTACCCAAGTTACAAGGAATAAGGGTTTATCAAGCTATGGTCGTCATACGATATACATAGGTTAAGTACCTTCCCACATGAAATGATAAAAACATGCAAATTTATTTATTCAAAACAAATAATTTACATAAAGTAGGCACAATATGGTCAAGAATAGTGATGTAACTTACCTTGCTTAGGATTTGCAACTTTTGCAATCACCTCGTAGTACACAGGAGAATCGGGTTTTATACCATTTAAAGCACAAATAAATAAAAACAGTACATGAGAGCACTGAAATATAAACTAAAACTATTTTTAATGGATTCTTGGCATTTTTCTAGATTTAATGAAATTTGAATGGAATTAATCGGAGCTCGTACGAATTAGTTATGAATTTCTAAAGATTTTCTATGTTTTTACTATACAAAAATAAATCATAAATGGATTATTGCACATTAATCAAGGATTATGGCGTCAGCAGACCAGGGAACCAGCGCTGGCAAGTGGGTCCCATAGGTCAGTGACCCATACGTTGGCGGTGCACGATGGACCAAGTCCACGCATGTGTGGCTGCGGACGCGATGTCACGCCCAGAATTTCCATCCAAAATTCTGGAGTTTTATTGTGTGTAAACCCTCATCCAGGAATCAACCGAGGCACACATGACAAAATTGATAATCAAAGTAATGGTTTACATGGCATAAGCATTTATTACAGAGGTGAATGGTACCTCTCAAAACAATAAGATTCTAACAGTGGATAAATAAATCATAGCGTGACGACTTCCACTCCACGCACTTGATTGGGCTCCCTCTCAGTCTTCCAAGTAGTCCTCTTCACTGAAATCCTCCTCTGAATGATTGTTGATTACAAGGTGAACATATGACATACTCCGCAAGCCACACAACAAATATGCAAGTGCAGGGGATAATCAAGGATGGCATAATATGGCTCAAAATTTTGCGTAAAAGCAAGTAATAAAATGTTTGAGAGAGTAATAAAACATTAGTTAAATATCAATATTGATCAACACTATACTGCTCACCAAAACGGTATAGGCCCAACCACTCCAACCTGGAGCTACCATGTTCCAGTGTCCGACCATCAAATTTTAGATACTGTGGGACTAATCACAGAAAATATTGCTAGGCTTGTCCTTAACCGTGGGCACGGCTATTCGAATAGTTTTACTCTGGCCAGAGGTGTACCAATGTACCCACAAGACACATCTCCACAGCACATCGCTGTGCCCCTAAATACCACCACGGTATCTCGGAAAGGAGCGGTGACAGGATTATTCATGTAGCTCGCACAATAGGAGAGCCTTCCGCCAAACCTCCGGTCTTCGGTAGGTGTGATCAAGTACCTACCGCAAGACGGTCTGACGTCCGAAGCATGGTCTTATTGTCACTGCCATGTGTGGACTTATTCCGGCCACAAACACACCCTGGTGCTCTTATTGAACTCGACACACTTCAAACTCCTGCTATCCCATACTAGCTTGTGGTTAGCACGAGTGTTGCTTCACAACAGGTAGTCTGTGAACCGGTCCTTAACTGTCATGAGTACCACTAGCAACATTCTCAACCCTGGTACTCACAACCCACCATTTAGTCAAGTTTTAGTGGACCATTAAGTTGTCCTTGTACGACCACGTTGTAAAGGGATCATCATTTCATGTGACTGAATAATAGTATAGAAATTATTGTGACAACCATAAGTCATTCTATTATTTGCTAGGCGAGGCTAAACAGGGTCCTAGAGTTATTCTAGCTAACCAGTAAATAAAGGTAGCTAGTCAAAATTATCCCATAGGTACAATGTCATGTGATCAAATCAAAGGGGCCATAAACAAAGGTTAGGGTTTCCCTGTCCCGATAGCATTCCAAAATAAATACAGGGTTGAAAGAAAACATAGCTTTAATCATAGGAACAATATGTTCAATGAGAAAGAGGAATCTGTGTGACTTGCCTTGCAGCTCCACACAGTCTTTGACACCTGCCTCGAAAAACTGCGCCTCTTCCTAAACGTCGGTAGCTATAGGCAATAAACAAAACAAGTAAAAACAGTACATCAACACACATGAACAGTACAATATTATATTTTTAATGGATAGTTCATGATCTTTAGAGAAATTAGAGACTTGAACGATCTCAATCTGAGTTCGTATGAATTAGTTATGATTTTTAGAAGTTTTAACTCTTTTATAGCCTATTTAAAAGAATTAACTAATTTATTGCGTCATAATTGAATTAATTCTATTCAGGAAAAGAGGTTTATGACGTCACAAGAGAGAGGAGGCTCTCAGCTGACCAGTGGGGCCCACTGTCAGTGAGAGAGGGGCATCAGGTCCATGGTGAACCGAGTCCACCGTGGTCCACGAGGGAAATCCGACGACTAGGATTCTAGGGTTTGGATCGGAGGGCCGAGATCAAGCCACGTGTCATGGTCAAACTCACCGTGATCGAACGGCCACGATCCAACCGAGAAGATCCAACGGCTACGGTTAATCCCGATCGGATCGGCTAATCGGCGCTGAGGTGGCTGAGGCGACGGCGGCGCGCAACCGAAGCCTGGCGGCGGCGGCGGAGCGAGCGTGAGACGCGGGGAGACGGCTAGGGCAGGCTAGAGCTTGATCTAAAGCGCGGAAACCAACCTAGGGGGTTCCGGGGTTGCTATTTAGGGCGGAGAGGGACGGAGTCCGGCTCGGACGCGATGGATTTTGCGGCGGCGCCGGTTAGAGATAGAGGTCCAACACGGGAAGCTTCGGGTCTCCGCTCCACGCGTGATTTTGCTCCGAGTTCTTGGGGATTAGGTAGAGGGAGATAAGGGCTCGGTTTTCCCTCAACCGATTTGGAGAGACCGAGTCCGAGACGAGCGGATTTGGCGGGATTTGCGGTGGCGACGTTCGGGTGCTACAGTGCGCCCAGGCGGGAGGAAGACGACGATGGCCTGACAGGCGGGCCCCACCTGTCGGTGGCTGCAGCGACGTGAGCGGCCGTGGGCCGACTGGCGTGCGTGGGGAGGGGAACGGGCTGTGCACAGTATTGGGCCGAAATTGGCCCAGGGACTGTGGAGAGGTTTTAAACCTTTTTCTTTTTGTTTTAATGCTGTGAGTTTGTTTATTTTGCCAAAAATACTTCCCCTAATCAATTAATTCCCAGAAAATTCCAGAAATTAAATAATTAAGCAAATAATTTTATAAAATTATGTGCAAGCCCATTTTTCTTCAGATTTTTCCTGATTTTATTCTTTTCACTCCTTGCGACTTTTAATTAAATTTGTAAAAATTCATTTTCCACAATATTTTATATAGGGATAATTTTCAGGGTGTTACAAACCTACCCCCCTTAAACAGAATCTCGTCCCTAGATTCGCGAGCTCAGGCAAAGAGGTGTGGGTGAGTAGACTTCAGTTCATCTTCGCGTTCCCACGTGGCTTCATCTTCCGAGTGATTACTCCATTGAACCTTGTAGAATCTGATCACTCGATTCCGAGTATTCCTTTCACTGGTCTCAAGGATACGAATGGGCTTCTCGACATAAGTCAGATCTTCATGAATCTCAATCTGTTCTGGGTCGGCTTCTTCAGCTGGTACTCGTAAACACTTCAACTGAGACACATGGAAGACATCGTGTACTCCCGTCAAGATGGGAGGCAACTCTAGTTGATAAGCAACTTCTCATTTCCGTTCTAGTATCTTGTAAGGTCCCACGTAACGTGGTGCCAACTTCCCTTTAGTCTGGAATCGGTGTACTCCCCTGAGTGGTGTGACTCTCAAATACACATAGTCACCTTCCTCGAAACTAAGATCTCTTCTGCGGTTATCCGCATAGCTCTTCTGACGAGACTGGGCTACTCGAAGTTGTTCTTGTATGATCTTCACTTTTTCTTCTGCTTCCCGCAAAATATCTGTCCCATATACCTGCCGTTCTCCCGTCTGATCCCAAAGCAGGGGCGTGCGGCATTTTCGTCCATATAAAGCCTCGAACGGGGCCATCTTCAGACTTGCCTGGTAACTGTTGTTGTAGGAGAACTCAGCATATGGTAGGCTCTTGTCCCAACTTCCACCGAAGTCAATTGCACAAGCTCTCAACATATCTTCTAGGATTTGATTAACCTGTTTAGTCTGTCCATCCGTTTGCGGGTGATAAGCGGTACTGAAGTTTAACCGGGTACCCATCTCTTCTTGCAGTCGCTGCCAAAACCTAGAGGTAAACTGACTTCCTCTGTCCGACACAATCTTGCGTGGCACTCCAAGCAAGCATACGATTCTGGCCATATACAACTCAGCCAACCTATTACCGGAGTAAGTGGTCTTGACTGGTATGAAGTGGGCTACTTTTGTAAGTCTGTCCACCACGACCCATATGGAATCAAATCCTAATGCGGTTCTTGTCAATCCGGTGATGAAATCCATTCCTACTTCTTCCCACTTCCATTTAGGGACCTTAAGGGGTTGTAACAATCCTGCTGGTTTCTGATGCTCAGCCTTTACCCGTTGACACACATCACAAACAGCCACATACTCTGCTATCTCTCTACGCATACTAGACCACCAAAACTTCTCTTTCAAATCTTGATACATTTTGGTGCTGCCAGGGTGGATGGAATATTGTGTTTCGTGAGCTTCATCTAAGATCAGCTTCTTCAATTCCTCCCTGTCCGGTACACAGATTCGCTCTCCGAACCACACGGTACCTTGTTCATCCTCCGAGAATCCAATAGCTTTGCCCTTTTTCATGTTCCTTTTGATCTCCAAAATATCTACATCTTCTTTCTGCATTTCGCGAACCTAATCTACCAAGGTAGGTTGTGCTTCTAAGGCTGCCACAAATCCTTGGCTGACTATACTCAGATTCAACCGTCCAAAATCTTCACATAACTCCAACGATAATTGCTGACCTTCCATGGCGTTGCAGTAGCTTTTCCAACTGAGGGTATCAGCCACCACATTGGCTTTTCCTGGATGATAATGTATTCTGACGTCGTAGTCCTTGATCAACTCCAACCACCGGCGTTGCCTTAGGTTCAAATCTGGCTGGGTAAAAATATACTTCAAACTTTTGTGGTCTGTATAAACTTCATTACTATTACCTATGAGGTAATGTCTCCAAATCTTCAAGGCATGCACTACAGCTGCTAATTCTAGATCATTGGTAGGATAATTATTCTCATGAGGCCGTAGCTATCGTGAGGCATATGCCACAACCTTTCCTTCCTGCATCAACACACATCCCAAACCTTGCCGAGATGCATCACAGTAAACTTGGAATCCTCTCTTGGGATCTGGCATGATTAACACAGGTGCGGTCACAAGTTTCTGCTTCAACTCTTGAAAACTTTGCTCACACTCTGGGGTCCATAAAAATTTTACATCCTTCTGAAGTAAACGAGTCATGGGCTTCGCGATCTTGGAAAAATTTTCTATGAATCGACGGTAATATCCCGCCAATCCTAAGAAACTCTGAACTTCCGAAACCGTTTGCGGCTGCTTCCACTTGGTTACTGACTCGACGTTAGTTGGGTCTACCGCAATCCCTCCTGCGGTGACGACATGCCCAAGGAACTTCACTTCTGGCAACCAAAACTCACACTTGCTAAACTTGGCATACAACTGGTGTTGCCGAAGGGTCTCCAAAACGATGCGAAGGTGCTGTTCATGCTCTTCTTTAGTCTTGGAATAGACAAGGATATCATCGATAAAAACCACCACAAACTTATCCAAGTATTCCATAAACACTTTATTCATCAAGTTCATGAAGAATGCAGGGGCATTAGTCAATCCGAATGACATGACTGTGCATTCATATAACCCATACCGAGTGGTAAAAACAGTTTTGGGAATATCTTCTTCCCGAATCCTTAACTGATGATAACCTGAGCGAAGATCTATCTTGGAGAACACTGTGGCTCCTTCCAACTGATCAAACAGATCATCAATCCGAGGTAGAGGGTACTTATTCTTGATAGTGACTTCATTGAGTGCACGGTAGTCAACACACATCCGTTGTGTTCCATCCTTCTTTTCCACAAAGATGACTGGCGCTCTCCAAGGCAATGTGCTTGGTCTGACATAGCCCTTAGCTAGCAACTCTTCCACTTGCTTCTTTACTTCTGCTAACTCATTAGCTCCCATCCTATATGGTCTCTTGTGGATAGGGGCAGTGCCTAGGGCTAGGTCTATTCTGAACTCAATTTCTCTTTTAGGTGGCATTCCCGGTAGATCATCTAGAAAAACATCTGGGTAATCCCGTACTACAGGGATCTTTGAGATGGCTGCCTGGTTTAATGATACCGGAGAAGATGGGATGGGAAGAGCACAGAAAATCACCTTCCTCCCACAAGAAGGGGTCAGAGTCACGGTCCTAGTGGCACAATCAATAATTTCCTTGTACCGAGTTAACCAGTCCATCCCTAGGATGACATCTATCCCTACTGATTTGATTAGAATTAAATCAGACAGGAAAGAGATTCCTTGAATTTTTAAAGTCACATAGGGGCTAAACTGGGTGGTATGCATTTGATTTCCTAGTGTATTAACCATAATAGACTTATCCAATTTCCCTATCTGGAACCCATGTGTTCTTGCAAACTTCCTCGACATAACAGAATGGGTAGCACCCGAATCAAACAAAACTGTTGCAGTAATTGAATTAACAGGGAACGTACCTAGAACAACGTCCGTTGCAACTTGAGCCTCATTCGCAGTAATGTGGTTCACTCTGGCCTTGATCATGCTGCTTGAAGGTTGCCCTGATGTGGTTGGCTTGGGACGTTTTGGCTTCGGGCACTGAGAGGAATAATGCCCTGGGTCTCCACAGTTGTAACAAGTCAACGGTTTTCCACCAACTTCCTTCTTGGCTGGCTGGTTAGTTGTTGGGGCCGAGACTGGCCGAGGGGAAGGACGGTTTGCTCCCGTGTTGCCACCAGTGGTGTTGGGGTAGACCTGGCGCTGCGTACGAGGTGCTGATGAAGATCCTCCTTGCTGGGTTTGCGGCAGTCCCACAATACGCGGCCTCTGACTAGTGGATTGCTGTGCCCGGAAACCTGCCATCCTGTGCTTCTTTTGCTCCATCCTGTGGTGTTTGTCCTCTTGGCGAATGGCTTTGTCCACCAGTTTCTAAAAATCTGCATAGTCACTAGAGAGTAGTTGAACTGAAAGTTCATCATTCAGTCCATCTAGAAACTTCTCCTGCCGGTTGGCGTCAGTACTAACATCTGCCGGCGCATAGCGAGCAAGCCGGTTGAACTCATAAAGGAACTCGGTCACTGACCGATTCCCTTGCTTCAATGCTCGAAACTCTCGCTTCTTCAATGCCACTACTCCCGCAGGAATATGCGTCTTCTTGAAAGCAGTTGCAAACTCAGCCCAAGTAATAGTTGTCCATCCGCTCTGTTAGTTCTAAAGTGGTCCCACCACTCAGAAGCTGGGCCGTGTAGCTAGTGCGAAGCAAAAGAGACCTTCTCTTGATCTGTGCATTGTAACAGGTCCAATTTCTTTTCAATAGCATGCAACCAATCCCCTGCTTCCACAGGATTAGTTGTGCTAGAGAACGTGGGAGGTCTCACTCGCAGAAACTCCGCGAGCTTGTTCTGCAGTGGTGTTGACGCCGAAAATCACCGGCAGCGTAGGGAACGAGCCGATGATTTGGTTCGGCGCCTAGAGACACGCGAAGGCCTGGGAGATTTGCTCAACTCCAGTGCAGGTCCTAAATCTTGAGGTTCGTAGGCGTGCCAGTCAATTTGACCCTGCAATTGACAAGGAGATAGAAAATATTAGATCATTGAGCCAATCGGCTGGAAGCCGAATTGGACTCGCTTCATCGGCCGATGGCCGATATAGACAAAGCACTTATACATCGACTGGAGGCTGATGATGGCTTAGATAGACAATAAACCATGTGGCTAAGGAGCCAATAACAATATAAATAAACTAAACTAGCTGATTACTGATATGATGTGTATCGGCCGGAAAGCCGATAACGGTGTAGCGTGCCAAAAACGTGTTAAACAATGTAATCGACCTTAATTAACAAAAGATAACCTATCGGCTAGGCACTCCGATAGAACATTGCATAAACATCCATCGGCTCAGTAAGGATAGAATTATTATCACCAGTCTAATAGATCGGACCTAACCATTGCAGCACAGACTGATAATGATAACAGAACCTCGATGGGCCGATAAATCTAATGCAATCGTGATGTAAAATATGATAACTTATCGGCTATACATCCCGATAAAACGCTTGCATAAGACCGATCAACCTAGCAGGAATAACTTATCATGCAGTTTAGTAGGTCAGACCTAATCGATGCAGCACAAACTGATGATAAGTTACACCCGGTAAGCCGATAAGCCTATGCACACGTGATGTGATATATCTACTCGGCCTATGAGATCAAACCTAACTGATGCAGCCGTAGACAGAACAGATATATCGTGGTAAGCCGACTACCGTAGGCCGACTAGAATATCGGACCTAACCGAGGAAGTCCTAGCGGATACGGTAGTCGGGGTAACGAGACTTACCCTCTCGCAGGAGGTCGAACTTAACTGATGCAGCCCGGCTCGAGAAGCAAGAACCCGTTGAATAGGGTGGCGATGCGCCGAAGTTTGTATTGATCTGTTTGATGATTACAAGGTCCCCGGGCATACGTATTTATACCCCGAGTTGATACAGTCCTGATCAGATATGAAACAGGAGTTTCCTAATTATAAAAAGAAAAACAACAAGTCTTGATCGGGCACGAGATCAGGTTTCCTAAAAAATTATCATCTCTACCTAATTTATAGATAATATACTAACTGCCTCTCCATGGTCTTCACGATTCCTTCTTGAACTCGGCTTCTTCTGGATTTAATTCCCGCCAGTTAACCATGATTTTTCCTTAACCGAATCCAATAAAGATCCGTACCAAATTTTGGCGTTAACACGTGCCCCCCAATTTCGGAGTTTGTTATCGAACTTCGAAATTCTTCTGTTTGGGCTTCAGATTCCTTTCACACCGAGGCGGCCTAAGGTAGCCCACTTTCCTTAAATGTTTGAAACAGTGCCAATGGCCTCGATTCCCGCCCGGTCATCATACCTCTATAAACTGCTTCGCCTTCGTAGCCCCCTTTCTTTACGCTTTCACATCACCAGAGTCCTTTCCACTTCCTCCAAGACCTCGACGAACTCCGGCGATCCAGGCGAACCGCTGCGGTCTTCTTCTTCAACCTCCGATCTTCGCTCATCTTCTTCTTCTGCAATGGCTTCCGCGAACGCCGTCCCAGAGGTAATCTCCTTGTCTAATCGTCTTCTCTATCTCGCAACCTAGATTGAATCTGCTCCTGTTCCTCGTGTTCTTGTTTACTGTAGCACTTAAAGACCAGATTTTGATTCCGTCGTAATCTCTTTCCGTTTCTCGTGTTCTTGTATATTGTAGCACCTTAGAGACCAGATTTTGATTCCGGCCGCCGATTACCCGAACTTCTTCTACCATGGTCCCATGGGCAGTGAAGATCCTACAGATTTCATCAACGCCAAAACTCAACGCATCCCCTTCAAGAACTCCGCCATGTTAGTCAGCGATTGGAACAACAGTTTCAGATCATGGCCGAGCAAACTTCCCGGGTGGAGGAACTGGTATAACAGAGTATCGGCTGCCAAGAGAACTCTTTGGAACGAAGCAGACATCGGCCACTGCATAAATCTCTCACTGGCTGAGATAGAGAGGAATGAACCTCTGCTTGCATCGGCCTCATACTTCTGGTCAGACGCCCTCAATGCCTACCTATTTGGACATGGGCCGATGACCCCAACTTTGATAGATGTAACCATGCTTACCTGCCTCAACACAATGAGTTACCTCAATCCCTTCAATCTCCAATTCAAGCCTACCCATCGGCTTCAAGAAAAGAACATCGGCGGTTGGTCCAAGTACATATCAATCCATAACAAAGGGACTGGACCAGTCGATGATCGGGAACACGTCGCTTTCTTGAATCTGTGGTTAGAACGGTTCGTCTTCGGCGGTGCAACCCTTGGTCCCACAACCAATATGCAATGTCTGGCAGAACGTTTGGCCGATCGGAAACAAGTTCCCTTGGGGCAATATCTTCTTGGCGCCACTTATCAACTGCTGCATCATGTGGCGGTCAAGCTATCGGCCTGCCAGCCAGTTGGCCATATCGGAGGTCCTTGGTGGTTTGTGCAGTTATGGCTCAATGTTTACACATGCAAGGCAATTCCTGATACCTCCTTCCTCAATCAAACTTTCCCAGCCGATCACACGGAGGAACAAGAACCCACCTATCGCCGATGCATCTCAATGGGCGAAGCTGCATCGGCTCTTCCTGGCGGTAAAATGACTCCCGTCGGACTCGGCCAATGGTTCAAAGTCCTTTATTATGGCTTTACCAAGGATGCCACGCTATGGTTCGCATATGATGATGCATCATCATTTGAGATGCCCTCCAACTTCAATCCACTTGACGTCCTGGCCGATGATGAATCGAAGACCATCTTCCTTGTGGGCACCCGATTATCCTGCACTATAAGAAGTAATTGGTACGACAACGCGAAATATCTAGTTGGATGAGATCTTAAGAGAAAGCCAAATAAAACTGTAACCATCCAACCTCATCACAGCCTTGTCATACAAATCACCAAATATAATGCAAAACAACCGAACACCAGGCTAAGAACACAAGAGATATTTGGAAGAATAGTTACACAAGTCCACACGGCGAGATATGCCCGTCAAACCACACGAAGGTGGCGACCAAACACGATACATATCTCTGAGGACATGGTCTACGGTTGAACTATTCTCCATGTATCTCAACTGTCCTAAGCCTATACTCATGCAGACTAGCCCCAGGAAAATTGCTAGTCCACACTTTCATCTCTAGCAATGGTATACAAACATAGGGTATACAATTATAAGTGAAATAAACATAGATACAACTAAGAATACATAGGCCAAAAGGCCAAATAATATGATTCAGCAGAAACTTGTCTACCCATACCACAGGCAATCCGACTAGGGATACACCCCCTAAAGAATCAATCCTGAAGAAGCAACGGAATCCCGTAGCACTCAACCTACAACAAGGTAAACAATAGAAGTACAAGCAAGAGTCAGTACATTACCGAAATAATGTACTGGCAATGTCAATCCTACCATACATGCAAGTTCTAAATCAAGGAAAGGCTATTTGTGGGTTCAGTTTTGCATAAAGCTAATTTTAGTTCACAATCATTTGCAACGGTATTTAATAAAACATTAGAAACATGTACAATAAGTAGCGAAGTGATCAACATAATAATTTTCCAACATAATGCCCTCCATGGCAACAAGTCATCATAAACATTGTAATAATCATAGTAGTTCTCATAAATCACCAATCCTCATCCCAATTTCATAAAGTATTTTAGAAACATAAATCTATACTCAATGGACACAACCATGCCGCTCATGACCGTGAGCACGGCTAACCGATTAGTTTTGACTCTGCAGAGTTTGTACATCGTTACCCACATAATGTGATAGAAGCCCAATGGCTACACTCTAGTTTGTTCGGTACCCGTCGGTACCACCACACTCTTCACGTTGAATGCGGTCTAGAGGTCACAACACAGCTTTTACATTACCTAACATTTAGCCTTGCACCAGCACGAGGTGTGTTACTCCACATCGGGGTGCAAACCCGATGCCGTGGGTGGCGGGCCCACGCCTTAAACCCAGCGCCGTGGCGGCAGCCTTCCTGACTCCCCACGAGGCACACAATGTTGTACTGGACCAACTTAGACGCCTATGCCATGAGGTGATCACAGTCCCTCATGGTCCACATAGGTAGCTCCGCTGAACAGCTCTACAGTACATTCGTAGGCGCTGCCCATACTACTCAGCCTACCAAAATACAAGGCTAAACATCAAGTAACTTAATCCGCTATGGCAATCCCATAACTAGCACATGTGGTTGTACTGTTTAACATGAGAATATGGCACTGAGTTCGGTCCTTAATTGACCCGGGCAAACACTCCCCCTATCGGTGTGCAACTACTCCATATGCACACCACTTGCTGCCCAAGTCTAAATTCAGGTTTTTCATCATTTTAGTTCACAAATAACCAGAGGCTTCACCTCTGTCCAGAAGTTATAAAATTCCCATTTTCAAAGGTATATAATGATCACTGTAATATTTAGCACGTTACTAAGCATGGCTAAGCGTAAGCGAGTGTATTGACTTAATAAAGACCCCATGAGGACAAACCAAGTACTTTAATCAAGCCTAAGGTTACAAACAGCAAGGAATACAATGTTCTAAGGTGGATCATGCAACTAATAGGTTATAACTACCATTCACCACAATTCAAATACCGTTATTCACAAATACGCATGCAATTTTACAAACAACACATTTCATTCCCCAAAACATAGGATTCAATTTGTTCAAGGAGGAGGGGAGAAAACTTGCCTTACTCTCGAGTACCCGGATACCAACTATTTCACTTCTTCACCGATATCAAATTCGTTCTCTAAAAGGAAAATAACGTACGATTGTATAAATAGCAAATAATACGAAAATATGAAATGCTCTAATATGCATGATATTTATGCCTTAGGTTGCTACTGGTCTAAAGTGAATTTAGGTGCAGGAATTTCTATTTTATCACGTTCTGTTTGAGAGTTATGAATTTTACGAGTTCTATAAAAAAATACGTTAGAATACGGTATAAGGTTAAATTGAAGTTATCTTAATATGCGTGAAATTTACACAGTGGCTAGGTACTGGTTTTAGATGAATTGTGGTGAAGAAGTTTCCATTTTATCGACTTCTTTTTAAGAGATATTAATTTTCCCAAGTTCTAGGCGAGTATACGTATTTATACATGTATTTTAGTATGCACGGGTTTTAGGGCAAGGTATTTATGAAATTTAACCTTTTGATATTTGAGAGGAATGTGGTGTAGACTTATTGTCATTTGGGTGTATTTTACTTAGAGTAAAAATGAAGTTTATATGATTTTTATGAATTATTTTACCTCCTAGACCTTATATAAAACATTTATCCCCTGTATAAAATATAAAGAGGGTTCTCATACTAGTTTTAGCAAATCCTTAGTTTTCAGAAGTGGAGAGCAAAATATTTTGAAGTTAACAAAGTTGATTTCACATTATTTGGAGCTTATATGAATTTCTTACACATTTTAGAAGTTAATACATGTTCTGTATACTAATTTATATATTTACCTATTATAAGTTTCGTATGAGTGTCTTTTATGTAAATGAATTTTAGTTTTAGTTCACTTCAGAAAAGACCAACATTTTATGAATTTACTAAACCTTGATTTAAGGTAAAGATGAAATAACTAAATTTGCATATGAGTTATGTATTATATTCTTTATATTATTTTTGAGACATTTTAGGTACTGGTTCTTCCAGATTTCAAGCAACAGAAATAAAGTTCATAATTTTGTGATTCCAACAAATTTTGTTTCATAATTTTTGGAGTTAAAATGAATTTCTTATATATGTTTGAAGTTATAGCTACTTTTTAGTTAAAGAATATTCCCAGAAATTGTTTTCCCTTTTCTTTTCTTTTTCTTTATCTCTCTCCCTGGCTGGGTTCACCTGCCAGCGGCCCAGGAGCAAGGGAGGTCGAGGTGGCCATGGCCGGCGGCGCCGTCTGGCCTCGCCGGCGACGAACGACGGCGCGGATGGGAAGGCGGCCAAAAGGTAAAAGGCCGAGGAGCTCTCGGTGAACATTCCGGTGGTCGTCTTGCCGCCTTGGGTGACCGAAGTCGACTGCGACGACGGCGTAAGCGGCGGAGTGGTTTAGGTGGTCGATGCATGTCACGGTTTGGCTTGGATCTAGCCTATCCGAGGTATGCATGCGAGTCTAAGGACTACCAGGAGGCTTACCATGTGTTCAGCAAGGAATGGCAAGTGCGGAAAAGCAGCGGCTATGGCGTCCATGGCTTGGCGGCGGCGCGGACTCCTTCGGGTGGATGGCGACAGCGTGTTCTGGCCAATGAGCTGGCAAGAAGACACCTGAGGGTGGTCAGTGAGATCCTAGGGGAGCTATTGGTGTGAGGAATCGAAGATCAGCTCACCGAAGAAGACGAATTTCACGGCGGCGGCTCGGATCGGGGTTGGGGAAGATGGGTGCTGATCTCGTGCTTCACAGCACTCCGGCTTGATTCCTTTGATCAGCGAACTCCTGGAGGCGAGGCGACCTCGTTGGCACGGTGGTTCGGGCTGGAATCACCGGAGTTTGTCGGGATGGCGGCGACGTCACGGCGGCGCTCTCTGGACAGAGGCAGAGCACAGCAGCGACTTCGGTCGGCGAATCCTAGAGCGAGGCAATACAAAAATGGATCGGTTAGGGGATGGTGATGACGTTCCTGCGGTCGAGAACGAGCAAGGCTCACCGGGGTTGAGTTGGTTTGGATCGAACGGCTGCCGGCGTCGGGGAAGACGATGCCGTTCCCAGGGAACCCGAGGTGGTTTCTCTCGGTTTTACCGTGGAACAGATAGCGGGAGAGAGGAAGAGGATGATGACGAAGTGGCTGGGTAGATGGTGAAGTTTTCCACGGTGTGAGGATCCTGTGGTGGCACTGGATGCTGTTGACGTGTGGGGGAGAACGTGGCGTGTTCCTGGCATGAAGAGCGAGCTTGAGAGGTGTCTGAGACTGTCAGGTGGGTCCAGGATGTCTGTGGGGCCCACATGGCAGTGAAGAATGAGAGAGGAGTCATCTAGAAGCTAAGTCTTGCTAGCTGTCAAGCATGCAGTCTTTACTCAGGTGTTTTACTAAGTTACCAAGGGGTATAAATCTGGGTAAAATTACTGTGGGCAGTAGGTGGTATTGGCTAGCGCTGTGCCAAAATTCAGAGTTGTGGGACTTGTGGATTTCTCTGGAGAAAATGGCAAAGTTCGGCCAAAAAGCAGTTTCTGCTGTGCACTAGTCTGAGTCAGTGAGCTTTGCCCTATTATTTTATGTTCAAGTTTTGTGAAGATTGTACTGAAATTTTTTCTGAAATTATTTAACAATCTAATCCAGGTTCTGGTAAATTTTTGTGAGAATGTGATTGATGGATTAATCTGGCAGAAGTGTCAAGTATGCTGTCTGCAGGTGAAAGTTTTTCTGTATTGCTGAATTAAGAGTACTTATTTGAGACACTTATTGAATTGATGAAATTTGGTAAAAATTAATGGAGATAGAGAAGAATGTGATTAACTTGCTGACTAAATTTTTTTGCTAGAAGTGATCTGGTTTATTTTTGGTGAATTTGCAAATTAGGGTTGTTGATCCAGTTTTTCTGCAGTTTCATTTATTTCTCCAGTGCCTTGATCTTATCATTTGATGTGTTTTCTTTGGGAGATAAATTAAACCAAAATTACTGGTGGTAGGGTTCTTGTGGGCACACACTTTGGCAAAAGGGCTCTGTCTAATTAGTCCTCATTTTTATTTGGTGAATTTTAGAAGTATACCTATTCATTTTTAGCTAGCTTCCTAGTTTTGCTGATTTGAGGGATTTTATTAAAGTATTTATTGAAATGATAAGGTTACCGAAAATTTACAGTGGATTAATTTTGTGCGATAGTGGTTACAGGAATTTTTCTATGATTTTAAGTTAGACCTATGCTCCTTAGAAGTTATTTAGGCTATACAAATGTATATGCATCCTATTATGAAAGTGCAATATAAGATCCAAGAACAATCCAGAGAAAGGTATGCACATGAAATGGTAATAATTTATTTATATCTCATATTTTATGTCAACTTTTATCTATACATAGTTAGTCATATTACATTTCCTGTTCCTTGTGAGTTAACTCCTAAAATCTTTATGCACTCCTAAGGTATTTTAACTTGGTCAAAACCTCTTATCGTTGCTCCCTAGTTTGGAAATTATAGGATTTTACTTCCGAGTTCTTTTTGTTATTTTGTTTTGGTTAAAATTTCGAAAGTTGAAATTCTGGTCTGTTACATTCCTATCGGCCATTACTCCCCGTCTTCTACTGACTGGCTTCTCTCAAGGCCGATCACAACCATCGTATGAATTCTATCACCCAACAGTCAGCTCCCGCCAGCTCGGCCTCGGTCAACTCCCCATCGGCTTGTTCTTCATCGACAAACTCCAGGCCCAGGGAAACATAAATAGCGCTCTGGAGTATGATCGGCTGCGGACACTAATAGATTCCCTATCTCTGGGCACCGCCGCCGATGTGGAGGTATGCACTGTCAACACCAAGCTCTTTTCCTGATGGTGGTCAGAATGGAGGAAACACCTTTTCAACTCATCGGCCATTCACTACTGCTCTCGCCTCAACTCCAACTACGTCGAATCTGATGACGAGGTAATATTCCACTATCTTTGAATCACTTTCCGATCATCTCTTACATTTCTATCTTGCAAGCTGTTGATGTGGAGCCACCGACAACAAGCACCAGTGGCCGGCCGATTATATACCAACCACCATCGGCCAACCCACACCTAGGGCATGATGCTCCCCCTCCATCGGCTCTTCTCCGGGCGCCACGGCCGACAGGACCAAATCGCAAGAAGCTGGCATCTCGCCCTCACAAGAAACAAAAAATCAGTGCCGATGTGGTCATGGCGCCACCTGCTACCCAAACATCGGCTCCATCCCCGCAGGTATGTGCTAAGTCTTGATATTATTATCCGTTTCCCATCTTCACATTATCGATCTTATTTCCAGCTTGAACCATCGGCCCCCGAACCTCAATCTTCTGCTGACATCCTTGCAAGCATTGAGCCGATGACCTCTGCAGCCATTCCAATTCCGTCATCTAGCCCTGAAGCCGATACTGGGATTGCTCCTACTTCAGCGCCAGACATCGGCCATCTTGAAGAACAACCTACTCAACCATCTGATGCCAATGTCACTCCTCAAGCTGCCCCTTCCCTGCCTCAGGTAATTTCTTCACAACCATACTTTATTTTAACTAACTACTGATTCCTTTACCGATGTCAACCTGCAGTCCTTAGCCGATTTGTTCTCCTTCGACATCGGCAAGTACTTGGAAGCAAATGAAGAAACAGCCACCAGTGCAACAACCAAGCCATCCTTTCTAGCCGACGTGCGCGAATACCTGCTAAACATCAGTCGTCTGCTGGAAAACCCTATCGACGCATTGGTGGAGGATTGCGGGCCGATCCAGGCAAGATTTGTAGAGATTGAGCAACACCTGCCCAAAGAACTCATTGACGCACTGACCCTTGCAGCATACCTGGAATCCCACAAATTCCAACTTGTCAAGCTCAGGCAACGTGTAGCCGATCGTGCCAATCAACAGAAGATGATCCAAGACATTCAAATCGATCGGCTATCAGCTCAAACGGAAAAGAAAAAGCTTGATGATATGGTAGCTGCCCCTGAAGAACTCCAACCCAAATTGGATCAGCTGAAGAGAAGGGAAGCCGATCTGCTGGCAGAACTCGAAACAATCCGCAAGGACATCGCAACAACAGAATCCCAGCTCATCGGCATACCTCAAGCCATACAAGATGAAGGGGCCAGAGTTGCAGCAGCAGTGCGTCAAGTCATTCATCGGCGCAAGAACATGAAGACTATTCTGAGCTTCGATGAATACGATATCCGCGCCATAAATGAAATCGACCAGATTCGCCTGCGTGCTATTGAAATAATTCAAAAATTCTTGTAAAACTTTAACATTGGCGCCATTGATGTTGCTCCAGAACATGCCGATCATCTTTTGCTGTAATATAATCTGGTCGGCTCTGTTACTTATTCATCTTTTTCCATCTTTGCTTGATAGTATTTTATTTATTTTATCTAAAGGCGATATCAATTAATATCAGCTATCTTCAGGCGATGCAAAAATATCGACTTTTTGAACTGTTTTAGAAATCGGCCGCATCCAGCCGATTCAGGAGTTGATCCAAACGCTCGGATAGTACTTCTTTAGATATTTCCCATTAAGCGCTTTAGCAAACTCCGTCCCCCCAAGATCTTCTAGTATGTAAGCATTGCCAGGCACACAACAATTAATCCGATAGGGCCCCTCCCAATTAGGTGACCACTTTCCGAATTTACTATCTCTGGACCCGATCGGCAAAATCAATTTCCATACAAGATCTCCCTCAGCAAACGACTTATTCATCACCTTTTTGTTATAATGCCTAGCCACCTTAGCCTTATTTTCCTTGATCCTCTCCAACACCCTTAACCGATTCTGGGCCAAATCCTCGAGTTCATCCGTCATCAAGTTATAATAATCATCGACCATCAATTGATTTGCAAAGAAATCCTCCTAGAGTCGATGTTAGTCTCCCAAGGCAAAACTGCCTCATGTCCATACACCAACTGATAAGGTGGCACTCGAGTAGATCCATGACATGCCATCCGATAGGTCCACAAAGAATCGGCTAATGTAGTATGCCATCGTCGTGGTTGTTCATCAATCTTCTGCTTGATTAATTTGATCAGACTCTTATTTGAAGCTTCTGCTTGTCCATTGGCTTGAGCATAATAAGGTGATGAATTCAATAACTTAATTCTCATACTGGCAGCAAATTGTTGAAACTCATCGGACACGAAAATAGATCCCTGATCGGTAGTTATCATCTGAGGAATTCCAACACCAATAAATTATATGCTACTTTTACAAACTCAATCGCATCCTTGGACGTGACTTTCTTCAATGGAATTGCTTCCACCCACTTTGTAAAATAATCTGTTGTTGCCATATGACTATGTCCTTTACTTGATGGAGGATAAATCTGGCCGATCATATCAATTCCCATCCTCTGACGGCCACTGGTTTAATGATAGGATTCATAGCCAATGTTGGTGCCCGCTGTATATTTCCAAACTTCTGGCAATCTTGACATCCTTTATAGTACCTGAAGCAATCTTCCAGCATTGTCGGCCAAAAGTATCCTACTCTTCTCAATACCCACTTCATCTTATGAGCTGATTGATGAGTTCCACAAACGCCCTCATGCACCTCGCACATAACCACTTTGGCTTCTTCCGAATTCAGACACCTCAGCAGAACTCCTTCAAAAGTCTGATAATATAATTCTCCATCAAGCAGCACATATTTAGTAGCTTTATACCGAAGTTTCCTAGAAATCGATTGCGACGGATTTTGCATCGGCTTTATCCTGAATATCATTATCGGCTATTTCAACTTCAACCTGTTTATTCAGCCGATATCCCGAAGCAATTTGTGCAAGATCATTGGCTTCTAAATTCTGTTCTCTAGGGATATGATCCAACGATACCATCTTGAAATCCTTCAATAAATCTCTGCATTCTTCATGATATGACCTCAAAATATTATCCCTGCATTCATACTCCCCAGATAGTTGCTTGATCACCAATAAGGAATCCCCAACAATTTCTACGACATCGGCCCCGATTTCCTTTAAAAGTTGAAGTCCTTTTAATACCGCCTCATATTCTACTTGATTATTAGTCCGATAAGGTTTATTTGTAAAAGCAAACTCAAAACTTGCCCCCCCCGAGGCAGATACATGACCAAGCCGATACCAGATCCATGCTTGCAAACCGATCCATCAAAAAACAAAGTCCACGGGATCGGCTCTACATAATTTTCATGAACCCCTCTGTGTTGCACAATGAAATCGGCCACTGCTTGTCCCTTGATCGCTTTAGCCGATTCATATCTCAAGTCAAACTCCATTAGGGCAAAAATCCATTTACCAACTCGCCCCTTTAAGACTGAAGCCGACACCATATATTTCACCACATCGGCTTTGCAAACCACCGTGCACTCAGCTGATAGGATATAATGCCTTAACTTCGTGCATGAGAAATATAAACAAAGGCATAATTTCTCTACCACAGGATATCTAGTTTCAACATCCAAAAGCTTCTGCTTAATACAACACGACCCGCTCCTTGCCTTCAAACTCTTGAATTAAAATAGACCGATGGATTTCTCATCGCCGATAAGTATAACTTGACCGACACCTTTCTGCGGGGCGCGAATTAGAACAGCGGCGAACTCAAGCGTAATTCTTAATTCCAACGATCATGCCTTCTGCTGATCTGCCCCCCACATAACTCTTGATCGGCTTATCAACCTCCAATAACGGTGTAAAAAGATTCAATCTTCCTGACAATTTGCTATGAATCTCCTTACAAAATTGATCTGCTAATCAAGACTTAACTTGTCTTTGTTGCTTGGTGGCTCTGTAGTCTTAATGGCTCTATATGCCGTTGACTAACTCAATTCCTCGCTCATGAACCATAAAAATCCCAAAAATTTGCCCAGCCGATACACCAAAAGCGCATTTATTGGGATTCATCCTTATCCGTATTTCTTAGCCCTTTCCACACTTTTCGCAATCAGCTATATGCTTTCATTACTCTTGGATTTAACCACCATGTCGTCGATGTAAATTTCTACTAGCAAGCCGATGAGTCATGAAAATATATAACATTCATCGCCGGGGCTCTATAAGTCGCACCGGCACTTTTAATCCAAACTCATTAAGCCCACTCATATAAACCGATTAGCTCAAGACATCGAACACAGTCTTATGTATATTTCTTCAGCCATAAAAATCTGATTGTACCCCCATTGCCATCCATGAAGCTAATAACTCTTGTGGCCCGATGCTGCATCTACCAACAAATCTGCTATCGCATCGGGTATTATCGCTTGGGGGTAGCCTTATTACAAATCCCAGAATCGATACATCTATCCTCAACTTTCCATTCTTCTTTTCCACCGACGATATTAGAAACGCACTCAAGATATCGCACGGTCTATAAACTTTGCATATCTATAATCTTGTAATTTCTGGCTTTGATTGGCTCATATAAACTCTGGGTAAATCTCCTTGGAGCCTGTTTACCCACGGTGCCGATATCCTGATTTTAATGGAATGAAGCGATGTTCAACAATGGATCGGCAGCTAACCCTGACATTTCATGGATATTCCTAGCGAAAAATCTCGAAACTCTCGTTCAACAATTTTAATTAAGTCTTCTCGGAATTCAGGACATTATTTTTTACTTATGTACGTCGCCTCGGCCTATCTCCTGGTCCTATATCAATTTTCCTCGAAATCATCGGCCGGGCACGTAAACCCTTGTCCTAACTTTCCTTCAAGTCTTCAATGGTGCCCAAACTACAAGTAATAGTTCCCTGGCGACTTGAGTATCGGCTGTATCTCCCGGACTGGGTGATCTTAAAGATAATCCTTCCCCATACTTTTCCAGATAAACAATGATCGATACCATCAGCTTCCTAGATCGCAAATCAGTCATCGCAATGCGTTGGTCGATTGATCCACTGGATTACCTCGACTTGGATCTCCTGCCAATCATGTATCTAGACTTTGATGCATCGTCGAAGGTACGCAACAGTTGCGTGAATCCAATCCCTGCCAAGGAGTAAAACTATATGATCCTTTTCCATCGATGACAAAAACGTGGTAGGCAATGTTTGTTCCCCACTGTTAGTTCCACATTCAACACGCCTTTCGTCTCCGATAATTCCCGCCGAAGTCCTTTAACACCATATTTGTCTTTATCAAATCTGGCAGGTTTCCCCTAACTTCCGATACTTTGGCAATACGGCATTAAATTGGCTGGGATAGGCTTCCCCCATCGACTAGGCATCTTCGTCATCGGCTTTCCATTCCACAAGCCCTTAATATATAAAGGTTATTAATGGTGCTTCAAGATGCCGATGACTAGATTCTTCAGGGGCTTATCAAAATATAGCCTAATCAGGTCGCAGCGTCAACTAAGCAAATCTCCGCCCTCGTTCACCAGATGAAAACGCTTTGTATTCCCTTGGCACAGAAAGAAAACCACTGTCTACTGGAGCCGATGACCAACCTCATTGTCATTTTTCTGCACGCGCCATACTTGCTTAGTCTTCTTGTGCGATGATCGGCTTCCTTGTAGTCCCGCCGTTGGAACTTCCTGTTGCTCCGTGGTTGCCGTGTCCCTTCTTTTTTGATTTTTTTGGGAAATATCTCCACTAGATACCACTGAGGATTTTGGATTTGTTTTTCATGTACTCCTTTTCAATCATTTTCTTCAAGAATTCTTCATGGATTGGCCTAATCGGCTATGTAACCGATGCTCTTTTTCCCAGGCAGCGATCCTGCGAAAGGCATAACCTTTCCTTCTAGATCATGCCGATATCCCATATTACTGCACTCGGGAGATTGTCAATCTTGATTGTCGGAATCCATACCAAACAGCGGGAACCTGAAAAACGGGCCAATCCCAATAGCGGATTATCCTTTCACTGTCTGGCTCAATCCCCGTTCTCATGCTTGAACATTTTTTCTATCAGGTCCGATGAAGTAATTCTTGTCCTCTTACCGCCAACGCCTTCCTCCATCGCCAATCCCTTGATGTCCTGCAGTAAACCAATTCACAGGAATGGATGTCCATCTATTTTCATCGCTATGGCCTTTTTGGTCTTCAAATATATCTCCCCCTGTTTAAACAGCCGATTTGAATTTTGCCGAAAAAACGTTGCACTCATTGGTGGGTGCGATCGTTGTGTGTGCCACTTGCAATATCTCTTCGTCTTCAGTTCTTCGTTGATGGAATTACGTGATTTGAAATGTATCTTGTTTCTCCTGTAACCAGTAAACTCGAATATTTTATCGGCTTTTATTAATATCGAAGTCATATCGCCGACTCCTTTGCGCATATCCTTCACCCACGGGCATGATACTGATTCTTGTTCCTCAGCCCACTCCGCCAATCCACTTCAGCATCGGATTCTTCTCATTGAGTCCGATGAATAAACGATGTACCTGCAGCAACCCTTCTTTGATATTTTATCCTTTTTCGCCTTCTTTGAAATTGCTTTCATGAGCCGGATACTTCTGTACCAGAAGGTGCGCCAGAGACTCGAACTCCTTTGATGAAAACTCTCTTTAAATTGCACTAAGAACCCTGAAAGCCAAGTCGGTAATGTCCATCGCTCAGATTCAAGTATAACGAGCTCGGTTTCACGTCCCGAAACCGTCTAGACATATCCGCACCGTTTCTGGGTCTCTGCCTAACCAATGTTAAATCTTCAATGCTCATCTCATGCGATTCCAGCAAAGAAGTATTTGTGAAACGTGCTTTTCTAAATCGGCCCATCCGAACTGAATTCGATCGGTAATGAGGAGAACCCATGGTAAGGCCGATCCAACAATGACAAGGGGAAAAAATAACTCTCAGAGCCTCCTCAGCGATGCTTCTCCCACACTGCTGCCACAGAATCGGCTAATATGCTTACTGTAGATTATGCTGTCCTGCTGAAACTTGGAAAAAAATCTGGGAACTCTGTATGGTGTGGCAATGGCACCCTGTCAAACACTCGATATGGATGCGATACAAAAATGTTTGCTCCTTTGGCTTTATCACCCAACACTGTTCCCTCACTATTTCCGCAACCCTTGTCCATAAGTCTTCTTCCTTGGACTTCTGTTGATACTGTATGGGTGGAGTTTGTAGCCCGATTCTGCTGGTTCTCTCTGATAATTTCCTGAATCGGCAACACCTCCGGGTAATTCTGCTGATATCCTCCATAATAAGGCAGTCTGATGGATATCCAGCAGAATATCTTGTTGCCCCCCAGCCTGGATTGTGTGTAAATAAATTTTCGCCGGTGCATCTTTCGTGGGTTGCCTACCATAAGTACTTGATTGGCTCCATCTTTGGCGGGAGATATACAGGAGCCTCGAGTAGGCTCTGAGCACGATCCATCCACTGCTTTCTTGATGAGGTATGGAGCGTCTCACCAGGATCCCGGATGATTGATGAGGTAGTGAGTACTGCTTCATCACCATCATCCTGTAAGGTTTACTGGTGGACTCTCAGGTGGTTACGGCTCATTCTCCAACCAGAACTGCGTTTTGGAAACTGAGAGGATTTTTGGAATCAGCCCTTGTTCGCGTATGCGCCAAGACTCTAAGCAGAGTTTTGAAAATTGGCCATATTTGTTCGACTTGTTGTCTCTGCTCATCTGTTTAAATCCTCCATGCTGACCGGGATCACGGTCGTTGTCGTTTTGATCTCTTTTCTGCCATGGCTTGAAATTCATGGCCCACTAGGCGTGCCAAAACGTGGTTGATGCCGAAAATCACTGGCAGCGTAGGGAACGAGCAAGATGATCTGTTCGGCGCCTAGAGACCGCGAAGGCCTGGGAGATTTGCTTAACTCCAGTGTAGGTCCTAAATCTTTGAGGTTCGTGGGCGTGCCAGTCATTTGACCCTGCAATTGACAAGGAGATAGAAAATATAGATCATTGAGCCAATCGGCTGGAAGCCGAATTGGACTCGCTCCATCGCCGATGCCGATGGCCGATATAAGACAAAGCACTTATACATCGACTGGAGGCCGATGATGGCTTAGATAGAAATAACGCATGTGCTAAGAGCCAATAACAATATAAATAACTAAAACTAGCCGATTACTGAATATGATGTGGTATCGGCCGAAAGCCGATAACGATTGTAGCGTGCCAAAAAACGTGTTAACAATGTAATCGGCCTTAATTAACAAAAGATAACCTATCGGCTGGCACTCCGATAGACATCGCATAAACATCATCGGCTCAGTAAGGATAGAATTATTATCACCAGTCTAATAGATCGGACCTAACCGTTGCAGCACAGACTGTATAATGATAACAGAATCTCGATGGGCCGATAAATCTAATGCAATCGTGATGTAAAATATGATAACTTATCGGCTATAGATCCCGATAAACGCGCATAAGACGATCAACCTAGCAGGAATAACTTATCACACAGTTTAGTAGGTCGGACCTAACCGATGCAGTACAAACTGATGATAAGTTACACCCGGTAGCCGATAAGGCCTATGCACACGTGATTATATAATCTACTTGGAACCTATAAGATCAAACCTAACTGATGGCAGCCGTAGACAGAACAGATATATCGTGGGGTAAGCCGACTACCGGTAGGCCGACTAGAATATCGGACCTAATCGAGGAAGTCCTAGCCGATACGGAGTTCGGGGCCACGTAATGAGACTTACCCTCTCGCAGGAGGTCGAACTTAACGATGCAGCCCGGCTCGAGAAGCAAGAACCCGTTGAATAGGGTGGTTACGATGCGCCGAAGTTTGTAATTGATCTGTTTGATGATTACAAGGTCCCGGGCATACGTATTTATACCCCGAGTTATACAAGTCCTGATGCAGATGCGAAAACATGTGTTGCCTAATTATTAAAAAGAAAAACAACAAGTCCTGATCGGCACGAGATCAGGTTTCCTAAAAATTATTATCTCTACCTAATTTATCGATAAGATACTAACTGCCTCTCCATGGTCTTACGATTCCTCGTCTTAAACTCAGGCTTCTTCTGGATTTAATTCCCCGCCGAGTTAACCATGATTTTTCCTTAACCGATCCAATAAAGATCCGTACCAAATTTTGGCATTAATAGGTGGAGGGGAGGTGCTTGCTGTTGTGCTTGGTTCTGCTATTGTTGTTGCATCTGTTGAAACATCATGTTGATCAGATGTGTCTGGTTAGCCAAGACTTAATGTGTGATGTCAGATTGTCGCCTGGGGCGGGCTCCATTGGGTACTCCTCTGCGAAGTTGTTGTCCCCACCATTGCCATCATGATTCACCACCGTTACTCCTTCATAAGGCGCACCCGCTGTGTTCAACCATCTGCAGAGCAAAGACGAGAGAAAGGGAAATGCCCTTGAGGCAGCAGATTTCATATTACTTAAGGCTTTCACTTTATTTGCTCTGAACTGAGTGGTTAACCTTGTTCTAACAAAAACTCACACCATCAAGAAATACTCATAAATATAAACAGTTACATCACCACTCCCTGACATAACTGGGCTGACAAAGCCCCACACACACAAGCATTCCTAATCAACAACCGCTAACAACGATCTAGGGTAACTGATGATAAGGTGCTACCAAGAGACTTCTCACGGGGCAAAGGGCTTCTTCTGGTATCCGAGTTGTGTTCAGGTTCCGTTTCGTCGTTGAGTTTATCCCACTCCACTTCCGCGATGGAGTGCGAGCTCCACTGTTCTCTGATCCCTCGAAGGTGTGCCGGGCGGGCTTCTGATCCTCTGAGTCTGCTCTGCATCATCAGCGTGTGGCCACCGGTGAACTACCCGTAATAAGACCTGGTCATTGAGTACACGGGTCCTTGGTGCGCAATGAATTCCGAGGTGGAAGACGAATGAACTCTCTCCTTGCAGTAGTGTGCGATCTCTAGCTCCTCCAGGGGGTGCTTTCTTTGGCCAGGGCCAACTCTCACTTCAACCGATCCACTTGGTTCTGCAGCCTACAGATCTTGGTGACTTCTGCGATTTCATTTTCCCCGTTCATGAGCTGCAATCACCACCTCGCGTGCTTGAACATCGTCCATGGCAGTCAACATCCTACCATCAGTCGTTGAGGGTTTGCACTATTCTCTGCTCCGGGGTCTTGATAACTCTGTACTCATCATTGTGGTTTCTTGTGGAAGCGGTGGTAGTAGGTATGCTGTATTGCTCGGCCGGACGGCCCTCGAAATGCTGACAAAGTTCTCCAATAGCCACAAAGCTAGCTTCTTGACAGGCATGTTCCATAATTTCTTCCTCAGCTCCAACAGATCATGGATGGCACTCCTCCTCGCTTCACTGGAAGAAATCGTGAGGCGGAACAGCGGTACTTCTCTTTCATTGGGGGTTTGTGAGTGACTTGTCTATGATTCTAGGGCTGGATTGTACCCTATGGCGAAGGCCATATATCCCGTAACTCCTTGACGAATCCATCCCACTCCGAACAGATGTACTGGCTCCCGATTGTCCATCTACAGAAGTATGGAGACAAGATATATCGATTTGACAAATTAACAAAACAAAGTTTAGCCAAAACAAAGGACATGAAGGGGTAAAAGGTCAGGTCCATAACCAGTACAGTAATGAATTACGGTACCTAATTAGGACAAAAATAGTAATAAATTGCAAGAGAAGAGAGAGAAAAGTTATAATTTTTAATATATATATATATATTTAGAGGGCTCTTAGGATACCAAGGGGCTTTTCCTACGGTCAAGGTGGCTTGATACCAACTTGTCACGCCCAGAATTTCCATCCAAAATTCTGGAGTTTTATTGTTGTCGCTCAAACCTCGTCCAGGAATCAACCGAGGCACACATGACAAAATTGATAATGCAAAGTAATGGTTTACATGGCATAAGTCATTTATTACGAGCCGTGAATGGTACCTCTCAAAACAATAGTTCTAACAGCGGATAAATAAATCGTAGCGTAGACGACTCCCATCCACGCACTTGACGGGGCTCCCTCTCAGTCTTCCAATGTCCTCTTCACTGAATCCTCTACTGAATGATTGTTGATTGCAAGGTGAGCATATGATAATACTCCGCAAGCAGCCACACAACATCAATATGCAAGTGCAAGGATAACCAAGGATGGCATAATATGGGCTCAAAATTTTGCGTAAAAGCAAGTAACAAAAATGTTTGAGAGAGTATAAAACATTAGTTTAAATATCAATATTGATCAACACTATACCGCTCACCAAAACTATAGGCCTAACCACTCCAACCTGGAGCTACCATTTTCCAATGTCCGACCATCAAATTTTAGATACTGTGGGACTAATCACAGAAAAACATTGCTAGGCTTGCCCTTAACCGTGGGCATGGCTATTTCGAATAGTTTTACTCTCTTCCAGAGGTGGACCTACCAATGTACCCACAAGACACATCGGCCACATACATCACTGTGCCCCTAAATACCACGCACGGTATCTTGGAAAAGGCAGCGGGTGACAGGATTATTCATGTAGCTGCTCGCCAAATAGGAGAGCCTTCGCCAAACCCTCCGGTCTTCGTAGGTGTGATCAAGTACCTACCGCAAGAACGGTCGCTGACGCCCGAAGCATGTCTTATTGCGTTGTACATGCCATGTGTGGACTTATTCCAGCCAAAACGCCCTGGTGCCCTCCTATTGAACTCGACACACTTAAACTCCTGCTATCCCGATACTAGCTTGTGGTTAGCACGAGTGTTGCTTCACCAGTAGTCCGTGAACCGGTCCTTAACTGTCATGAGTACCGCTAGCAACATTCTCAACCCTGGTACTCACAACCCACATTTAGTCAAGTTTTAGTGGACCATTAAGTTGTCTTGTACGACCACGTTGTAAAGGGATCACTCATTTCATGTGACTGAATAATAGTATAGAACTATTGTGACAACCATAAGTCATTCTATTATTTGCTAGGCGAGGCTAAGCAGGATCTAGAGTTTTCTAGCTAACCAGTAAATAAAGGTAGCTAGTCAAATATCCCATAGGGATACAATGTCATGTGATCAATCAAAGGGGCCATAAACAAGTTAGGGTTTCCTGTCCCGATACATTCCAAAATAATACAGCGTTAAAAGAAAACATTAGCTTTATCATAGGAACAATATGTCGACTGCAATGAGAAAGAGGAATCTGTTTGACTTGCCTTGCAGCTCCACACAGTCTTCGACACCTGCCTCGAAAATACTGCGCCTCTTCTGAACGTCGACACGGTAGCTATAGGTAATAACTAAACAAAACAAGCAACAGTCCTCAACAACACCATGAACGAGATACAATATTATATTTTAATGGAATAGTTCATGATTTTTTAGAGAAATTAGAGACTTGAACGACCTCAATCCGAGTTCGTATGAATTAGTTATGATTTTTAGAAGTTTTTTTTACCCTTTTATAGCCTATTTAAAAGAATTAACTAATTTTATTGCGTCATAATTGAATTAATTTTATTCGGGGAAAGAGGTTTGACGTCACAGGAGAGAACGGAGGCTCTCGGCTGCCTAGTGGGGCCGCACTGTCAGTGAGAGAGGGGCTGCGGCCACCGGTGGGTGAACCGATGTCACCGTGGTCCACGAGGGAAACGTCCGACGGCTAGGATTCTAGGGTTTGATTGGAGGGCCAGAGATCAATCCACGTTGGTCACGGTCAAAAACTCACTGCGATCGGACGGGCCACGATCTAACCGAGAAGATCCCAACGGCTATGGTTAATCCCGATCGGATCGGCTTAAATCGGCGCTGAGGTGGCGCGACGCTGGCGCACACATGGCGACCACGATCAGCGGCCAACGGGCTACAGCGAAGGCGGCGACGGCGACGGTGGCAGGGCACTGGATCCGGATGGTCGACGGCGATCTGCGGCGCGGTGACACACGGGGAGAGCGGGAGAGGGTAAAGGGGTCGAGGCGATCGTTACCGAGGGTGAAACCGCGAAGAACGGCGACGAGACGGCCGGTGGTGAGCTTGAGGCGGCGAGGCTACGGGTCTTCGTCGCGCGCGTTCTAGTGGCTCCCGAGGCGCTGTGCAGCGGCGGCTTGGCTTTTGCAAGTTTCGGCGAACCGAACCGAGGCCGGCGGCGAACTCCGACGCGGCGCGTGTTTGCAACCGAAGCCTGGCGCGCGAAAGCGGCGGATGTGAGCGTGAGAAGCGGGGGAATGGCTAGGCAGGTAGAGGCTTGATCTAAAGCGTGGAAACACCACCTAGGGGGTATCCAGGGATTTGCACGCAGGGGGGGGGAACGGGCTACGCACGAGTAAAGATTTTTGCCGAAATTGGCCCAGGGCACTGTGGAGTGGTTTTAGTTAATAGACCTTAACAAGAAGGAATTAGGTTAGTTGAGGCTTTTGTTGAAGGATTTTGTTTAATGCTGTGAGTTTGTTTATTTTGCCAAAAATACTTCCCCTAATCAATTAATTCCCAGAAAATTCTAGAAAAAATAATTACAGCAAAGAATTTTACTAAATTATGTGCAAGCCCATTTTTCTTCAGATTTTTCCTGATTTTATTTCTTTTCACTCCTTGACGACTTTTAAGAAATTTCTAAAATTCAATTTTCCACAAATAATTAATATAGAGGATAACGTTTGTCAGGGTGTCGGAGGTGCTTACACAGCGCCGAGGGCCAGCCAGTAGCGGTGGACGCCCCAATCTGCCTCGCAGCAGATCGAACAGCGCCTAGAGCTAATCGGGTGTCCGGAGCTGCCCTAACAGCGCGCAGCGGTTGTGTTGATGCGATAGTCGTTGGTGCGCGTCCCAATGCGTCTTCGCTGGCAAGTATATCCGGACCACGCGGCGGAGGTAGCGACAGCAGAGCGCGGGAGACAGGGAGTTGAATGGATCCTCACCGAGGGACTGGTGTGCAGGACCGGGAGCGGCCAACGGTGGTGAACAGAGTAGGAGGCAGTGGTGAGGTTCGGGAAGACAACTTAGGCAACAGCATCCGGCGAAGATCAACGGTGACGGAGGGTGAAACAGTCGATGAGGAGAAGGTCCTAGCGAAAGTTTAGAAGGGAGTTAGGGAGAGCAAAGGCTGGGGCGAAGAATCGTGCGGAATTTTGCAGGCCGAAGGCCGGCAGCGGCACATACCGAAGACCTCGACGAGGAGAACGAGGCTGCCGGCTGCGATGAGGCTCATGGAGTTGCAAGCCTAGGTGCTTCGATGCACGACCGAGCTGGCAGTGTGGCGAGAGATAGGTAGGCTAAGGATGCGGAGCGACTGGAGTTGCGGAAGCACGGCGGCACTTCGAGATTGCCAGCGCTGGGGCATGTAGGGTGAACGGGAGCTCGGGGAGTTGAGGGAAAAGAGAGAGGAGGCGACGAGCATATAGCAATGGCAGGGGAAAGATCGAGGCCGAGGCTTCGCGGAATTTTGACGAAGATGTGCGCGGCAGTCGTGGGCGTCGTGGGTGAAATTCTCTAAAAGGGGTGGGCGATAGGGCAGGGAGCATGGGGGAAATGCGCGGACCCGGTCCGCGTCGTATTGAACTGAAGACGCGAGCTGCGCGCCGCGAGGCGGGTGAGGCCGAATTGAACGAGCATCAGGGAGGGATTCGATCCCCTCCGGCAGAGACATTCACCGCCGAGTTAAGGACGACCGCCTAGGACATTGTGGGGCCCTGGTTTCCCACATGTTAAATAGCGTGAGAGAGAGGGGGAGAGAGGCACGCGGCTGATGGCGGGACCCGGTGCGTCAGCGAGAACGAGGGGAGAAAAGGAGGCGCGCGGAGTGCACGGGCCGCGGAAAGCAGGTCAGCATAGGAGCGGGCGCGGGCCCAGGAGAGAAAAGAAAAGGAGAAAAAGGGAAAAAAGATTTGGCCTAAGGAGGTTCTTTAGTATAAGCGCCAAGAGCACTTAATGCTCATCCAATTTATTAAAATACTTGCCCATACTCTAAAATTCCAGCCAGTAAAATAACTGTTGGAGTGTATTTTTTGACAAGAGGAGGATACAAGAAAAATACTCCCAGCCCATGATGGATTGTATTTTGTATTCCACCATTAATCTAAATTCTATAGCCTTAATTAAACATTTCTTTGAATGCATTTTTTTGGCAGGGTGAAAATTTTGTGTGGCTCTATAAGGGGTAAAAATTTCAGAGGTGATGACAACACACACATCTTGACAATGCAAACATACAAGTTGTCCATAGGGTCCGAAAATACAAGCTCTGAAGATAGATCCCAACATTTGGATGGTTTGTCCTTGTGATTTATTTATGGTCATTTCAAAACTTAGGCGTATCGGAAATTGCTTCCTCTTGAACTTGAAGAAGCGAAATATCGGTGCTGAGGAGATACAAGGGACCTTGTATGAACACCCTTTTTGCCTGTTATGTTGTCCACCAAGAATTTTAGCACAATTGCATTGTCCTGGAATGCTCTAACCATTAGTCTTGTTCCATTGCACAACCACTGATAGGATCAAGATTGCGGAGGAGAATCACAGGAATAGTTGATTTTTTTTTTACTTTGAGCTCATGTGGGGGAGGCCATTTGGAGTGATTGAGTTTCAGAAAGTCTAAAGGTAGTTATTGTGGGGATCATCACCGACAGAGTTAAAGTTTGTGATATAGAACCTTTCTCCCTATTCCTGGAAACTATCAATCATCCATTGTGGTATTCAGTTTGATCCATAATGAAGTACTCATTTTTTGTTGAGACAATCGAATGGCTCAATCTCATCTGGACTGCATATTAAGAAGCTACAGGCTTGCATTTCTTTACTTATCATTAAGTGGAGGGATAACACCTAATGAAAATTATTTGTGCAGAAAAGCTGAATCTTCATTTAGCTGCATAACCACTCACAATTTTTATTAGGCAATACATGACGTAATCATATCGATAGTGGTTTTCAGTCCCGTTTCCTACTCCTAAGGAGGTAATCGAAAACCACGAGAGGATTTGACGCCTCATGTTTACGCGACAAGTCGCATCTTCCTTATATAGATTTTGCATCCATAAATAAAAACTCTCAGCATGTCGAACATGTGACGCAATCATGACTTATTCTGTGCCCTGTCCCACGTGTAACCACGGGAAGGAAACCTGTCCTCTAAAATCACTCCAATCACATCAACCCTTCTCCAAATGGCAAAGAACATTCATATATCCAGTGAAGAGACCTATCAAGTGTCTCAACGAAGCGCTTGATGCTTATACGCATCATTGTTAGCTTCATCCCAAATAATCAAGATGCCCTGTGAAGTAACTCTGTGGTGCCACTTGCTTTGGAAGTTACACAAAACGGTATTGTTAGCGAGATTAATGGGGATTAGTTGATACAAAGATCAAGTGAGTGCCAGTTTTCGCGGGGAGGCCTCCTATTTACTGGCAATATCGACCCTACTGCATTCAAGAGAATCAGATAAACGGTAAGTTCCCTCCCTGAAGCAATAAAGCGAGTGCGGCAATGACTATCCCCACTCTGAGGAGATGCACTCTGGCAAGAATGCCTGTATACCCTCGGGGGAATGCACTCTTTCCGGTGCCACCCTAGGTCCAAGTGCGAGTGTCGAAAGACTGTACCATGGCTCTTCTTGTTAATTACCCATGCCCCATCAATTTAGAATCTACATCACAATTCTTGTGTTGCTTATCAGTTAAGTGACTGTCATCATGTAGACATTACTCAAATATTGTTTGCGTTGTCTATATCATTGTTAAGTTCTGCTTCCTCGCTACTGACCTGTATATGTATCGTTATGTCGTTTTGTGCGTGAAAATTATCAGTCATGTTAGTTCCTGACAACAAATAAAACTATACCTATTCATTTAGGAACTACTAGGATGGTCGTTGGTAAGATAATCAGCACCTAGTTGACAAAACACTAGAATAAATACATACGAGGAAGAACTTAACTATTCAGTGAAGATTAAATAAGGCTACAATTTAAAAAGGAAATAACACACTACACCGAGTCTATAAAAAAGTACATATATGCATTCACCCTTGGTAAGGCCATAATCTCTAGTCTCAATTGATATTCCTTCCATGGAAACATGCAAAGTCAACATCTTGTTGTCTCCTAAGCACCATCTGCTCTACTGATGTTTGGGGTTGGCGCGCTGCGTATCTCGAGATGTGTGCGCTGTTGAATAGTAGAGGAGAATGTTGAAGAGATAATTGCATTGTTAACTGAAAGGCTGATATTGCTATTGAGTCTCGGGGAGTCCAGTTATATATAGGAGGTACGACGGGTACAGAGATAAGGAAAAGATTAGAGATACCCAGGAAAGAATCCATACAATATCAATCCCTATCCTTAATATATCTCCAACTACGCATACTCTAAGCATCCCCCGCAGTCCAAGTTGGGGAAGCAACGAACGGACGCTGCTCGACTGGAGAAGAAACCGACGAGATGGCTCATGATGATAGCCCTTTTGTGCCAAAGATAGACGCGGAGTCGAGGAATAGCCGAAGCGAAAGGGCAGGCGAAAGTAGACTGAAAGGTGAATATTAAAAGATGACGAGCAATCTGCAAGCCATGGGACGCAAAGAGGCACCATGGGATGTGGTCGCGGCGCACAGGATGGCACCGTGGACCAAGGTGGGCATGAGGGACACGCCAGAGGACAAAGACAGTACGCAGTCGCGAGCAGTCCGTGGAGAAAGATGGAGCGCTGAAGAAGTCGACACTGTCAAATCGTGGAGGACAACCAGAGATGTCAGCACGCGGGTTGTCCAGGACCTGGGGACAACTTGGGAACTGACGTGCGCCAAGGGCAGTGTTGCCACACCGCGGCGGCGAGGTAGGAGACCACCATGACCTTGCGCCATGTCGGAGGAGACCAGCCACGAGGAAAGAGAGGGAGAAAGCATGGCTCCGAGAGACGGTCCGGGTGCGTAGAGCACGCATAGCTCACGCGAAAGGGAAGAAGTGCCGGTCGGTACAACACTATTGTCGGACAGCAGAGTGATGTAGTCGAGGAAGAGACGACATTGTGCGACGACCCCAGGTGTAGTGGTCGAAGACAAGCATAAGGCGAAGGAGCAGGACCGACAACGGGATCGAGTAGCCAATGCCTTGAGGACTAGATAGTCTGGACACCAGCGCTGGTAAGCCGAGCGGCACCAGTGACAGCTTCAAGAAACCCCACGCGGCTGGAGGTGGCTCGACGAAGGTGAAGACCTCGAGTGGCTGACGATGCCCATGGACGTGTGTTGCGGGGCACGACGAGGATGTCGATGCGCGAAGACGGCCTGTGAAGATGACAAGAGTGATGGCACTGTGGCCCGAGTACGCGCGAACTGCTAGCTCCTCTCATGTCCTTGAAAAGAAACGTACCCAGTGGCCATAGGACCAAAGCCCCCGGCAGCGACACTGTGATAATCCCCGGACCCGTAAGAATTCCGCAGCTCCCCCTTGCCAATTACTCGCCAGTTCGAGGGCGGGCGACGCAGCGGATGGAGACACGCAGATTAGTATAGAGAACACGAACGGCGGTGGGTTGACGTGGCGACCGCAAACCCAGATCTCTGATCGGGCAAGAGAAGAAAATTAAAACAAGCAGCGTCAGCTGTACAGCAGCAGGCGACACATCCTTGGCTCCAAGCTATAGGCACCGGCGGCGGCCAGACAAGCCCGGATGGATGTCATAAAGACGCACGGAAGCAAAGCGACTTCGGTGGACCGTAGGGCTCAGCCGACAGAGAGATGCGTGGAGCAGTAGCGAGATAAGGGATGAGCCACACACAGAGAACCGAGGCAGATAGGGGGTACCGGGGTGAGAAGCCGGCTGGGCAGTTGCCGGAAAGTAAAGAAGGGAAGGTTGCGGGGCGACCGGCCCTCTGAAGAATACTTCAGGGAATGGAAGCGAGGAGGGGGTCGTGTCGCGACGACGGGGATCCATGTTGGGCCCCAGGCGTGGCCAGGAGAAAAAGGCAACCGGATGGGCAGGTGGGAACCGGGTAAGGAAAAGCAGACGTTCGACACCAATTTATGGCCGCGTAAGCACGAAGAGACGGGTCCTCCCTGGGATCGCGGGCAAAGCCCGTCCATCCGACCATAGGCCGAGAGTCGGAGCTTCGGAGAACAAGAAGGCCGCCGAGGCAGAGTATGAGATCGACAGAAGAATCGGCCGAGGGTGGAGAAAAGGTCTCGAGCAGGGGGATGGCAGTGATCAGAAATCCCACTAAGATAGACTAGGCCACACATCCAAAGCTGAGAAGAAATATGGAGTCGAAGTGTGACTGTTGCTCAAACTCGACGACGACGATGGCAAAACAAAGAAAAACGATGTCGTCCCCACGAGAGCAGGAATCCTCCTCCCAGGGGGCGGAGTAAATGACAGTGCAAGTTTGGAAAGGGCGCTAGTAGAACGTACACCCACCTTGATACCATCTTGCTGGAAGGTAGAGGAGAAGACATGTAATGCAGTAACTGGGAGAAAGCATTATGGATCTGAGCCTCGAGAAGGAGCTGGTACACTATAGGAAGAAGGTACAAAGAGTACATATAAGGAACAGTCAGAGAAAGGAAGGGAAGGATCCAATACAATTTGCAGTCGCGAGATCCCGCCTAGTCATATCCTAAAAACTCGATTTACTCTAACAGAATTAATCTTATAGACGATGCAGGCTCTTAGTTGTTCGAAAATCCACTAAGTGCACGGATATCGGAACCTTGCAAAAAATAGCCAGAGGAAGGGCTATAATTGCAATATAACAGCATCAGAGTGCCATATGCATTAATGGACTAAGTGCGCTGGGCTTTCGAGCGCCAGCATCGTACGCGTGTGACCTGTTCTGGTCGCACAAGCCCACTCCTTCATCCCGATTCCTCATACGACTAACAGAAGACGTACTAGATGATGCCAAATGTTTCTCAAATCCTCCTATGACTACTTGCACCTCGTCCACAGATGGGTTCGAACGCCACAGCTCAGGTCAGTATCTCTCCCACTCGTGTTAGGTGATACCGATACACAATCCAAAACTTCAATAGACCTGTTTGTTAGTTTTTCTTTTTTCCATACATTTTCATCTGCATCCACCTTCAGATTTCTTAGAGACATCCTGGTGAAGGGTTGCGTAAATAATATTCTTGCATGTAAGGAAGCCAGGCATTGCAACTTCATGTTTAGAAATACTTATATATGTTGTCATAGAGGAAGCATCATTAGGGCCAGGAAACTTGACCGACGAATCCGTCAAGTATCACAGGACTCAGTCAATAAAGAAGCAGGACCACAATTAGGCAAATAAACTGGACTACAAAAGCAGTTTCGGATTAGAAGACCAAGATGGAAACCGAAAGAAATGCCAGCAACTAGTATGATAGCTTGCCGTTGGCCGTGCATACGTATCTTAGCATCCCTCAACTGATGAATCTCATTGATGTTCCCCAGTTGGGTTTGATTGAAAACAGATGGCACAATAAGAGCCTTTTATATACATACTGCCAAATAGTCACAAGTCATAGAGTTGGCTGCTCCGAGCAACAGCTATCCGTACAAGTACTGATGGTAGGTCTAATATCCATAAGAAGTCGCAAGAACTGGTTATGGACACCAACCCATGATCGATGTATAATAACATGCTTAAACTTGAACAATTACTCCTATGAAACATGGCAACTCAAACTACAAAGGTCGAAGTATCAATTTCTCTCTAAATCCTTTATGTGAAACAGTGAGATATACTGATGCTAACAAAGTAAGAGTTTTCCACGGAACATTGTTTAGATAAGTGTAGAGAGGAGACTAGGAGCCGAGACAAATAAAGGCATGACACGAAAAACTTGCCCGAAAGCGCAAAAGCGTGAGGGAGCCGGAGTAGCTGCACGCACGGAGAAAACCAGGTTGAATGTTCCAATTCGAGCGATAGAGCTTCATGGCACTAAATCTGGTCAATGGAAATCCAGAATAAACGTTCTAAACAATAAACAACCTGCTAGTACATTACACCAAATGGAAAAGTCTGTCAGTGTCTACTTTTCCAACAGAAAAACGCACGTGATTTTGAAGCTTTTCTACACCGAGTTACTTTTGTGAACGACTCGCTGCGGATGGCAGGACGGGCGGAACGGACAAGCGCTGACGTAGATGGGGCAAGAAGCGCAACAGGAAAGCATGTAGATAGACATTAACGCTGCGGCTGAACATTGAACGGACCGTGATGTCGAACGGGGAGTAGGTATTAACATAATTAGAATACGGCTCCATCCTCAAAGTTGGCAAGGACCCTCGATAAAGCAAGAATGTTCCCACTGATTTCAGATCTTATAACAAAACAAGGAGTTGGCAAGAAAAGAAAAAGAAAAAGAACCAAACAAAAATCGATAATATTCGGAGCTGTTGACTGTCGAAGAAGAGTAAGAATCAACGATAACTAGAGATGTGGACCCGGAGTCTCGATCTCCGAAAGTCCCATTTTATGGGGACGGTGATGGGATAACTCATGGTGAATAGCACTAACTGTTGAATGGACCCACCGTGATGGTAGAGAAAGCGAAGAAGCAATCAATGGAAAAATGATAGACCAAATTACTGTTCTGTTTACACGCAAGACAATAGGCTATAAAAACAGAACTCAGAATTGACGAAAGAGAGTGGCTCGTGAAAGTATTCCATACTTTGTGGGAGCAGGTACATATATATAGGCGCGACGTAGTTCGTTAACCGTAGTATGATGTCTAATAATATAAAGCCGTGTTGCCAAGTTAACCGCCAGGAAGAGGGTGATAAGAGCGCACATTAGAGATATACACATATTTTCATTAGTATGAGTTTCTCTTAGTCTTCTCCTAAGTGCTTTTATGCCTTCGCTCCTCTCCAAGAACTACGAGGGGTCAAGAATTGAGAAGTTTCTGCTGTCGATGTCTTACTTTTCCTTTTAGGGAATTATGGCGAGCAATTACATTCACTTTTGCACGCCCGTCGTCGAGTTGATCATCATCTTTCCGCGTGGTTTATTGGAATTCTGTGCCCGATGCCAGCACATGTGACTGAACAGGGTGCCACGCGGTTAGGCTATTCTCCTTAAGACATTCAACCCTTGATTACACTGAAGGGTAGTCCAACGATTACGTACCTCCGAGGAGATAGTAAACAAGGGGAGGAGGTATCGACGGCCACCACGGATCCCTCTTGGTGATCCAGAGAAAGCCCACTGGGTGCCAAGAGGGAAAGTCTCAAGCCGCCAGTGAGCGATCTGTGAAGAGGCCTGTGAAAGCTACATATTAATCTAAATTTAACGTGCCTATACGACGAGAACCGGGAAAAAGGAAGATACCACATAGTTCTGCATAAACTAGATTGCTAGTTTATTCTCTAGGTTATCTAATCCTATGAGACTATGGGTTTTTTGTCTGTCTTGGGGAGTCTTGTGTTTTTCCTCATTTGTTCCTAGCCTTTGAATCCTTAATTAGTCACGCCGCGCGTTGTCTAATACGTATAGCGTGGATTCATATGTTTTTCGTCAGAATAACAAGTGTTGTTTCGTGACAATAAAACCAAAAACCAATACAGTGTTGTTCCTTGCTTTGGTGAATATTGAGGAGTCGACAAGCCTTTCTAGAAGTGTATTTCAATAGCATGATGGAGCAGGGTGTCTTTCGGTAAATGTCGTCTGTGATACCCCGAGGGTAAAGGGACTATAAGAGGAATCAGGTGTTTACTGAAGTGGCGGGGGGTATGGGGAGTTTACTTAAGAAATGCGAGTGTTATGGAGAACAGAGGCACGACAGATCCGTCTGAACAATAATACTATCCAATGGAGAAAAAAAAAAGCAAACACAGCTTAGAAATTCAAGATACCTCTCCTGCTATCTTATTATGGAAAAATCGAGAAAGTCAAGCTCACCTCGTTGCCTTAGTTGTGTCAGCTTAAGCCTCCCTCATCAGTATACTCGTTGGGATATACAAATTGTCTGTATTGTGTCGTTAACAGATCCATACAGCAAAAACAACAAGAGGAAGTCAATAGAGACCATGTCTTCTACCGACCTCGTGGGAGAGTGACTTATGAAGCACATTGCGAGACTGTAGCAAAAAATGTAGAAAGTTTCAAAGAACAGGCGCTATATTTGGCAGGCCATAGTCTTGTGCCCGGACCCAGAGAATGCGGGGTGGAGGCGGTTATGTAAATTGAAGCAAGTTGATATTGGGAACCAACTGCAGTATCTACGGTCAAATCATCATAGGTGCACATCCTGTCGTGTCTGAGGGGAAGGGAATCTATAGTACCAAAAGAACACTAGAGAAAAGGAGAAAAAGTGTCAGAAAAGAAATGGGACGTGAAAACACAAAAAAAAGAAAAGAGAAAAAGTAAAGAACAGAATAAAAAAGGAAATGGCTATGAAACGATTCACACACAGAACAAACCAGAATTGCAATGGTTCAATAGGTTGTGTGCTTACAATTTTTATTCTCAATCGCTACTGCTTGGCTATGAGACAAAGAAATTATGTAGAGCCGGCAAAGTTTGCTAAGAGTTGAAGCGGTAAAAACTCACCCATGATCATAGACTCGCTGCAGTGTAACTCTGGTCGCGAGCAACGCTTTGGTTTAAAACCATAAATAACTATACGTGCCCTGCCTAGCCTCATTCAGATTGATAGCATGGAACGTCCCAGGGACATTGAAATGAACGGGTGTGTGTGGTTGTGGACATCTGACTGTTCCACTTCCGACTCTATGCTTGTGAGAAAAGCCAAAAATAACTCCGACGCCATAACTTTGGTTCTAGCTTGGAACAACTGTCACGTAATAACAAAACAAACAAATAAACCTCAAGGACGATTCCCCGCAATTTCTCAAGACATTGACATAGAAGCCCCCTAAGCTTCACATATTACTACCTATGAGGCAGACTACCTATGCTCAACTAAACTGTGAAATAATCAGAAAAAGTCGTTAAACACACGTCCCCATGTTAGAGTTTATTAAGCTCCTGACCAAAATGTGGATCAGCCCAATCAATCTCAAGGAAAGCACCGAGGCGTACAGGACGCACTCGCCTTGTAAGAAGACAGTGTGGTTTAAAAGAGTTTCCACTAAAGAAAAATAGGTAAATAGGATAGAACGTCCTTCCATGTAATAACGCAAAAAAAAAAAAGGCAGGAAAAAATAAAAAGATGCAGAAAATCGAATTGAATGACTGCAATCACAAGTGGAAGGTATCTCTGTTAATAGGAGTATGAAAGTGAAGATGGTGAAGAATAACTCACCAAGTGGCTTTCCCTCAAGAAGAAGTGTGTAAAAAGGTCAGATCTTTTCTTAGTAGATGCGTGCCATATCCAAACATTTCAATAGACATATTGAATATGGTGAAACTTGTCGAGTATTCGAAGCTCATAATGAAGAGGAATAAATTGAAACCATAACCAAGATGTCACATTCATGAATCCATGTATCTCATATCCGACCGTAAGAGGACCAAGTATCAAAAACTTCGCAGCACTTACAAGAAGCGACAATTGACCCCATTATTCATTTAGGAGACATTTGAAAAATAATGTTTGAGGGAAAATGTGATACTGAGGATTCGAGCAGAACGGTTCAACACTTATGCATCAATATACAAATAAAGTGGGCATTAATGCGGATGGCAAGAATATGAAAAGAAGAGTTAATAGAAGTGAGACGAATAAGCTAATATTGATCCCATAGCACTAACCATTTCTTGTCTTATATCAACTGTTACAAAAGCGAAACAAGCATAAGATGAAAATACTTAACGGTCGTGTAACTAATAGCCTTCCTCAACTTATTCCTCTTCCTTATGAATAGAACACAAGAACAACGAAGAAAGACAACAAACCCGCCCGAATACAATGTGTGGTCCAAGACAAGTGCAATAAGGGGGCAACGACACTATCGAGCATCGGATACTTCTCTATCAGCTCTAAGTACAAGACCAGCGAAGTACACAAAGGCCGACAATGTCTGCAATCACTGCAGTCCTGCTACACAATAATGCATCACTCCCCATCTCTCTAACCTTCGTCTG
>RYFJ01003394.1:0-86293 GCA_003991445.1 Oryza meyeriana var. granulata
AGTCGTGGTCTGCCGCTGTGCCAGTCGTTCACCGTCGCCCTGAGCACATTAGCGCAGCCTTCACTTCTCCTACCTCCTGGATCCGCTGCTCTCTCTCTCTGTTCGCTCCCGATACACAACTTGCTCCTCGTCCGGCATCGTCGCGGCGCGTCGTCTTCGCCCTTCGCCGCGTGCAGCTCAGACTCACCATCCCGGCCGGTAGAATTGTCACGAAAGGGTCCCAGCGTCCTTCGTTGATTTCATGCCCTGCCATTATACGTTCTTTTGGTGCTTCCAATATCCGGCAATCCGTCGCCGGCTCTGCCGTCGACCATTCCTGTTCGGGTCATGGGGCGACGGACGCCGGGTGCGAGGGGATAGTCGTCGTCGGGTGCGTCTTCCGCCAAGCGGATAGCCGCTATAGCATCCCTTGTCGTGGCCTGCCGTTCGCCCGCATCACCTCGTAGTCTATCGCGCGAGAGCGCCGCTAACACCATCCCGCCGCTGTCGTCGGCCGGCCTGTCGCCCGCTCCCTCCTGCTGTCCGCCGTCGCGTCGCCCGGGTCGCGGTGCATGCTGCCGTCGACCGGTCTGCCGCACGCCTTCAAGCCATCTTTTCCGCCACCTTGGTGCTCGTCGCCCCTGCCGTCACCATTCCTGCTATTGCCTGCAGCGCCACCATCGCTACGCCACCTCACATCCCATCCCTTCTCTACTCCCCATCTACCGTCGGTCGGCGTCATCGTCTCCGGACCTCCCCAGCCTTGTGTTCCCCTTGGCGTTGTCCGTCCTCCGTCCTCGCGCCGAGCCGCCATCGCGCCATGGCTAGGCGCAGCCCCCTTTGACCCCGACATGTGGCCCTATCGGCAGTGTCTCTCTGCTGTGTGTGGACCCCACATGTCAGCATTTATCTAAAATAATTATTCTAATCCGAAAATCCAGTGAATATTCTAGAGAATATTCCTTTTCAATTCTTTTCGGATTCATTCTGAATTCATATTCGAAAGCCATATATTTTCCGTTTGAAGTCTGAATCGACCCGTTATTCTTTCTAAATTCATATAAAATCATAATTTACTTGTTTATGTATTTTATGTATTGTTTATTGGAGTTTCTTAGGATTATTATTGTTTTACGTGTAGTTACGTATATTGCCGTTTCGGAAGATCGCGGAGTCTGCGGAAGAGTTCGGAAGAGTATTTGAAGCGTTTTGCGATGCAAGGCAAGTCACACGACAATCTCCTTGAGCATGTTGATCCCGTTTGCGAAAGCTATTTTATTTTAAAGTTATTGCATAAAATGCTTTAGAATGACATTATTATGGGTAATTATTTAATAGCCAATATTCCTTGATATTTATGGCCATTTTGGTTATTGCTATCTTATACCTTGATACCTTGGGAATAATATTGACTAGCTAGATGACTATTTAATGGTCTGGCTAGATTATTAGGAGTTGCTTAGCCATGCCTAGAAACTGTAGTGTCATTTATATGGGAAACTATTCATTCATTTCTGATTAATTAATGATTGATGGTGATATTTTTACGACGCTGGTCGTGGTTGATTAATTAACTAGATCAACTAAACTTGAACTGAATGGTGGGTTGTGAGCACCAGGGTTGGAATGTTGCTAGCGGTGCTCATTGACAATTAAGGACCGGTTCGCGGACTACTTGTTGCGAAGCAACACTCGTGCTAACACAAGCTAGTATGGGCTAGCAGGAGTTTGAAGTGTGCCGAGTTCAATAGGAGGCACCAGGGCGTGTTTGTGGCTGGTATAAGTCCACACATGGCAGTGCCAATAAGGCCATGCTTCGGGCGTCGGACCGTCTTGCGGGGAGGTATTTGATCACACCTACCGGAGACCGGAGGTTCGGCGGGAGGCTCTCCTATTGTGCGAGTTACATGAATGATCCTGTCACAATTCCTTTCCAAGGTACCGTGGTGGTACTTAGGCGCACATTGATGTGTTGAGGTACCGTGGTGGTATCGAGGGGCACAGTGATGTGTTGTGGAGTTATGTCTTGTGGGTAAATTGGTACATCTCTGGCCAGAGTAAAACTATTCGAATAGCCGTGCCCACGGTTAAGGGCGAGCCTAGCAATGTTTCTGTGATTAGTCCCACACTACTCATTAATAAAAATAAATGATGGAATATGGATAGCTCCTGTTTGGAGGAGTTTTGGTTTGGGCCTGAACTGCGTTGGAGCGCTGTTCAGTGGTTGATTCAATACTGATTAATAATTGAACTATACTGTTTTTAATGATTTTGAATGCAAATGTTTAAATGCGGTTTTATGCAAAATAAGCCATATTATGCCATTTCTTTGGTATCCTGTTGCATTACATTGCATTCCCTAGTGTGGCTTGTTGAGTACGGTGGGTGGTACTCAGTCTTGCATTATTGCAATCTTTAGAGTGAAGCTTTGCGTGGAGGAGAAGATGGTGTTTGGCTTATACCCCAGTTGAGCTGCCTGTGGCTTGGTGCTGAAGCTACGCTAGTTGCCGTTCCGCTGCTGTTTTCTTCTGTGTGAGGACTAAGTGCCTCTGTTGTAAGTATTTATCGTTATTTCGTTTTGGTTATGTTTATCAAATTGTCAATTTGTGTACCTCGGCTGATTCCTGGACGAGTATTTAGTGCACAAATTAGCTTTGGAAATTCTGGTGAATTTCTGGGCGTGACACTTGTCCTTGTCCTTGTTGTCGCCAGACGTTGATGTCTGCTCAGAAGCGAACTTGTTGAGCATGAAGCAGATTTAGCCACATGCTTCCCCTTTGGGTGGAAAAGTCATGGCCCGTTCATAACCTTCTAGTATTCATCTGTCCTCGGGGGTCGCGGTCGGCTACGCTCAACAGCCGCCACAACATTGTCCAACTTGTGCTTGCGATTGCCGGACTTAGTCGGGGCCGCATCGTTAGTGTCCTTTCGCTGCTTCTGTCAGGGCTCCTTCTTGTCATCCAGGGCCTTAGCAACGACGTCGGCTGAGTTGGCATATTTGTTTGCCATATCGAATAGAGCCTTGATAGAACTTCGAGGCTTCCGAGTGAACTTGGCGATGAACGGGGTGTCCCTGACTCCCTTGCGGATGGTAGTGATTAGAACCTCGTCCTTGATCTTGGGTATCGAGTTCCTCTTCTCGGAGAACCATATAATGAAGTCACGGAGGGACTCGTTCTTCCTCTGTTGGCACTGATATATATCGTACTCAGAAGACTGCTTCTCGTACGTTCCTTAGAAATTTATGACGAAACGCTCACGAAGTTCCCCCCAGGAGCCAATTGACCACTTGGGAAGCCCCGTTAGCCATGTCCTTGCCGAGTCGGCCAAGGCGACTTGTAAGTAATTGGCCATGGCCTTGTGATCGCCTCCGGCCACGCGGATTGCCAAGGTGTAAACTGTGAGCTAGGACTCCGGGTTAGTCTTCCCATCGTACTTTTCTATTCCGGTCGGCTTGAAGCCAGATGGCCAATCGACTTGTTGTAGCTCGTGGGTGAACGCTGGTACTCCTTCATCTGAGTGAGGGCTCTGGCTCCGACTACAGTGATGAAATTGCTCGTGGTGGAGGCCGAAGCACTCATGCTCATCTTCCAGTCGGTGGCACTCGTCCTCCTCAAGTTCTCGACGTCGGGCATTGATGTCATGGCGGAGATCCCGCTGTAGTCATCCTCGGGCATCCTGGTTTTCATGGGGTCATCATGATGGTGCCGCCGTCGATCGTTGTTCTGATTGCCGAGTGACATGACGTGACTCCGAGCGAGGCTGACTAGAGCCAGCTGCACAGCGCCGTGCTGAGGCAGACGAGATCGCCGTGTCTGAAGCCATCTTGTTTGACGATATGAGAGTGTCTCTAGATTGTTCTCACTACTGACAAGCTGCAGCGGTGATCATTGCTTTGATCCTTGCGATTGTTGGGGTGGCCTGGTGGTCGGGCATGAACTGCAAGGTGTCGAGTAATGTGGCAGCGGCCATGATGTTCTGTTGTGGGGTCACGATGACGTCATGGTCACCAACTCGGGTTTGGAGGATTTTCTGTTGAGTAGTCTGCCCCGCCTTGCGCAAGTTGTCATTGCGAGCATCGTGCTCGGCTTGCAAGCGTCGTGTGTCTTCCCCCTATTGCTCATGCAGTCGGCGAGCCTCCTCCTCTTGCTGATCGCGTAGTCGGCGTGCATCTTGAGTGGGAGTTGAGCCCTTGGACGCCATGAAGACTTCTCGTGGTGGAAAAAAGCTTGTCAAGCTGTTATCCGACTGTGAGTCAGAGTCAAAGTAGTTTACGGGGTGATTACAACTCCAACCTCCCTAGATCCGATCTTGAGCGGCTCTGGGTTGTATCTGAGTCGAACTCCAGGGGATTGAACCCGCCGCATCGGAGTTAAATTGAAGCTATCCGCGGTATTCCTGAGTCCGAACGGGAGATTGATGATCTCCTCCTTCCTTAGCCTAACCTCGGCCGGCTCGAGGCCGAGTCCAAATCGAACGCCGAAAGAAAGAATTGCCCCTAGACTCACTCATCTAGGGGATTGCCATAGCATGTCAGTGAAGATAGCTGCAACGTTGGGTAGGCCGACTGGCGTGAAATCGGCTTGGTTTCTGGCCGACCGGATGGAATCCGAGATGGTTAGGGTGAGGTCGCTGGATTTGTCGGCAACGAATTCGAGGCTCCCGAGGCTGATTGTCTGCCCAGGGATGAACTTGACGCTGTTGACTCTGGTGGTTGGATCCAACAGGCTTGTTTAAGATGATCTCACCGATGACCCCTAGCTGGCGCGCCAACTGTCGATGTTTTGTATAGGCAATAATAATATGGGGCTACTCGTGAGACCTAAACTTGATGGATTGCAAAGGAGCACGAAACAATTTATCCTGGTTCAGGCCCTCGAGGTGACGTAATACCCTACTTCCAGCTATGGTGTATTGTCTTTGAGGTTTCTCTGGTGAGATTGTGCTCTTGCCCCAAGGGGCTCCCTACCCCTCCTTATATACTAAAGAGGAGAGGTTACATGATAGGAATCCCAGTTGGACTCCGACTAAAGGATCTCCTTGTAGGAATACAACATACCTGACTAGGACTATATCGCTTTACTTATCATACAAGGTAATATGTACCGAGTCCTGTTGTATCTCTAATTACAAGATTAGGCCCATCCTCTATCCAAGTGGCCACAAAGCTTCCCATGAGGTACCCGGGGCCTATGGCCTCCACATGTTGTCACTTCTGAAGGTACCTAAGCCACCTCCACCTCTATGTGACTTTGTGGAGTGGATAGATACAGAGGTCCGTTCCAAAGATGCAGAGTTTCTTCGCAAGTCACAAGAATGGCATAGGGAGTGTCTTGAACGGGTCTGGGCGGCAGAAGTTAGGTGGGAGGAAGAGCAGAAGAGGATCGAGGAAAAAGAATGTAAGGAGAAGAGAGAGAGGCTGAAAGGGAGAGGAAATGGTCGAGGGCATAGCGCACGCGTGAAGCTTGGCCGGAGGCTGTGAGGAAGGGGAAGTATCCCCGATGTACCCAATAGGGTGATGTCTTATCAAGTATTGTTAAGAACATATTTAAATTCTCCTAAGGCATGTAATATCAGAAATTAGGGATATTTCATTATGAATTGTCATGCACATGCCATCTTTAGTTGATCGTTGAACTTATTTATTTACTTTGAATTTTATTAGCATTCCATGTGTTTGCGATGGCCTAAAGTACCTATCCGACACTACGCTCTATGTTTGTGTTGTGACGATTTGAACTATTACTTATGCCGACATAGTTCATAGGACTATTTGAACTATTACTTATGTAAAAGACAACTGACATAGTTTATACTATTTCCTTATCCTTGATAAGATAGTTAATACGATGGAATGATTAACAGTAATCGAAGTACTGTTTGTTACGTGGCAAACATAGGGTGTAGTGTCGGATAGTGGATAAGTACAATATTGGTGTACGTTTGTAGAAGTTTATCCGAATGCTTCTCACTTTCCATGACTCTAGTGTGGCTATCGGCCCCCTCTCTTCAGTCGTACTTCATACTCCACCTTGGCTTGCATGTATTAGGTCATTGTTTCAGGCTGCTGGATCCTGCCTCCATCCGAATGTGGTCTCACCGTGTCGATCCACTTTACGAATTGGCACTTCCTTTCCTCTTCCTGTTGAAATAAATTTATATTTCGATATAAATCTAGTGAATTTAGTGGTTGATGTCAGATAAATATGACAGGCACTTACGACGAAGTCGTCATCAACAATGTTTGGACAGACAAAGAGTCTTTGCCTTAATGTACATTATCCTACAGACTTCACCACCTGGCAACGATCTCCGTACATGCACTTCGGACAACTCTTTGCCATTTAGGAAGTCCTAAAGGATAACACACAACACCACGAGATTCCTCTAGTCCCCGCTAAACGTTCAGCTTCGATCATCTTTCGTACTCTTGTTTTTGCCTCATGTATTGTTGTCTTGTTTTACTAGGGGAATATGGCCGTGATCCATCGCTCTGAGGATTCTCCGTATCGATCCATTCAATGAAGCCACAAATCCTTCGATATGTTTGCCAACATAGTCAACATAGAATTTATTAGTGCTGCGTAAAGCATAATGCGAGCGAAGGAAGTTTAAAATTTGAACAACTAGGGAGATATCATTCATGCCTCATCAATATTTGCGCATCAGAATACCACGGATATCATCCCTTACGACTGTCGTGAGTTGGCATGGATCACCACATTCGCACAATGGACAGTCACACCATGGTGGAATTAGGGCAGCGAAAGGATCCCTCCTCCGGTCGGGACTCTCAATGAACTGACATGCAACATCCATTCATCGTAGTTGTTCCTAAAATTACAAAGATGAATTGGTAACTTACAGACTATGGAAATGTGACTGAATGATCAAAATGCAAACTTGTGAACCGAACCTTCAATTGTGACATGCAACATCCATTCGTCATAGTGTTGTTGCATTATGTCCCTATATATAGTGCTTCGGTGGTTGTACAGTTCGATATCGGTTCCCTGCCACAGTAGGGTGTAGATTGGCTGACTGGACGGCCTTAATGTGCTGAAAGGTGATAGTGCAGCTTTTCTTGGTCTGTCTTTACTGTCTTGTCAGTCACTTGTGCACAATTCTTAGCAAGAGAATCTAGTGTGAGTAATTGCGTTGAAAGTTGTTTGTCAGTTTTCCTAGATAGGCCAGTCCACATGTATTGAACGAAATAAAATATAAAGAATAGATAAATAGATAAGACGTATTGTACATCTCGAAGAAAAAAAACAAGCGTTATGATGGTCAAAATTTCAAAGCGAAAGGTGAATAACAAGTTCTGCCACGCCAGCACAGGTGGTGTGGCAAGCCTGAACTGCCACGCCCCCTAGTCTAGAAACCAGGAGGTCTGTTTCTCAACCCAAGCTGGCACGGCAGTTCGACCTTGCCACGCCACTAGAGTTGGCGTGGCAGGACTGAGCTGCCATGCCAGCTTGTCCAGAAAATCAGGCCTCCTGTTTTTCCAGGGTACCCGGCGTGGCAGCTCATCCCTGCCACGCCAGTGATGGTTGAGAAACAGACCTCCTGGTTTTCTGGCCAAGGTGGCATGGCAAAGCACGGGAAAAGGTTTCCCGTGGTGCAAGTCTTGCCATGCCAATTAAGGTGGCATGGCAGTGCAGCTTGGCCACGCCGGTGTGGTTGGCAAGTCAGCCTTGCCACGCCACCTTCTCTGGCATGGCAACACCTGGGACTTTGCGAATACTGTTCCAAGTGTGCCACGCTAATGCTCCTGGCGTGGCGGTGCAGGTTGGCCACGCTGCCGCGGCTAGCGTGGCCGTACCTGAAACTCCAGTCACCTAGGTTTTTGCCTGCCACTCTAGTCACCCAGTTTTGGGACTGCCACTCCAGTACACCAGTTTGCCACTCTAGTTGGTTTCAAACATAGCTAATGGAAGAACAAAGCCATTTAAACATGACCATTTGGTTAAAACAAACTGCTGTCCCCTGCAACATTGTCTTGATTACTGGCACCGCTGTCGCAGATGCTCATCATGCTTATTCCTTGCTCACAGTTTGGCTCAGGAGCTACATTAGGAATTTCCGAAACAAATGACCAGATTTTTGAAAGTTCTGAGGATGATGGGCACCCTGAGTAGCAGTTTATGGTCTGTCTCGTATGACCAGCAGCTGAAGACCCAGCACTATGCCCATTCCAATCACAATTTTGGCAAAGCGAGGCATTCTCTACAAGGCAACAGACCATGGCAGGCTGTGAAACAAATCTATCACACCGAAGTGTCCTTGTATGGCGCTGAGAAAGAGCATTAGCTGAATGCACATTACAGTCACACGATAAACACAAGGATGCTGCATTGAGAAATTTGAATATACAGGTACAACCAAATTGAATAATAAAAATAAAATTGTTCAATACACGCTGCGATCAACATAGTTCTTGAGTAGTAGAAGGTTAATATGTGTGAAGGCAATAGGCCTTGGGTACCTCATGGAAAACATTGTGGCTATTCGGATAGAGGATGTGCTTGATCATATAATTGGGAATATAATAGGACTCGGTATATAATATATTGTATGACAAGGAAATAATATAGTCCTAATCGGGTGCGTTGTGTTCCTAGAAGGAAACCCCTTAGTCAAGTCCAACTGAGATTCCTACCTTGTAACCTTGCTTTCTCAGTATATAAGTAGAGGCAAGGAGCTCTCTGGGGGCAGATCGAGAGACACACAACCAATCTCACCAGAAAAACATCAAAGGCAATACACAACAGCTGGAAGTAAGGTATTACCTCACCTTGAGGGCCTGAATCAGGATAAATCTGTCTTGTGTTCCTTTGCAATCCATCAAGTTTAAGGTCTCACGAGTAGCCCCATATAATTATTGCTAAGTACAATAATATCGACAGTTGGTGCATCAGGTAGGGCTTCATCGATGGATCCAATCACTAGAGTCGACGGCGTCAAGTTCAACCCCGGAGAAGCGATTAGCTTTAGGAGACTCGACTTCATCACTGACAACTTCGGCAATCTCACCCTGTCCGATTCAGCTTCAAACCAATCGGATATGAACCATGCCGACCCTGCGCCAGTCGGCCTACTCAATGTAGCAATCGTTTTCGGCAACTTGCTACGATGATTTCCAAGATCTAGGAGTCCGGGGCAATCTTTTTCCTGGTGTTCAACTCGGACTCGATCTTTGAGTGCCGAGATCAGGCCAGGGGAGGAGGAGATCGTCAATCTCCTGTTCGGACTCGGCAACGCTGCATATATCTTCAATCTAAATCCATGGCAGCAACACTAATCCTCTGGAATTCGACTCGGATACGGCCCAGAGCCACTTGAGATTGGATCTAGGGAGATTGGAGTTGTAATCACCCCTCTGAATTACTTTGAGTTCGACTTCCAGTCGAACAGTAGCTCGGGAAGCTTTTCTCCACCGCGGGAGTGTTCGGCATCAAAGGGGTCAACCCGTGGGCAAGACGCACGCTGACTAGGCGCCCAACAAGAGGAGGAAGCTCACCAACTGTGTGAGCAATAGGAGGAGGACACGCGACACCTGCAAGCAGAGCGTGACGCCCGTAATGGCAAATTACGCAAGGCTGGGCGGACGCCAACAGAGATCCTCAAACCTGAGTGGCGACCACGACATCTTCGTGACCCCACAACAGAACGTCGTGGCCGCTGCCATGCTGTTAGACACCTTGCAGTTCAGGCCCGACCATTAGGCTACCCCGACTATTGCAAGGATCAAAGCTATGATCACTGCTGCAGCATGTCAAAACGACACAGCAGTTCTGGTGACACATCTACCATCCAACAAAACAGCCTCAGATGCAGCAACTTCATCTACCTCAGCATGGCACCAAGTAGCTGGCTCTAGTCAGCATCATTCGGAGTCTCGTCACACGTCACTCGGTAACCATAACAACGATCGATGGCGATACCATCATGATGAATGCCGGGATAACCACAACGCCCGAGGACGACTATGATAGGATCTCCGCCACGACATCAACGCCCAACGCCGCAAACGCGAGGAGGATGAACGCCGCCAACTCGAAGATGAGCATGAGTGCTTCGGCCTCCCACCAGAGCGGTTTCATAGCGCAGCCGGAGTTGGAGCCCTCACCTAGATGATGGTGTTCTGGCATTCACACATGAGACTGGACATCCAACTGCAAGCCGACTGGTATAGAGAATTACGACGGCAAGACCAACCTGGAGTCCTGGCTGACCGTGTAGATCTTGGCTATCCGAGCAGTTGGTGGCTATCACAAGGCTATGGAAAAATTACCTACCAATTGCTTTGGCCGACTCAGCAAGAACATGATTGACGGGGCTTCCTAGGTAGTCAATCGGCTCCTGGGGTGAACGTCGTGAACACTTCGTCGCAATCTTCCAAGGAACCTACGAAAGGCCGTCTTCTGAGTATGATCTATACCAGTGCCACCAAAGAAAGAATGAATCCTTCCACGACTTCATCAAGCGGTTCTCCGAGAAGAGGAACTCAATACCAAAAATCAAGGATGAGGTCGTTATTGCTGCTTTTTGCAAGGGAGTAAAAGATACCCTATTCATTGCTAAGTTTACTCGGAAGCCCCCCAACTCTGTCAAGGATTTGTTCGACATGGCGAACAAGTACACCGACTCGGCCAACGTTGTTGCTAAGGCCCTCGACGACAAAAAGGAGCCTCGATAGAAGGAGTGGAAGGACACAGACAACGCGGTCCTGTCTAAGGCTGGGAACTGCAAAGGCAAGTCGGATGACATTTTAGCGACTGTCAAGCGTAGTCGACCGCGACCCCCGAATACTAATGACTACCAAAAAGTTATGAACGGGCCATGCCCTTTCCACCCAAAGGGGAAACACATGGCCAAGAACTGTTTCATGCTCAAAAAGTTTGCTTCTAAGAAGACATTTGCATCCGGTGAGCAGAAGGACAAAGACAAACTGGACCCGGGCGCAGCTGGTGACTATCAAGATCCCCAGGCTGAGCTCAATCACATATTCGGAGGGCCATCTACATACGAGTCCAAGTGCAAGCAGAAGCTAACCGCCTGAGAAGTGAACTCGGTCTTGTCAGACACCCCCAATATCTGCGCTGGTCAAAAATGGCAATTACATTCGATCGCGCGGATCACCCGGACCGAGTAATTCATCCAGGACGTTATCCACTTGTCCTTGACCCAGTCATCAGAAGCATCAAGTTGAAGAAGGTTCTCATCGACAGAGGAAGCGCACTCAACATCTTGTTCGCCAAAATGGTCAACGAGATGAAGATACGTCTATCTGAGTTGCGGTCGAGTATGGCTCCCTTTCACGGGATAATCCCCAGACTTTCTTCGACTCCACTCAGACAAATTACTTTGCCAGTAACTTTTGGCACGCAGGAAAATTTCGTACAGAGAACATCTGCTTCAAGGTCACTGACTTTGAGATCACATATCACGCCATACTCGGACGGCTTGCACTCGCCAAGTTCATAGCAGTACCTCACTATACATACATGATGCTCAAGATGCCAGGACCAGCAGGAGTACTCTCCCTGCGCAGCGATGTTAAGCAAGCTTTCACCTTTGACAAGGAGAGTTGCGAGCTGGCCCAGTCTCACAAAGCGGCAATCGAATGAAGCAATATCCGACTAGCTGTAACAACTGCAAACGAGGATGACCAAGGCCCAGCGAAGAAAGCAGCCAAGTCGAGAATTTCAGCGGATTTAGAAATGAAGAAGATCCCCCTAGATCCTTCCAACCCCACCAAGACTATGCTTGTCGGGACCGGACTTGACCCCAAATTGGATGACGAGCTTGTCACCTTCCTCCAGGCGAACAGGGACATTTTTGCTTGGAAGCCTTCCAACATGCCTGGTGTACCAAGGAAGGTGATCAAGCATAGATCAGGTGGTTGATTCTGTAGGATCGAACATAAGAACCAAGCCTACCAGAGGGGGGGGGGTGAATGGTAGGAACACCAAAAACCAAAATCTTTTGCGGAATAAAAGAAACCCTCAAACCTAGATGGAGTGCACAAGTCAGACTGTCTCTGTTGTGCCGGTTTGACCACCGTATGTCTACCGGTAGAACTGCCGCCTCGCCGCCGTGCTCTTGTCGGATGAACCGTCGGAATTTAGAAGGATACACACCGAAGATGCTCTTCAAAGTAGATTAACTTTATTGTATCAAGATGTGTTTACAAAGCACATACAAAGCACTCCTCTCTCTCAAAACTAAACTCTAGCTTTTTTCTCTTCCAAAAGTTATGGCTCTTGAGTCTCAACCCCTCATCTATTTATACCTAAAACCTCATACACAAAGTAGGAGTAGAACTCCTTGTCCTACTAGAACTTAACTCCTAACTCAAACTTTTCAATCTTAGACTCTTATCCAAATTAAACTCCTCTTTCCATACGCACACAATTCCTTTTTTATGCCATATGGAATCTTCACTTCCACGTGTATTGATCTCTAGCCTTTAGTATCCCACGTGATCTCCCGATCATCCGGACATCAACTTCTCCCAAGTTGACTCCCGATCCATCACCGGCAATACTCCTGAGGCCTCAAGACTCACCTACACATGCGAAAACAAAGAAACCATATCCGAGCGCAAGTTCTTCCCAACTTGACTCATATTAGCCACACACACTCACACCAACATCGACTTATTTTTTAACAAATTTTTGTTAAATAAATAATTTGCAAAGCCAATTGTTCATCACAAAATATTAATCATGACAATAATTTTACAATCTCCCCCTTGATGAACACATTTGCAACATCTCCAAAATGCAAATTGATGTTTTTAAAAAATAAAAACCAAGAAGTATCAAAAAGCACTAATGGCTCAAAAATCACAAAAGTGAAACAAAAAACTCTCCCCTTTTTAAAAGAAAGAATTTCTCCCCTATATTTGCAATAAAAGCACAAAATCGACTATTTTTAAAAATCGATCAACTTGTCGCAACTTTCAAAATCTCCCCTTAATAGCTCCCCCTTTCTTTAAGCATGCATTTTGTATATTTCTCCCCCTTTGACAATGATTTTATCAAGAATTTCAAAAGAGAGAATATAACCCATGAAAGCACAAATACAGTAAATATGAAATATTTACCTTTTTCCTTTTTTGAATTTTTCTTTACTAGGAGCTTTGAAGTGTACCTAAAGGAACTCAGGGACATGTGTTGCAACACAAGAGAGATATATTGACCAACTAGCAAACAAGCATAGGTTATAGTCCAAACATGAATCAATGATATTACAATCCAGATCAAATCAACAGTAAAAATTCATGATTTCAACAATTTATAATGCAACATAATCACTAGCACATAGATTGAAAGAAAAATACCCACACATAGATAAGCTGAACTAAATATTCTTTCTCAAATTAACTTGCCCTTTACAAGAGAATTTTCATTAAGTTTTATTTCTAAGCTTCTGCTCAATTTGCCTTTTAATAGCACAAAAGAAAATCTCTCAATTATTTCGAGTACGTCCTTGTCGTGAATACTATTTCCAAGGATTAGGCATCCATTATTTTCCTCACGTCAGATACGTCCTTGTCGTGAATGTTTCCAAGGATTCGGTATCCATTTTTTGCTCTCATATAAGCATTTTTTTTACTTAAGAAATCTCTAGAGCATTTGAGGAATGGAAATTTCAGCAAGCATATATATGAGCATAAGTCATTCAAACAAGCACTAGTAACAATATTGCATATTTACTTAATTCAAGTAAAATAATTTTGTGTCATGCATCATATTCCTCAAAAGTAATAGCAAAGGCTCATTAAAGACTAGAATGCATACAAGCTAAACTAGCGACCAAAAGACCTCACTCATATTGCTAGCAAGCACAAGAATATACTAGAGATATCAAACAAAGCTCCACTTTTCTTTTTTATTTTCAAATTGAGAGCTATGCAATAAATTAAACATGAATGCATCGAAAAACATAAACTCCCTCTCAAAACAACCTCCAAACCCTTCCGATGTAAAAACAAAGCAAATCGAAAAGATATCAAAGGTTTTGAAAAATACAACCAATTGCCAACGATATCACCAAGGTTCTCATTAATTGACATATATCCACTTGTATTATTATTAAAAACTACTATCTCCATAACTAGCGAGGAAAAAGCTAATGAAGAAGTAGATATTATATTGCCAATTCATAAGTAGATCAATGTTACCTTAAAAGCAATGACGTCTCAATCGTTTAATGCACATGGGGAGTATGCCGCCAAAAGACCTATGCATAAGAAGATGTCGAGGCCTTTGTGTTGGGATTAGAAATAAGAAATTTAGGAATCTAACACTAAGACACATGACCAATAGAACTAGTAGGCAAAGCACATGTATATGCATAAATAGAATCAACACCAGACTTACCTGAAAACTTACCTTGGGGCTTTACAAAAAACTGATCCAACCAATACTGAAAAGTCGGTCTAACCACCATCAGCCGTCGGTCTGATTGCTGATGTGCCTGTGGTCTAAGTGCCCATGGCCACCGGTTGGACCTTCCTAGGGCTTGTGGTCTGACCGGCCTCTTGAAGAAAAGCTCGACCTTTGCCACCTCAACCTTGCAAGTTCATGTTCTCTGTCTTTTTTCTGTTTTTTTGCAAGTCTAAAGTAAAACTGAACCAAATGCCCATCCTTACTACAATGAGAGCAATTGTACTTCACACGTGTTTTTTCGTTAGAAGAAGAAGAAGAAGCAATTGCACAAGTTGTAGAAAGGTTCGACAAAATTCCAACGGATTCGAAAATCATTTTCTTTGGTTTGGGTTTTGCCAAAATCTCACCGCTTTTAGAAAAATCAAGAATACTCGGTGAATGATTAGTAAAATAAGCATATGCATCAAAACCTATTCCTCTGTTGTGTATGCTCACTTTTGATTGATCCAAAATCATATTTAGTTTCTTATTTCCATCGGAAAATCTTTGTAAGGAACTTTTTAAATAAGAAACTTCTTTTGTCAAATTAGCACAATTTTCGCAATCAACCAAAACACATTTTTGTTTGTGACACTTTGAGCAAGAAAGCACCTCATGATTTTTCACAATATCCTCCATGTACTCAACACGACCTAAAACACTTTTTACTTTCATCTCATTTAAAGAACATATTGAGCAAGTTTTAGATACAGAAACATCTTTTTGTTGTTTTAGTTTTCTAGCACTCAAAATATTAAACATGGAACTTGCACCAAAAGCAACTTTATATTTACTCAATAGCTTTTTAGTCAAAAATAATTCATCCAAGATTTTAGTATGCAGCATAATTCCAAGAGCAAAACAAGATTCTAATCCTTTATTTTTAATGAGAGCATTTTCAAGTCTTAAGCATGTAGCAGCATTTACATTTTTAAAGCAGAAATTTCAGAGAATAAAACTTCATAAGACTTGCAATCATTATCATCAGGAATCAAAGATCTTATTCTACAAATTTCAGATTTTAGAGATTCAACAATAAAATCATTTTTCTTAATTTTTTTCTCGTAGCTTTGAATTTTAAGACTAAGAGCAACTACCATCTCTTGACAAGTTTCAATGGAAGGAGTAAAGGTAGATACCTCATCATTGTCGCACTAAGAATTGCAGTTGTCTGAACTTGATCCTTCATGAGCCATGAGGCAAACCCTTGAGATGTTCTTGCCTTTATGATCGCCTCCATCTTCACTCTCGTAATCGACATCGCTTGTCCCAGCTTGTTCAAAAGCAGCATAGACTTGATTAAAGAACTTCTTGAAATCTTGCTTGCTTTGCTTTCCTTTGAATGCTTGCTTCTTCTTTACGTCTTTGGGCTTCTCCCCTTCATCTTCCTTTGTAGATCTCCCAAGCTTCGGACATTTAGATTGAATGTGGTTCAACTCGCCACATCCGAAACACCAAATTGGTCCACCTCTTTTCCAGGTTCTGACATTATTCAAAGCTCGAGAAAACCTGTTAGTTAATAGTGCCAAGTCCTCCTCGGAGAATTGCTCGAGTTGATCATCGGAAATGACATTTAAAGCATTGAAAGAATTCGATGAAGAGCCATCGAAAGAAGAATCAGATGAATAAACTAAGGCAGTAGTTTTTGAATCTGACTTGCGAGAAAGAACATTCAACTCATGGTTTTTTAGCTTTGTATAAAGAAATTCCAAAGTTAGAGTTGTCACATTAACAGATTCTTGAATCGATGTAAGTTTCATCTTTCAAACTTTCATATCTAATCCAATCAAAAGATGTCTTGCAATTTCAGATTGAGGATAGTTAACATCAAAAGAATCATCAACAGATCTAAGATTGCTTAAAACTTTGTTAAAGCGACCAAAATAATCATCAAGAGATTCTCTAGGTTTCATCTCAAATTTCATATAGTCCTTTTTGAAAACATCCCTGCGAATTTCCTTGATGTTAGAAGATCCTTCGTGAAAATCACATAGAACCTTCCACATCTCATGCGCAGTTCTAAGATGAGAAATTCGATCAAAATCTAAGTGAGAAACTCCACACAAAATCATGTTGCACGCTGTACAATTATTTTCAAACTCAATTTTATTTTCTGCAAAAATAACATCAGAGATTTCATCAGGATGAGAAACTTTTTGCCAAATATCGTATCCCTGAGACATAATATAAGATTGCATCTTTTTGCATCAAAATTGAAAATCAACTCCATCAAAAACATGCAGCTTGGTTAAAAATCGGTCAACCATGGCTAAATCTCAAGATCGGTGAAGATCAACAAGAGAAAACAAGGCTCTGATACTACTTATAGGATCGAACACAAGAACCAAGCCTACCAGAGGGGGGTGAATGGTAGGAACACCAAAAACCAAAATCTTTTGCGGAATAAAAGAAACCCTCAAACCTAGATGGAGTGCACCGGTCAGACTGTCTCTATTGCACCGGTTTGACCGCCGTATGTCCGCCGGTAGAACCGCCGCCTCGCCGCTGCGCTCTTGTCGGATGAACCGTCGGAATTTAGAAGGATACACACCGAAGATGCTCTTCAAAGTAGATTAACTTTATTGCATCAAGATGTGTTTACAAAGCGCATACAAAGCACTCCTCTCTCTCAAAACTAAACTCTAGCTTTTCTCTCTTCCAAAAGTTATGGCTCTAGAGTCTCAACCCCTCATCTATTTATACCTAAAACCTCATACACAAAGTAGGAGTAGAACTCCTAATCCTACTAGAACTCAACTCCTAATCTAAGTAGGACTCAACTCCTAGTCCTACTAGGACTCCACTTCTAATCCAAGTAGGACTCAACTCCTAGTCCTACTAGAACTCAAACTTTCCAATCTTAGAATCCTATCCAAATTAAACTCCTCTTTCCATACGCACACAATTCCTCTTGTATGCCATATGGAATCTACACTTCCATGTGTATTGATCTCTAGCCTTTAGTATCCCACGTGATCTCCCGATTATCCAGACATCAACTTCTCCCAAGTCGACTCCCGATCCATCACCGGCAATACTCCTAAGGCCTCAAGACTCACCTATACATGCAAAAACAAATAAACCATATCCGAACACAAGTTCTTCCCAACTTGACTCATATTAACCACACACACTCACACCAACATCGACTTATTTTTTAACAAATTTTCATTAAATAAATAATTTGCAGAGCTAATTGTTCATCACAAAATATTAATCATGACAATGATTTTACAGATTCAACTACAGGATGTGAATTACTCAGTTTTCTCGACTGTTATTCGGAATACCATCAAGTCAGCCTAAAGGAGGAGGACTGCCTAAAGACTTCTTTTATCACTCCATTCGAGGCATACTGCTATCTCACTATACTGTTCGGGTTGAAAAACGCTGGAGCAACGTATCAATGTGCTATTCAACGGTATCTTCACACTCAACTCGGGCGCAATGTGGAGGCGTATGTTGATGACGTGGTGATCAAGACCAAAGTCAAGGAGGACCTCATCGCCGACTTAGAAGAAACTTTTCAAAGCTTTCAGAGATTCAAAATGAAGCTGAACCCGAAAAAGTGTGTCTTTGGAGTACCTTCAGGAAAGCTACTTGGCTTCATCGTTTCACAATGCGGCATCGAGGCAAATCTAGAGAAAATCAATGCAATAATGAACATGGCACCCCGACTAGCCAGAAGGATGTACAGAAGCTGACCGGCTATATGGCAGCACTTAGCCGATTCGTTTCCAGACTCGACGAAAGGGATATGCCTTTTTTCAAATTACTGAAGAAAGTCGACAAATTTCAACGGATGCTAGAAGCCCAACAAGTGTTCAAAGACTTTGAGAAGTTCCTCACATCACCACCCGTGTTGGCGTCACTAATGCCCCAGGAACCACTCATGTTATATCTGGCGGCGACTACTCAGGTAGTTATTACGGTGTTGGTAGTCAAGTGGGTGGAGCCAGGCCATATCCAAAATGTTCAAAGGCCAGTCTACTTTGTTAGCGAAGTCCTAAGCGAATCTAAGATGAGATATCCCCAAGTCCAGAAGCTGCTATATGTTTTGCTTATAACTGTCCGGAAGTTATTGCACTATTTTCAGTTGCATCAAATTACAATCCTCACATCGTATCCACTTGGGGACGTCCTACACAACCGTGAAGCCACTGGCAGAACCGCTTAATGGGCGCTCGAGTTGATGGCGTTTTACATTGTCTTTCAGCCATGGACAGCAATCAAGTCACACCAGCAGACAAGCTCAAATACTGAACGATGTACTTCGACGGTTCTCTACGGATCGTAGGCACGGGAGCTGGCGTCGTCCTGACATCACCCACCGGAGAAAAACTCAAATATGCCCTCCAAATACATTTCCCAGCATCTCACAATGTTGCCGAGTACAAGGCACTCATCCACGGGCTCCATATCGCAATATCACTCGGTATCCGCCGACTGGTGGTTCGCGGAGATTCCCAACTCATGGTAAACCATGTTATGAAAGACTGGACATGTCTGGATGACAACATGGCGGCATACTGCCAAGAAGTGCAGAAGCTAGAGAATAAGTTTGATGGGCTGGAAATCACACGTCTTGCGCCAATACAATGAAGCCGGAGATGAATTAGCCAACATGGGATCTAAGCAAGAAGTGGTCTCGACTGGAGTTTTTGTCAAGCAATTGATGGAGCCATCAGTCAAGAAAAAGCTTGTTCTCGAGCAGTCACAAAGGAAAGTGCTAATCATCTCTCAAGACTGGTGGACCCCAATTATCCAATTCTTATTAGAAGACGAGCTCCCAGAAGATCGCATTGAAGCCGAGAGAATCGAACGTTGAAACAAATGCTTCCTTGTAGTTGGAGAAGACCTTTATCGTCGAAGCACATCCGGAGTCCTCATGCGCTGCGTCACATCCGAGGAGGGCAAGTAGATTCTGCAGTCCATCTATTTGGGCGTCTGTGGCAACCACGCTGCATCAAGGACAATAGTCAAAAAGGCTTATAGGCAAGGATTTTTCTGGCCGACTACGGTTACCGATGCTAAAGATATAGTTTGGACATGTGAGGGATGCTAGTTCTTTGCTTGGCAAACACATCTACCAGCTCAGGAGTTGCAGACAATCCCAATTTCTTGGCCCTTTGCAGTTTGGGGCTTGATATGGTCGGGTCATTCAAGAAAGCTCCAGGAGGGTTCACACACTTGTTTGTCACAGTGGACAAGTTCACAAAGTGAATTGAGGCAAAACCCATTGCTACCATTACAGTGACAAGGGCAAAAGACTTCATCATGAGTATTATATACCAATTTGGAGTTCCCAGTCACATTATAATGGACAACGACACTCAGTTTACTGGTGGTATCTTTCAAGATTTCTGTGACGATTTTGGCATAAGATCTGTTATGCTTCTATGGCACACCTACGGAGCAACGGGCAGGTCAAGCGTGCAAACGGCATGGTCTTACAAGGTATCAAGACTAGAGTGTTTGACCGACTACAACCGTATGCAGGACGGTGGGTGCAAGAGCTCCCATTCGTTCTCTGGTCTCTACGAACCATGATTAGTCGGGCAACAAGGCAATCCTCTTTTTTCCTAGTCTATGGTGCCGAGGCCGTGTTGCCAACCGAGTTGGAGTTTAGCTCACTACGAGTTCAGGCCCACTCAGAAGACAAGTCAAATGAAGGCCGACTAGTCGAGCTCGATCAGTTGGAAGAAGCAAGGGACATTGTAGCTATCCAGTCAACAAGATATTTCCCAGGACTATGGCGTTATTACAGTTGTAATGTTCGTGGCCGCGCCTTTTTGGTGGGTGATCTCGTTTTGAGAAAAATTCAAACCACCAAAGATAGGCACAAACTATCTCACTTATGGGAGGGGCCATTCATTATCGCTGAGGTGACACGTTCGGGTGCCTACCGACTGAAGATTGAAGACGGCGTCCTAATCAACAACTCATAGAACATATAATAGCTATGTATTTTCTATACCTGAGTATTGTACTCAATTTATATATATATAAATAAAGTTTCTTACTCTGACTCACTACGCTGGTTGTTTCAACCGAGTAGTGAGTCGGGGGCTATATGATGATAACATGTCCTCTGTTATTACTAAAGTTTGAGTCTATTTTATCTAAGTCATGAAGTTTTATAATGATTATGCTAAGTTTCTACCGAGTATAGCCACATGGGACAAACGCCTTTTATAGTTGATCTCTACTCACTCGGCATAAATTGGCTAATCGGGTAAAACTAATGATGGCTAAGATAAAACACGCACTCAGCAAGATATTACAATAAACAGCAAAAGCATTTACAATATATACACATTGTTTTTCTCAAACACCGACTAGTTAAAAGATTATGTTCACAATGGCAGATCTTCGGCAATTGCTTGGGCAGTAGGCCTAACCTGGCTGATCAACTCCAAGCCTTCCTTTGGGGTGGTACCCTCAGCAAAGCCCTCGCTGACTGCCTCAATGTCTACCCAGGGGTAGAGAGACTTCGTCATGGCCAATGCTTGGGCAATACTCCGGTGGCATGCTCAGTAGCATATTCCTTCAAGAGGGCTAGAGCCTCTTCAAGACGTTGAGCCACCTGGGAGACAGAACTCGAGCTGGATATGGCTAGGCCAGGCTGTATAATATCTAACAAAGTCTTCGTAGAATCTACTATGATATTCCATGAATCCTTTATTACTTTGATCTCCTCAGCAAAGGCACCGAACTGGATCTGCGAATTGGCCTTGAAGGCTTCTCACACAGAAGAGAAACATAAGCAAGTCTGGATATCTAGTTGGGCAGGGTACAAGAGCAGATATGCAACTTACTTGCGTACTCGGTGTTAACCTTGGACTTCGCCTTCTCGAGCTCTTTTAGCTCCTTTTTCAAGCGTTCGATCTCCAGGGATTGGTTATTTAGATTTGTCTCTAGAGCTATAGCCAAACAAGACTGAAGATTAAGAACACATAGAAGGATGTTTGGAACTACTCCCAGTTCTTGTCCTGAAGCTTATTGACCGAGTCCTTCAGCCAATCTTCCCTCTCCTTGTTGGTTCTTTCCAGCTTGTCCTTGGTGGCCTGGAGCTGGTTGACCTGAGTGATCCGAGGAGTGAACTGGGTAAGAACCTTGCCCATCCTCTTGGATCGCTCGACAACTCTCTGCACAAGTTGGATGATTATCAGGCAAGACAAGTTGTAATTGTAGAAGATACAACATCAGTCAATCAGCTTGAAGTCACAAACACAGTTGGTCAGATAGTGTACTTGGACGCTCCTTGAAGCTTGAATGGCGGCCTCCATCAGTTTGGCTTGTTCCCTCTAGGCAGCCTCCTCGTTGAGTTCAAAAATTTCTTCATCTCCTTCCGGGGTGCCCCAATAGAACACCCAAGGAAAGTTTGGTGGAGGGGCTTCGAGCCTGGGGAGGTCATCGTCTTCTAAGGACGAGGATAGTGGAGGAGAGGGAGTTCTGGGCCTTGGGTCTTCGGGGGGGCACTGGCTCCTTGGTTGACTCAGCAACCGAGACTTCGGTTGAGCTTGCAATGTCCCGACTGGACGAAATTTGAGGCCTAGCCGAGTGTACTGTCTCAACCTCGGGGGCTGGAGCTACACTCGACTTAGGTTAGGGCTCTGTGGATTCGGCCCCAATTGGGACGGTGATGGGGACGGGGGTTGGTGGCGCTGTCCCTTTGGGATCAGTGTCACTTGGCTTCCTACAAGATCACACTACATTCAAGATACTGTAGTACAACTCAGGATTTTCTAAAGATTGAGGATTTTTTACCTCTTGGAAGTCTTGAATCTCCACCCCTGTGCACCAGGGGTGGAGGTAGTCAGTGAGGGGCCTGATGGCCTGCTTGGGGGAGACGCACTGCTTGCTGTCGGGCCTGGCATCGCGGCAGTAGGCGGTGTAGGACTCGGACTAGTCGGCACCACATTGGTGTGGCTAACTGAGTTGAAGGAGTTGTCGGCGGTACGGTCCTGGGGCTGGTTGATCCAGGACCTATGCTGCTAGGGTCTTTGATCATAGGATCGCCTGATGCCTTACTCAGCATTCCTTTTTTCTTGGTCTGGTCCATCATAGGTTGTTTCCCAGCCCTTTTGGGGCTAGGTTGAACCGCTGAGGGGTTGGCCAGCCGCTTCTTGGACTTCCTAGCCGGCTGGCTAGGAGGGTTCGATGAGAACTCAGCAAATTCCTGCAATCATTATGCAAAAAGGCAGATTCAATTGGATTATGTTCATATCAACCATCGCAGTCAAAAATCAAGACAATCAACATTACCGCTGGCGGGGGCCTGCTCTAGCAGTAGGACTTGGGAGCCCTCTCAGCATCCAGGGTCTCGATGACTCCATTGACAAAATAGCCGAGCAAGGTGTCGGTTACAACATCCTTGTCTATGAAGTCGGAGCTCTCCCAAGTCAGGTTATTCTTCCCCTGGTAGTCATAGCCGAGGTGGATCCTGGCCTTCAGGGGTTGAATCCGCCGATTCTGGAAGGCTCGTGCTACCCATGGCCTAGTCAGCCCCTTGTCCTTCAGGGCCTCTATCTTCTTCTGCAGCAGTTGCACCTGGACCATGTCAGCTTGAGATGGAAGAGCTGTCTAGCTCTCCAGTAACATGGGGGGATTTCCGGTGAAGGGTGGCAAGGAGGGCTCGAGGTTCGAGTAGTAGAACCACTCCTGGTGCCATTCCTTCAGAGAGGTCTTCAGGGGAACATGCAAGTAGGCCTTCTTCATCTCATTGCTGAGTTGAAGGCCTGGTCCCCCTATCACCTAGGGTTTGGATTTGGAGGGCTGTGTCTTGACATGGAAAAGAAAATGAAAAAGATTGAAATGGGGATCAACCCCAAGGAAGGCTTCATAGAGAGTCACGAAGATGGAGATTTGGAGGATAGAATTGGGATTGAGGTGGATTAGCTCGATTTTATAATAATCGAGGAGACCGTAGAGAAAATCAGAAGTAGGAAGAGTGAATCCGTGGTTGAAGAAAGAAGCGAAAACCACAAGTTCGTGGGTGCCTGGAGAGGGGATGGACTCAACAATGGCGGGGCACCAATTAATGAGCTCTTTGGGCTAGAGGCATTTTTTCCTCTCCAGATGAGCCAGCTTTGACGAGCAGGTTGTCGACATCGGCCATGACTCGGATGGCATGTTGGGGATCTCGAATGGAGCCCTTGGCATCTTCGGGGCACAAAACTAAAGGGGAAAGCTTCTGGAAGATGGGAATCGACATGGGGGAGAAGATCTCTGTGGATTTCTAGAGGGAAGCTTGCAGAAGCTGAAACCCTAGGCAGAGCGGAGAGCACAAAGTTCGGGCACGATTTCTGGAAGATGAAGCGTTTGGCGATTTGAGGGAGAAAGGGGAATCTTTTCTCTCTCCCCTGTGATTTATAGGCCTGCGCTGGGTGGCTGGTTTGGGCCGGTTTGCTTAGTAATAGACCGTAAGATATGAGTTCCTAAATAGCATGTCCTAATGGGCCAACGGCTGTCTATGTTAAAATCACAGTACAGATGCTATTTTACAGGAACCGATTAAAATAACCAAATATGCTTCATGTTAAGCCTAGTAGCTGGACACATATGTTCAGATAACTGAGTTATTTAAAAAGGTATTGAGGGTATATCCTTACAAGGATCAATGGCTGGTCTTCATTAAAATTGAAGATGCAGGTATCTCTTAAGTACACCTAACCACACATTAGGTCAAAATCTATGAAGTGGTACTCGGCTTACATGCTTAGCCAAAATGCCATTGAGCAAAAATATTTCCAGTTGATATAATGCTGAAGAATCCAATTCCTGAGAAATATATCACTCAAGAAAGATTTAAAGGTTAAAGATCTTTGACTTTATGTTTAATTGTTTCAAAATTTAGCACAAAGTTGGGGGGCTACACCTAATAGATGCGCCTACTTAGCGCACACTATTCATAGTTTTTCTATGAAGCCCTTCATAGCCTCATTGCCAGCTGATATGGAGCGGGACATGGAGAAAAGGAACTCAGACAATGGGTACTTGGGAGTAAAGCACTCGGAAAATTTTCGCCAAGGAGGATGAGCACTCGGCATTTGTTGTGACTCGACTATGAAGCTCTCAGGGGTTACTGTGGAGCCATGGACCCCGGGTACCTCATGGAAAGCATTGCGGCCACTGAGATAGAGGATGGACCTGATCATGTAATTGGGAATATAATAGGACTCGGTATGTGATACCTTGTATGACAAGGAAAGGATATAGTCCTAGCCGGGTGCGTTGTGTTCCCAGAAGGAAACCCCTTGGTCAAGTCCGACTGGGATTCCTACCTTGTAATCTCAAAGACAATACACAATAGCTAGAAGTAGGGTATTACCTCACCTTGAGGGCCTGAACTAGGATAAATTTGTCTCGTGTTCCTTTGCAATCTATCAAGTTTAGGTCTCACGAGTGGCCCCATATAATTATTGCCGATACAAAGCATCGACAATATGCTAGAGATTTTAGATGCCTTCACTTCTTCCGCTGGCGTCTGGTTGCGTCACTCTCTAGGGTGTATGGCACCTTCTGCTTGGCCGGCCTCCCATTATGCCAGGAGAGGGAGGAATATCCACAAAATTGCATCCCCCATAGCATCTGGGAAGAGGAACCCTCTAATCAACGAGCACAGCCACGCACGGGCAAACCTCTCCACAACCTCGGCTGGTGCCCTTGGCGGGCAATGGGAGAAGTTCTCCTGCAGCCACCTCGAAGGAACTCCCAAAGATTGAGTGTCTCTACCCTTAGGCTTGGGGTGACACAAGCCGACTAGCTGCTGCACCATATCACGCCATCCTGCCGTCCCTATGTCCCCTGTAACTGGCTCGGCCTTGACCGGAAGACCAAGTATCATGGCCGCATCCTGCAGCGTCACTATGAGCTCCCCGCACACAAGATGTAATGCGTGCGTCTCCGGTCTCCAGCGGTCGACCAAAGCGGTCAACGCACTATGGTCCATCTATGGGAGGCCTGTGTTGACAATGCATGCTAGTGGAAGAAATCCAACACTACGGTTATAGTAGGCGCATCACTCATCCCATGGTAGTGGTGTGTGCACTCTTGCACGCAGGGGCTTTATTGAACAAAAAAATAATTAGAACGAAGTGATTTAACATAAATAATAAACCACTACATGGGACCATTTGAAAACATGTGTAGGACATATAGGTTACCACGTTCTTGTCCACTAGTCTGTAAGCTTGGTGCTGCCTATCATAGTGCAATTGCAGAAGGGGATGCTATAGATCCACTAACCTAGAGAAATATAAAAAAAGTGATTAGCAAATAAGCAATATTTAAAGCACAATATGGAATGTGTGAAAAAAAACATGTAAACAACGATAAAGGATAGTGATAAAAAGAAATGTGCCACAAAAGAAAAATAAAGGAAATCGAACCTGTGCATCCCCTCCCGCATTTGGAATACCCCGTTTAGGTTTCTTTTTCTTTCTCTATGAAAGTTCTTGTTGTGACCCTCCTCATGGCATTCTGAGCATCTATTTTTCACTTTGAGCTCATTGAAATCGCCCTCACCGTCCTTGTCCACTGCACTGCCATTGCACGCATCCATTTCATTCCTCAGATGTTTCCTCTTCCTTCAACCTCTACTAGTTTTCTTCAGAGAATTGCTAGGCACGTAGTCCTCTCCAACATACGGCAGCCACTGTGATGGATCTAGGAATGGATTGAACGTATATGACCATGTCCGTTTGACCATTTCTTTCAAGTAAAATGGGGTGATGAACTGATTTGACAAATAGTTGACACCTCTTTCACGACAAGCAGTGATCACATGTGAGCATGGGACATGTAGCAGCTTGTATGTTCGACATGTACACTCCGGCGTTGTTAGGTTTACTCGGTAGTTGTGACCACCATACCTTTCTCCACCGCAAGTAGTTTCACGAGCAGACCTAATAGAGTATATGTGAAGGGTTGGATCATACATATCCACGACCTCGTTAGACGAGGCACCCTCCACTATATCAAGGTGCCTTTTGGCTACATCGCTCCATACTTGACCACCATTGATTGCATCCTCCATAGCCTTATACCTGTCTACGAAATATTTGTTGCATTTCTTAAATGTAAACTCAACTATAGCCGACACAGTCATTGCTCGGATCCCACCCACTACGTTGTTGAAAACCTTGGCCACATTAGTCGTCATCATGCCGTACCTAGCGCCACCCTCGTCATATGCAAGAGCCCACTTTCTCCTTGATCCATTTGGCGTTGGAGCCATGCCCTTCCTGCTTCATTTAACTCCGTCACAAGTTCATTATACTTTTTCTTAAAGTCCGGCTTCTCTAGAGCGAAACATAACCCCTTGATCTTACCAATTACTGACCTACTGCTATGTTTCCTCCACAAATTTGTTGCAAAGTGCTGGACACACCACCTATGGATCACTTTAGGATAGCCATCAAGCCTCTCTTTAACGACATTGATTATTCCTGCATGACGATCAGAAATTATATGCTCCTGCTTCGATTTCCCAATTACCTCTAAGCATAGTATGCTCATAAACCAAGACCAACACTCATTGTTCTCTCCCTCAGTTAGAGCGAAAGCAATGGAAATAAGGCGATCGTCTGCATCAACGCCAATTGCAATCATCAAGGTGCCTTTGTACTTCCCAATTAGAAATGTCCCATCTATGGCCACAACCGGTTTGCAATGCTTGAAAGCCTCCAAGCATGACAGAAATGCCTAGAATACCCTAAGAAGAACATTCTTCATAACACCGCCATCCATCTCCATCTGTCACCCATGGTATATGAAATATTTTGTGCCAAGATTGAAATGTGCAATTGCATTCAAAATAATAGGAACCCTTGCGTAAGCTTCCTTCCAATCCCCCCATATTACCGGCATTGCCTTCTATCTTGCCTTCCATGCCTTCCCATACTTTACTTGATATTGCGATAAGGCAAATATGGATTCAATGAGAGATGGGATAGAGGTGTCAGAGTCACGCTGAACAATTCCAACAATACGACTAGCAAGGTAAGTTTTTGTGGCTTGAGGATTGATGAGGACATCACTTCTTTAGATACACACTTACAACCTCAAGATGCGCCACAGATCCAAGGACCAATTACTCGCGCACGTGCCCGTCAACTTAATCGCCAGGTGCATGCGTTCCTAAGCTTACATTGAAATATTTCTACGAATGGCATACTATTTAATTCTTGTGATAATTTTATTGTTATTAGGAACTTGGGAGAAGACCATGGACAATAGCTCAAGAAACCAATTATTAAGTGGAGACAACAAGTGCAAGTAAACTCCTATTTTCAGGACCGGTTCAGTTTCGGGCTAGGAGACAGCGTCAACTTCAAATGGCCATAACTTTTGATCCAGAAGGAGTTACAAGACCTACAAGTACTTGTTGGAAAGCTTATGAAGTCTACTTTCAGATGGTTTCAGTTTCATACCAAAATTCCATCTGAGCTGTCCAGAATCATCAAAATAAGTTGCATCATTTTTCCTATCCGAGTCAGTTTGGGCCTTTGGGCTTTGTATTTGTGTCGTGGGCTAAACCCATGAGGAGTGCGCCCCTCACAGGGCAAACCCTCACCCCTAGGACATCCTAACTCATATATATTCAGTAGCTGCTACCATTTAGAGTGGGTTTTGCTTAGATTATTTTGTCTTTGAACAGTTTCGCCATTTATCGGTTTGTGAAACCCCAACTTCGAGAGTATAATCATTCATCTGCAAGTTGAGTTGCAATCTTCCTTGTTCTTGCTTGTGTTCATCGATTCACATGCAGGGATTAGCCTTCGTGGCGAGGTCAACCGAGCAGCGCACGGTTGATAACAAGAGGAGTCGTGGTGCTACGATTGCAGGGTTCGGGTCTTGGTGATCAGAAGCCGGTTCGTGAGTGTCAATTCTCCACCAAATCGAGAGTTATCCTTACCTAACGGAAGATTGGGCACCCCGTTGCCATCAAGTGGTATCAGAGCGAAGGTTGCCCGTTAGGTATCATCTTTTCCGTCCTATTTAAATATTTGTTTCCTATACCTAGAGTCCAGAAAAAGCCACAAAAACAAAATTGGTAGTCGTAGGTTTTTTTTCCCTGTCCTACAACCACGTTTAGCCTTTTTGCGTAATTTTGTTTTAGAATCCGTAGTGTTGAGTTTGTGTCCTAGGTCGAATTCGGTTGCTGGCTTAGATTGTGTTTGAGTCCAATTCGTGATCCATCCGCTGCCCCAGCAGCCACCGCCACCATATCATCCCCGATTTCACCACCTAGCCTCCACCAAAACACTGATACAGAGGACCTTCCTTGAAACAGCCATAACTTTCACATACAGAGTCAGAATTAGGCAAATAAGTAGTCTACGGACATCTACGAAAAATTTCCCATCCGCTACTCCCTGACTTTGTCGGATTTGCCGAAATTAGTTTTGCAAAATTCAGGCCAGAAAATTGGGTATCCGCAGTTCCAAGTTCTAGCATGCTTTTTAAAGCACACTCGTGTATTTCTACAGGCCACACCTTATATCAGACTGAGCTGCCACCTCCTGAGGTTGTTGTTCCTGTGCTCCTAGTTGAGAAAAAAATATCTGAAAAATAAAAGAAAAAAAATAAAAAAAAGGTGTGAAAGAAAAAAAAAGGAAGAAAAAAAGGAGCACATAGGACACACCAGGGAGCCAGTTGTGTGTTGTTTTGTGCTGTGTTTTTGCCTTGTCCTTAATTCCTTGCTGCTGTCCTTTCATACTTGTTTATCTCCCTTGTGTTATCACATCTGGTTTAGAACGCGTTTAGGCTAGCAACTAGGACAAGTGCTTTGGACATTTATTCAGCATTACTATCTGTTATTGAATTGTGTGCTACTAACATATTTTGGCCTCCCAAGCTCCACATATATACTTCTGGTCAGCACGCTCTCGACCCTTGCAATCGCTGGATCACGCCCTCAAGGTATCACGAACCAGCCACCGGTTGTACCATCCTTTGCTCGCTAGTCTCAGAACCTTGTAAGAGCTCGGTAAGGTGCTTCCATTTGCGAGTGTCCACTATCCTTGCATAGTAGTAGTTGATAGGGATAATACTTTTGTGTTGTTTGTTTCCTATTTTCTACTAACCATGGCAGGTGAGGTGAATGATTTCGCTGATTGTGCGTCAAAAGAGGAGATCGTTAAGCTAGATCAGAAGATTGAGGAAAATGTAGCTGCCTTGAATGCTATGTGGGAAGACCTCCAGGCTATGGTGGGGAGCATTGCCACCCTCACTAACAGCATCGAGTAGTTGGCAGCAAATCGTCACCCACCACCACTTGTTGACGATGATGGAGGTAATGAAGAGGAGGAAGCCGACAATAGTGATGCACATGCTGAACGTCGTGACGAGCGTCTACGACAACGGTTGCGATTCCACCGGCAAGGTATGGGAGGTAACCACCACCAAGGGCGACGTAACGATGATCCCTTTGCTAAAATTAAATTTACCTTGCCTTCATTTTCTAGAAAATATGACCCTGAAGCTTATTTGGATTGGGAGATAACCGTAGAGCAGAAATTTAATTTCCATTTAGTTCCTGAAATTCATAGGGTAAGGCAAGCAACTAGTGAGTTCAAGGACTTTGCTATTATCTGGTGGAATGAACTAGTTAAAACTGGCCTAGAACCTAACACATGGAAAAGGTTGAAGCGAACTATGCAGAGTAGGTTTATTCCTCCATCTTTCAAACATGATTTGAGAAATAAGTTGCAACGCTTAGACCAAGGAGCTACAAATTGGAATGTTGCGTTGTGAGGTAGAGGATGAGGAGGATAAGATGGCTCGATTTTATGGGGGGTTGAGACGTAAAATTCAGGATATTATTCAATATAAAGAATACAATTCTCTTAACCGATTGTTCCATCTAGTTATATTAGCTGAATAGGAATTGCAGGGAAGGCAGCCATTGAGAAGGAACAATTGGGGAAGCACGTCTACATCGAGGCCTTCCATTGGGCAAGGAAAAAGTGTCCCTATTCAGAGTTCTACGCCCTCCACCAATAGGGCGCCAGCAGCGCCATCTTCACGAGCTACCGAGGTGAGCAAATCTGTTCACGTGCAGGCACCCGCAAAAAGCGCATCATCGGTTGCTTCTACGGGATGAACGAGGGATATCCAATGCTTCAAGTGCAAAGGGATGGGCCATGTACAACGTGATTGCCCAAATCAGAGAGTTCCCATTTCTACAGATGATGGTGAGTACACTAGTGCTAGTGATGTTGATGATGAATTAGCACATGACACTAACAATGCAAGTGATGCAGACAAGAGCATGAGGATGTGGAGCACATAGGTGCGAAAGATACAAAGCAAGTACCTGAGCATTGTAGCACAATGGGTGCTTAAGTGCTCAAATGGAGAAGGCGCAGAGCAAAATCCAATAAGCACCACAATTTGTTCCAATCAAGGTTCGTGGTTCACCTAAATTTGAGCATCTGCTGTGTTGTCATTGATAGCGGCAGTTGTAGCAACCTTGCTATTCAGATTTGGTTCAAGACAAGCTAGGTTTGCCTACACAACCACATCCACGGCCTTACTACATCCAATGTTCAAACTCTTGTGGTAAGTTGAAGGTAAGTAAAGTTGGATAGTGTAATTTTTGTTGGAAAGTACCATGATAGTGCAAATTTTGATGTCGTGCCTATGCAAACATGTTCTTGCTTTTGGGTTAGACCTTAGGAATATGATAGAGATGTGGCTGCACCATGAGATAGAACTAACACCAGTACACTTCACACATAATGCAAAAAAGATTTGAGTTGCTACCAATGACCCTTGCTGAAAATTTGAAGGACGAACTAGCGCTGCTGAAAATAAATCTAAGGTCTGAAAAATCAGCAACCAAGTAGCTAAAGATGTGTTTTCACCTTAAAAAGGAGAAAAAAGAGCACAGCTAGGAAAGACACACTTAAATTGAAAGGAGCTTCCATGTTAGCTACTAAATCTGAGATTCTGAGTTAAATGTTAATGAATCTATTTGCTATGCTTTGGTTCTGCAAGGAAACTTTCTTTACACTTGAGACTTGCCTCCTTCTTTGCCACATGCTATTACTAACCTTTTGCAGGAGGTTTGCTGATGTATTTCCAAGTGAGATACCCCCGGGGCTGCCACCCAATATGAGAGGAATTGAGCATCAAATTGATTTGATCCCGGGAGCTTGCGTTGCCAAACCGTGCGCCGTACAGGACCAATCCAGAAGAGACTAAGGAAATTCAGTGTCAAGTGCAAGACTTGCTTGAAAAGGGTATGTACGTTGAGAGTCTTAGAGTCCTTGTGCTGTTCCTATTATTTTTGGTGCCTAAAGAAAGATGGGTCATGGCGCAAGTGTATGGATTGTCGAGCCTATTAACAACATAACTATTAGATATCGTCATCTATTCCTAGGTAGATGATATCGCTTGAATGAATTAAGTGGCTCTATTGTGTTCTTCTAAAGTAGACTTGCATAGTGGATATCACCAAATTAGAATGAAATTGGGTGATGAATGGAAAAAGACCGCATTTAAAACTAAAATTTGTTTGTATGAGTGGTTAGCTAAGCCTTTTTGGTATTGACTAATGCTCTTAGTACTTTTATGCAACTTATGAATGAAGTTTATGCACTTTCATTGGTAGATTGTTGGTGGTTACTTTGATGATATACTTATTTACAGCAAGTCTTTAGATGAACATAAGGAACATTTACGTGCTGTTTTTAATGCTTTGAGAGATGCACGTTTGTTCGGTAACCTCGCGAAGTGCACTTTTTGCACGGAGCGAGTTTCTTTTCTTGGTTATGTTGTGACTCCATAGGGAATTGAAGTTTGATGAGACCACGATAAAGAAGCGATCAAGAGTGGCGACTCCTACATTGGTTGCATAGGTGCGGAGCTTTCTTGGGCTAGCTGGATTCTACCGCTGCTTTGTGAGAGATTTCAGCACCATTGCCGCACACATGAACGAGCTCACAAAGAAAGGCGTTCCTTTTCAATGGGGACAAGCACATGAAGACGCCTTCAATTTGCTTAACGAGAAGTTAACTCATGCACTGCTACTCCAACTCCCTGACTTTGGTAATCGTTTTGAGCTTGAATGTGATGCAAGTGGGATTGGGATTGGAGGTGTGCTTATTCAAGAAGGTAAGCCAACTGCATATTTTAGTGAGAAGTTGTCAGGATCTAGTTTGAACTATTCAACCTATGATAAAGAATTGTATGCTTTGGTTCGAACATTAGAGACTTTGCAACATTATCTATGGCCAAAGGAATTTATCATACATTTTGATCATGAGTCTTTGAAACATATTCGAAGTCAAGCTAAATTGAACAAACGACATGCAAAATGGGTAGAATTATTGAGTCGTTTCTATATATCATTAAGCATAAGAAAGGCAAAGACAATGTGATTGCTGATGCTTACTAGGCGCTATATACTATGTTATCTCAACGTGATCATAAAATTTTTAGGATTTGGAGACAATAAAAGAATTATATGCTACTGATTTGGACTTTAAAGAAGCTTATGGGAACTCACTGTCGAGAGGGAGAGACTTGGAATAAATATGTTGTTACGATGAATGATTGTTGTATTGAGCTAACAAATTATGTGTTCCTACAAGCCTCTATTGTCTTTGTTTTGCAGGAAGCGCATGGAGTGGATTAGATGGGACATTTTGGAGTGAAGAAGACGGAGGATGTGCTGTCACTCACTTCTTTTGAAGCCGAAAATGCAGCGTGATGTTGAATGATACGTTGCACAATGCAGCACTTTAACAAACGCTAAGTCCCGTCTTAATCCACAGGTCTTTATATGTCTCTCCCCATCCCTAGTGCTCCTTGGAAAGACATTTCTATGGATTTGTTTTTAGATTGCCTAGGACAAAGGAGGGGAGGGATAGTGTATTGTTGTTGTTGATAGATTTTCCAAAATGGCACATTTTCATTCCTTGTCATAAGAGCAACGATGCTACAAAAGTTGCTGATTTATTTTTCAGGATGTCGTTCGTCTACATGGTGTGCCCAATACAATTGTATTAATCGAGATACCAAGTTCTTGAGTCATTTTGGATAACGTTGTGGAGGAAATTGGGGACGAAGTTACTATTCATTCTACAACTTGCCACCCCCAAACCGATGGACCAAACGGAGTGGTGAATTAGTACCTTGTCAACGAGTGTTGTAGCCTGTTCTGAAGAATAATTTGAAAGTGTGGGAAGAATGTCTTCCACATGTGGAGTTCGTCTACAACTGTTCGTTGCACTCCACCACAAAGATGAGCCCATTCCAGGTGGTATATGGCTTTAACCCTCACGCTCCAATTGATTTATTGCCTTTACCTTTTTCAGAAAAAGTGAATTCTGATGCTAAGACACGGGCTGAATTTGTGCTTAAGTTACATGAGGCCACTAAGAATAATATTGAGTGTATGAATGCAAAGTATAAACTTGCTAGTAGTCAAGGTAGAAAGTAGCTTATTTTTGAACCCGGTGATCTTGTTTGGTTACACTTAAGAAAGGATAGGTTTCCTACTTTGCGCAAGTCAAAATTAATGTCTCGAGCTGCCGGTCCTTTTAAAGTTCTTTCGAAGATAAATGATAATGCATACAAAATTGATTTACCTGCAGATTATGGTGTGAGTGATGTTTTCAATGTTGCTGATTTGGAGCCTTACTTGGGTGAAGAAGATGACCTTGAGTCGAGGACGACTCCAAATCAAGAGGGGGAGGATGATGAGGATATCACTTCTTTAGATACACACTTACAACCTCAAGATGCGCCACAGATCCAAGGACCAATTACTCGTGCACGTGCCCGTCAACTTAATCGCCAAGCCAATGCGTTCCTAAGCTTACATGGAAATATTTTTACGAATGGCATACTATTTAATTCTTGTGATGATTTTATTGTTATTAAAAACTTGGGAGAAGACCATGGACAATAGCTCAAGAAACCAAATATTAAAGTGGAGACAGCAAGTGCAAGTAAACTCTTATTTCTGGGACCAGTTCAGTTTTGGGCTAGGAGACAGCGTCAACTTCAAATGGCCATAACTTTTGATCCAGAAGGAGTTATAGGGCCTACAAGTACTTGTTGGAAAGATTATGAAGTCTACTTTCAGATGGTTTTAGTTTCATACCAAAATTCCTCCTAAGCCGTCCAGAATCGTCAAAACAAGTTGCGTCATCTTTTCTATCCGAGTCAGTTTGGGCCTTTGGGCTTTGTATTTGTGCCGTGGGCTAAACCCATGAGGAGTGCGCCCCTCACAGGGCAAACCCTCACCCTAGGATGTCCTAACTTATATATATTCAGTAGCCGCCGCTGTTTAGAGTGGGTTTTGCTTAGATTATTCTGTCTTTGAACAGTTTCGCCGTTTATCGGTTTGTGAAACCCCAACTTTGAGAGTATAATCATTCATCTGTAAGTTGAGTTGCAATATTCTTGTTCTTGCTTTGTGTTCGTCGATTCGCATGCAGCGGATTAGCCTTTGTTCGGCGAGGTCAACAGGGCAGCACACGATTGATAACAAGAGGAGTCGTGGTGTTACGTGTCACAGCCCTAGATTTAATCTCAGGTAATTGGTGTATGCCCAACTGTCATTAGATACACAATTTAGTTTTCTTTGTCACTTCATGTAAATTAAGTTGCTTAATTAAACCCTAATCGGCAAAAAACCAAACATTACCAAAATGTGCATCAAATTGAACAGAAGTGTATATGGGAGATAATTTATTCAAATAATTAGTTTATTTATCATGAATTAATATCATTTTCAGAATTTATTTCATTAGTTTAACCCTAAAAATTCAAACAAGTTTCAGCCTGGGTCCTTTTCTTTGACCTATGCATTTATATAGACTAAGGATTTTCTAAAGCTGATTGGTTGTACATAAAATCATAGAAAAATTCCTGTAAACCACTATCCCACATGATTGATCCAGTGTAAATTTTCCATGATTTTATCACTTCATTGAGTACTTCAATAAAATCCCTCAAATCAGCTAGACTAGGGAGCTAGCTAAAAATGAATGGGTATACTTCTAAAATTCACTAAATAAAAATAAAGCCTAATTAGACAGAGCCCTTTTTTCCAAAGGTGTTTGACCAACATGAACCCTACCACCAGTAATTTTTGCTCAATTTAATTCCCAAATAAATCACATAAAATGATAAGAGCAAAACCCTAGGGACATAAATTACACTGCAGAAAAACTGGACCATTATGCCTACTTTGCATTTTCACCAAAGACAAGCCATACCACTTCTAACCCTGAGAATTGGTCAGCAGGTTAAACACATCTTTCTCTACCTCCAATAATTTTCCCATAATTTATATCCCTTATTAACCTACTGAAATCACAGATTGCAAGACAGCTGTCCATACAACTCACAACACTTAGTCTCTAGAGTTTTCTCCTCTCATTTCTCACTTCCAGGTGGACCCCACAAGACCTAGCCCACCTGTAAGCCTCAAATATTCTTTGGACAGTGTGTTTCACCCAACCTCTACCCACACTCCTCTCTTCTCCATAGGTTTCCCTACTTTGGACCCACTAGTCATAGACTAAATTTAGCCAAAAAATGTGTAGAAAAATATTCTCTTACATGTGGGACCCACCAAGGACACTGTGGAGCTGGAGCAACTCAGCACTGCATGTCACACGTGTCGTCACCTCCTTTCTTCTTCCTCCCTCAGTACATAGAGCAGCCTGGGCAAGCACATCTCTGGGAAACCTCGACATTTTCGCTCCAAATCTCGCCAGCAGAACCCTCTCCTCCACCTCTTCACGTTCCCACCGAGAAGAACCCTAGAAAACCTCCAAAGATCATCACCGGCAAGCCCATCTTCTCCTCTGCCAAAGGTGTTTGGTTGATCCCGAGTTAGATCCGGTGAGTTCCATGCCTTCTTGACCCTGGGAACGTGATCCACACGTATTAATCGTTCCATTTTTGTATTCTGCTACCCTAGGTTCGCCAGCCGAAGTGGCTGTGCCGCCGCCGTCCTTGCTCTCGGCGCTGCTGAACCGCCGCCGCTTGGGTTGTCGCCATTCCGGCCGATTCAGGACGCCGTAGGCCAAGCCCTGGCGCCAACATCGTCGCCGGACCTCCAGGAGACCGCCAGCCGAAGGAATCGGGATATAGCGCAGTGAAGCTTGAGATCGGCCTCCGTCTTCCCCGACGCTGATCTGTGTCGCTGCCGTCGAGTTCCCTCTCTCTGGTAGGCCTCAGTCCGATTCATGGCTCACGAACCATCCCTGTGTAGTCTCTAACCTGGTAGACATCTCACCCCGACTGCAGGCCAACGGGAGCAAGCTGCCGCCGTGGAACCAGGGGACCTCACCGCCGCCGAGCAGTCTCCGACGTTTTTGCCGCTGCTCTCAGACCTCGGCCGACTGCTTAGACCCCGTGAGGACTCAGACACCTAGGAACATACATCCATGCTTTGCGCTTGCCAGTTAACCCCGATAGCGTTTGCCTCGTCTGACCCGAAACCACTCCGCGCCGTCACCCACATGTGCCTACTCCCGCCACCCCGGCGAAGAAACCAACCCAAAGCTTCGCTGAACCCCTCCACTTTCTCGTGACGCAAACGCAACCGAGTCGCGTTCGCCGCCGGCTCGCCGGCGAACAGAACCGCCGGCAAGCCCAGCCCTGTGCCTCCTCTGTTTTGAAACCCAGACAGGTGGGCCCGAGCTGGGGAGAATAAGAAAAGAAAAAGAAAAATATAATACTGAATTATTTATCCAACAGAAAAACGCTCAACTTTGAAAATCCATAACTATTTCATTTTAACTCCTTTTTGAGTGAAACCAATTTTGTTAGTTCTGTAAATTTGTAAACTTTAATACTGTGAATAAAATAATAGGACCACTTCTGTACAGAAAATGTCTATAAAAATAATGTGAAGAAATAATAACTCATTTTGTGCCAAGAACTTTGTAAATTTTTAGAAAAATTCATCCTAACTGCTGAAAATATAAACCACTTTTGTTTAACTCAGAGAAAAATTGTAACCTTTGCTATGATCAATTGTTTTTGACAAAAAACTACCTCCCAAAATAAGCCTAAGTAATTTCATAACCCTCTTTGACAAACTTGAGAAATTCATATCTAAATCTTTTTAAATCAAAATTTCAGTGAACCAAGTTTTGTTGGAAAAGCCAGTAGGCTATGCTCGTTTATAATAAAAACGTGCCATCTTGAAATCTTAATAAGAAAGATGTCAGTCAAATAGTAACAACTTCAGTTTACAATATAAATAATTACAAAACTGCCATTTCAGCCTTTTCATCTTCGTTATTTTTGTAACTCATAAACCGTTAAAATTTTGAAAACATTCTTTCACTAAATTCACTTTAGAATGTGGCCTACCTACTGTATTTATCTCAGCCGCATTTATGATCATTTGCATAGGCATATTTAATTGATTCTTATTTGCATATTTGTCTTTTATCGGTAGATTTAGATAATTCGGAGTACGTGAAGCAAGAATTTGAGGTTGAGTGTGACCATTCGCCGCAGCAAGGCAAGCATCTATGCAAGCATCTAAGCATATTGAATCTATATTTTCAATAAATTGATTTGTTTGCGAAAGCAATATCTATATGCATGTTTTGGTCTATTTAAACTGGGAAAACGGGTAGAGTCGATATTGCCTAATTGTGTGCATTTCCAATCCTTGATTGTTGATACCATGCTTTTACCTTGTCACCCTGGTTAAGGACTTTGGTATACTTTTATTTTATCGAATGCTTAGCCATGCTTATTTCTAGACTTAGAAAAATTCGATAGATGGAGCTATCGGTTCAAAAAAACTAAGTTTAATACGAATGATGTGGTTAAAATCTTGAAAAGAATAAACTTCTGATTCATAATATAATAATATGTTGACTTGGACGGATGATAGGCCATACGGATGTGTCAATTCCCCGATGTACGTAGCTCCGTCTGGTTGTTAAGGATCGAACATGTTGACATCTATTCTATCAAGCACCCTATCGTACTTCCACACGCCGAGAATGGACAGCTTAACTAAGTAGCACGAGAGGCTGTGCCATCTCACGCCTGTCTGTCAGTCGTGAGGAAGGTTATTCCTTTGGAGTACCTCGAGCCTCGAACCTGGTAGGACGGAGGTGCCTCCCGCGACGGTGAGCCCGCCTTAGTCACCCTGTGTGTGGACTAGAGTATGCGTCGGCCCAACGTGGTTTAGGTGGTTAGGCTAAGCGTGGGAAAGTTCTATTGTGACCTCTAGTCCGCACTCAATGTGTAGATGTGGATACCGACGGGTATGGATCAAACTAGAGTGTAGCCGTTTGGCTTCTATCACATCGTGTGGGTAAAGATGTTACACCTCTGTATTAGAGTAAGAAACTATATGAATATCCGTGTCCATAGTTATAGGACACGCTTGATGTGCTAGTCAGTCTATGTTAGCAATCCAACTGGGATATGTGGTTATGGGATTATGTGGTTATCATGACTTAGATATCATGGTGGATGGTTTATATGAGAGGATTTTGGTGTTAAAATATGACTTGTTTAGCCATAAAAAGATGGTATGCTTGTGTAGCATATTTATTTGGGCCAATGGTGCCCATCGTTGATGCTAGAGCATGGGATTGTGCTCATACACCTCTTTTTCAGAATATATACTTGCTGTCTTGAAATTTTCAGAATGCTGTATTTCGCAAATGCTTATAGTTTCAAGATATATTTGCTCAAATAAACTTAGCTTTATGCAAAACCAGATCAACATAGCCATTTTCCTTGATGTAGAGACCAACATTTCTCCTTTCTACTATTAATATTGTGTAAGTCTAGCTGAAGTAAACCATTCGTACTCACCGCTGCATATTTTCATGTGAGAAAAACGACGACATTTGATTGGCCTACTATTATCCCCCGAGCACAGTGTCAAGGATAATGTGTAGTTTGGAAGTTAATCTCTGCCCCAGTCTGTCCTTGGGTTTGGTAATGCACCACTAGTTTATCTTTATGTTTATATTTTCCTTGCTATCTTTTGGGTTACTTTTGATGAGGAATAATTAGGGTGGAGCCCTCTATGTAATATATATAACCCTGCTGCTCGTTTATCCCATATAGAGTACTTGTGATGTTATCAATTGCTTGCGATGAAAAGTGTGAGGCTAGTCGCTTTTCCTAGAACTAGCTGAACATGAGTATGAATTTAGAAATGATGAGATGCATGATGTTGTTAAACTATAGACCATGTCCACAGAAAGTGTGTATCGTGTTGGTCGCCAACCTTCGTGCGGTTTGACGGCACACTTCGCCGTTTCGGACTGTGAATCAACTCTCCAAGTATCTCTTTATTTCTGAATTCGGCGTTTGGAATTGTATTGTGATTGGTGTAAATATTATGCAGGCCGGATGAGGATGGCATGGTACTGTACTAATTGTGTTTATTGAGATCCCATCCATCTAGATATTTCGTATTGTCATAATAATTACTCTCCATAATGCACTTCCGGGGTGCCCACATTACGATTGTAGGGTTTGGGTCTTGGTGATCAGAAACCGGATCGTGAGTGTTAATTCTCCACCAAATCGAGAGTTATCTTTACCTAACAGAAGATCGGGCACCCCGTTGCCATCAAGGATGAACACCAAATAGACAAGACATGCCACACGTGTGAGGTTACTCCACGTTGGTGATTTTCCATCTCGACTCTCTAGTGATCCGAGCCCAAATCTTCCAATGACATCCTCTTTGACAGTGAACCGTATATCTTTTTCTTAGCATTGGAGGATACCACACATATGCCTATGATAACGCACAACGTAATCTTGCAGGAAGAGCTTCAATGACTCCATTGTCTCAAACACTAAACCCTTCCAAAATATAGATTCCTCGGAGGTAGGTGGGTACTCCCTTCGACGAAGTCCACTGCCGCAAATAAGATGAACTGTCCTAGAGATGTCTTCTGAATGAGGGACTTGTCGCAAAAACACTTTGCCTCTCCTAAGATTTTTGCAACTCTTCCTCAGTGTAGAAGGAAGTCAGCCACATTCATCGTCTGAGAGAAGACAAGGAGAGTATCATCGATATCATCAAGCCCATCCCTATCCTAAAAGCACCGTTCCTCGAAGTTATCATTCAAAATAGCACCGTTACCATTAACCTTAGTGAACCTATCAATGTATAGTAAAATACTACTGCCTTGCCCATTACCATGGCCAGTAGATGTACATTCTATAGATATTGGGACTGTTACTCTACCAACAAATGATCACCAACGACTTCTGGGGCCTCCTACATTAGAATCCCATCTCCCTCAACTATCCGTTCGTTAGGGCTTACCACAACAGAGTTGGGGGCACTATCTATCCCACCCATTGTTACAACAACATCCAAAGAACGAACTTGTGAACCTTGCACACATGCAACATATGTCGACTACTCCAACTTGCATGATATATAGCATCATCACAAAGGTTCCCTTGAACATATCCTGCAGTCATACCCCCTTCCATTCTTATTGCACCAAAGGGTTCCAAATGTCCTAATTTAAACCGAAATCCGATCGGCTAATTCTAACCATGTAGAAGGGCCCCTAAATACTAACACATCAACTTTCATCTCCTCGAACTAGCCACTTGAACTAATTGTTCCACCCAAATGTACACGCACAACACGGTCCATCTACAACCACATAATACCAACATGCAAAGCTAATACATCTCGTCAAATGATTCTTCCTTGCAATACAATGACTTTTGCATAGAAATAGAGATCACATACCCGATCTAATCGTTCCAACAACATCAAAAACCCTCTATATACTACATGCATGCAGTCAAATACATCACACTAACATATTTTGCAAAAAAAATGGATTCCCAACATAAATAGCATTGCCACAAACTGCTACTAACGAATAATATACTCCGATCTACCCCGATCCACTCCCATGCACCATCATTACCATTCATATATCAATATCAATCTCTAACCCTAAACAACTACTACGAGTTGCAAATACATGGTAAAAAACTTCAAAAATGGGGGAGGAACCTTGTGGGATGAAGCACTAATCAAGTGCACTTCAAATCAAGCTCCAAAGGATGTGATTTTGTGGAAGAAGCATCATGGGCGCGGGTTTTTTTTCGGGCGCAGTGAGCAAGAACGCAAAGAAGGAAGAGAAGGAAGGAAGGAGGGAGAAGATGGGCTCACGGGGATATTTCCCTCTATTACGCCAGGAGAGATGGTGCAGCAGTGTCGTGCCAGCGCAAGTGGTGCTACAACTGCTGCGCCAGCCCGCCTAGCATGGCAAGCTGGTCCACGTCAGATCGCCAACATGGCACGAGCGGCTAGGGGCGCTTGCATGGCGCCTACTGCCACGCCACATGCACTAGCATGGCAGTTCAGTTTGGCCACCCCAGGCCACCTGGCATGGCCAAAGGTTCATTTTTGAAAATAAGTGGGTGGGTTTTTTAAAAAATAAATACTAAATTGGATTAAATAAAAAATCATGTTTAAGTCGAGTGAACAAATATAGCTCAAGAGCAAATCTCCTCCTTTAGTGACTGCACAATGCCCTCGTAAATTTGTAAAATGGAATGGCCGGACATAATTTCCAAGGTGTATATAAAGAAAAAAGGCATCAATAGAAATGTAAAATAACAAGTTTGAGAAAAAAAACGAATATAGGTTTCGAAATGAACATATTAAATGCTCCGAGCCATTCTTTCTATGGAAAAGTTAGATATATGCCACCAGCCCACCGCAAATGTTTTCACTTAAGAAAAATGCCACTCCAGAGCTATGGCTTCTAAATATGCCACTCCAAAATGATAGATCTTTTGAAGGAAATACTCCACTACCGAGCTAAATTGGCTAAAATATCCCTACAAGCTTCTTCTTTTCTATCTTCTCTATCCAACATGACTAGCGATCTTCTAAGCTCTTCCTAGTTGAGTAGTTCGATTGCCTCCTTCTACTCCCCATGATTGGCTAACCCCTTTGCCACCTTCCCCTCTCCATAACCCGCTAGCCCCACCTGCTCCCTCATCACGCCCAAAAATTCACTAGAATTTCTAGAGCTAATTTGTGCATTAAATCCTTGTCTAGAAATCAGCCGAGGTACACAAATCGATAATTTGATAAACATAACCAAAACGATAAACGATAAATACTTACAACAGAGGCACTTAATCCTCACACTAAAGAAAACAGCAGCGGAACGGCAACTAGCGAAGCGGCAGCACCAAGCCACTATTGGCTCCCAAACATATGGTCTTATTGGCACTGCCATTGTGGATTTATTGACACTACCACCTATCAACTAAACACACCATGGTGCCTCCTGCTGGGACATGCTACACTACAAGTCCAGCTGTTGTCCATTTTGGCTTGTGGTTAGTACGGATATTGCTTCGCAACAAGTAGTCCGCGAACCGGTCCTTAACTATCATGAGCACCGCTAGCAACATTCACAACCCTAGTGCTCACAACCCACCATTCAGTCAAGTTTTAGTTGACATAGCTAATTAACCAGCCATGACCAACTATCGTGAAAATACAACCATTGTCCATTAATTATTGATAAGTGAATCATTAATTTTCCCACATAAAATGATGCTACAGTTGCGATGCAGTGCTAAGCAGATCCTAAAATAATCTAGCTAGATTAGTAATTAGTCATCCAGCTAGTCAATATTAATTACCCAAGGTATCAAGGTAAAGGTATCAATGACAATTCACAGCCATAATCAAAGAATATTAGGATAATAATAATACCCATAAATAAATGACATTCCAAAATGTCGCATGCAATAACATTAAAACAAAATAGTTTTCGTAAATTGGATCAACATGCTCAATGGGATTGTCGTGTGACTTGCCTTGCAAAAGAAAACGTCTTCAGCAAATCTTCCGAACTCTTCCAAAACCTTCGTGATCCTCCGAATCGGCCGAAACAGCAAACTACACGTGTAGATATATATACGTATATATATATATATATATAGGTTTATCTCCGATCCCTAAACCTATATATATATATATAGGTTTAGGGATCGGAGAACATGGAGGATTGTAAGACTGGAATACCTCGGGGTATTCGAGGAATATTTTAATATCCAAAGGTATGAATACTTCGGAGAATCCAAAACGGGGAATATTTCGTGTGGATTGAGGGAATTGGAGTATTCAAAGTATTATGAATATTTTGGAGTCGGGAATATTTACGGAATCTTGAATTTTGGAAATGGGGGATATTTTACGGTGATAGGGGAAGTGGGAATATTAAAGGATTAATTAAACACCCAAAATGTAGGAATTTTTTGGGGATGCGGAAGTATTTCGAAAGGATATTGGAACGTCGGGAAATTAGAAACGTTCGGAATATTGTAAATATTCCAAAGATGAAGGGATTGAGAAATCAAAAGGGATTCTAAGGTTTCAGAAATGACACCCAGTCATTAAAAGAAGGAGGGAACCCGAGCTTGAGGTGAACGGAGAGACATCAAGGGACTGAAGCAGCTACGACCCGATCAGGGGAAAACAAAAGGAATTTATTTCCTTTTTAATTAATTATTGAAATGATCTTTATTACACTAAAATTAATTCTGGAGCTCCGAAAATTCTGAGAAAATTTCAGATAGTTTATTAAATCATGGGGAAATTACCAGAATTAAATGCCACCACAAAACACAAAGAATTTATTATTATAAATACTTAAACACTTAAAATATTTTGACAAAACCCCAGGAATATAAAAGCATCCAGATATTTATTGAAAATTTAAACTTGGGATTTTTAATATCAAAAATTCAAACATTTTATTCAAACACTTTCCCAAACAAATTTTTTAGTGTATTCTTGTAATTCAATTTACCCAAAATAATTTTTAATTAGGCCGATTCTCAGGGTGTGACACCCCCCTTCCCTAGCTGGGCAACTGTACCACCTCCATCCTCACATCACAAGTTAGACTAGCCCCAATGGCCAACCAACCCCACCACCCTCCCTTCAACTCCTCTTGACCAGCCAACTCTATTGCCCTTCTTTCATTTCCTTAGCTTGCCAGTTAGTTGCATCCCCTTTATTTCCTTGCCCCATGGCTAAATGGTCCCACCATACTCATATTCACTTCCCCTGGCCAACGATACTTGCCTCCACCTTCATCCTGCCTCGATCATCTAGCAAATGGCTGTAACCATGGTCATGAGAGGTATTATATAGTAGGGGCAATGGCCATGCAATTGATAGTGAAAGGAGCACGATGTGGTCAGGATCAAGGATGTATTAGTTCTTTGCCACAAGACGTTTCCTTCGACGTTGGGCGACAGCTTGCCAGAGGCACCAAAACCTTGCATGGCGTGCTTGAACCATTCCTTTGTCATGTCCTCATAGTCAGCCCTGGGTAGGGGTGGAGAGATGGAGAGGGGGCGGGAAAAAGAAAGGGGCAAATGAGTCAATTTTGCTAAACAATGATGCGCATGAGTATGTAGCACGTCTCTAAGCCCTAAGTTTATAATGGCATATTTTTGAAGTATAAATTTTCATGGCATATATCTAATTTTACCTTCTATCTACTCCATCCACCTCAAGGAAGGCAATTATGGCTACTCGGATAGAGAGTGGGCCGGTCCCTACAATTGGAGATAGAGTAGGACTTGGCTTCATATTACCTTGCATAACAAGAAAAGGGATATAGTCCTAGCTGGATACTCTACGTACTGATAAGGAAAGCCCTTGGTGGTATCCAACTGGGTTTCCTACCCTGTAATCCTCATCCCTCCAATATATAAGGAGGGGTAGGGAGCCCCATGGGGCATATGACAATCTCACCAGAGAATACAACGAAAGCAATACACCATAACTGGAAGTAAGGTATTGTCTCACCCCGAGGGCCTGAACCAGTATAAATCGTCTTGTCTTTCAAAGTTCATCGAGTTTAGGTCCAACGAATAGCCCCATATAATTATTGCTGATCTAAAATATCGATAGTTGGCGCGCCAGGTAGGAGATTCGTCGAGATCATCGTCATCAAGCTTGATGGATCCAACCACCGGAGTCGATGGTGTCAAGTTCTTCCCTGGGCAAGTGATCTCGGCAATCTCACCCTGACCAACTCGGTTTCGACCGATCGGCCAGGAACCAGGCTGACCTAGCGCCAGTCAACTTACTCAATGCCGTAGCAATCTTCTGCGACTTGCTGTGGTGATATCCAAGATCTACGAGTCTAGGAACAACTCTTTTTCCTGATGTTCGACTCGGACATGGCCCTGAGCCGATCAAGGTTGGGCTGAGGGAAGAAGAGATCGTCAACTTCCCACTCGGACTCGGCAACGCTACGGATATATTCAATTCAAGTCCAATGCGGCAGAACCAATTGTGGAGGCCATGGGCCTCGGGTACCTCATCACAAGCATATGGGCCACTCAGATAGAGGATGGGCCTAGCCTTGTAATTAGAGATATGATAGAACCTGACAAACTTTGCCTTGTACGATAAGGAATATACAGTCCAAGTCGGGTAGGTTATATCTCTAAGAGGAGATCCCTTGGCTGTAATCCAGCTGGGACTCCTACCATGTACCCCTGTCCCTCAGTATATAAGGGGAGGCAGGGCGCCCCCTGAGGGTAGAACAACACACATCCTCAAAGGAATACATCACAACTGGACATAGGGTATTACCTCACATCGAGGGCCCGAACCAGTATAAATCTCCTCGTGTTCCTTTGCAATCCACCGAGTTTAGATCCGACGAGTAGCCCCATATTCATATTGCCGGTGTAAAACATCGATAGTTGGCGCGCCAGGTAGGGGCTTCGGCGAGATCTACATCTACAAGCTCGATGGATCCAGCAACCGGAGTCAACGGCAGCAAATTCTCCCCTTGAGATACAATCTCATTCGGAAGCCTCAACTTCATCGCCGACATGTTTGGCAATCTCAGCTTTGCTGACGCAGACCTGATCCAACCGGCCGAGGAACCAGCCGACTCCACGCCAGTCGACCCACAAGACGCTGCAGCCACCTTCGTCAATTTGCTACAGCGATCTACCACATGCCTGGGTCTCGGGACAACTCTCTCCTTCGGCGTCCGACTCGCGCTCGGCCTTGAGCCGTCCCGGGTCAGGCTAGGAAGGGGAGAGATCGTCAATCTCCCATGTAGACTTGGCAACGCCGCGTATCTACATCCCATGCGGCAGACCCGATCCCCTATGCTTCAGTTTGGACATGGCCCAGAGCCGTTCTAGATTGGATCTAGGGAGGTCGGAGTCGTCCTTACCCTGATCAACTACTCGGATTCTGACTCCAAGTTGGACAACGGTTCGAACACCAGTTTGGACACTAGTCTGGCGAGTTTCCTTCTGCCCCGTGAGATCTTCATGGCTTCAACCCCTCCACCGGAGGTGCGCCGACTACAAGAGAAGCAACAAGAGGAGGCACGCCGACTACGGCAATAGGACGTGGCCGAGCGCAAGGCTTGCAATGATGAGCTACGCAGGGCTGGGCGAACCGCTTAGCAACAGATCCTCCAGACTAGAGTCGGCGACCATGACGTTTTCGTCACGCCTCAGCAGAACGTCGTGGCCACTGCAACCCTGCTGGACACACTCCTGCTTGGGCCTGATCATCAGGCCACCCCGACAATAGCCAAGATCAAGGCGATGATTATAGCTGCTGCCTGTCAGCAGCACCAGCAGTCGAGCGAAACACTTATACCGACCAACCAGTCGGATTCTCCAGCTGCAGTCTCGTCTGCATCAGCACAACGCCGAGCGGCTGGCTCTAGTCAGCCGCACACAGAGTCACGCCAGACATCACTCGGCAACACAAACAACAACAATCGGCACTGTCCCCAGAACGATCGCCGGTTCAACCAAGACATCCGAGTCCGTCTACAACGCGATCTCTACCAAGACATTAATGCTCGGCGCCGTCAATGCGAAGACGACGAGCGACGCCGACTGGAGGACGAGCACGAGCGTTTCGGTCTTCACCACGAACGGTTTAACCGTCGTGGTCGGAGCCAGAGCCCTCACGAAGACGAAGGCGTACTAGCCTTCACCCGGGAGCTACAAGACGTTGACTGGCCGTCAGGCTTCAAGCCTATGGGAATTGAGAAATACGACGGCAAGACTAACCCTGAGTCCTGGCTCACTGTATACACTCTGGCAATCCGAGCCACCGGAGGTGATCATAAAGCCATGGCTAACTAACTCCTGGTTGCCCTGGCCGACTCTGCGAGGGCATGGCTAACAGGGCTCCCAAGGTGATCAATCGGCTCCTAGGGGGAACTCCGGGAACGCTTTATAGCCAACTTCCAGGGGACTTACGAGCGGCCGTCTTCCGAGCACAATCTCTATCAGCTGCAGTAGAGGAAGAATGAGTCTCTTCGTGAGTTCATCAAAAGGTTCTCTGAGAAGCGCAATTTGATCCCGATGATCAAAGACGAGGTTGTCATCGCCGCCTTCCGTAAGGGAGTCAAGGATGCCCCATTCATCGCAAAATTCACTCGAAAGCCGCCAACCTCTATCAGGGCCCTCTTCGATATAGCAAATAAATACGCTGACTCGGCCGAGGCAGTTGCAGAAGCCCTCAACGAGAAGAAAGAGTCCCGGCAAAAGGACCAAAAGGCCAAAGCCGACAATGAGCCATCACAGAACAAATCCGGCAGCCACAAGGGGAAGTCAAACAACGAGGTGGCCAACATGGAGCGGACACGGTCGCGACCCCCGAAGAACAACGAGTACCAGAAGGTTATGAACAGGCCTTGCCCCTTCCACCCTAAGGGAAAACACGCGGCCAAGGATTGCTTCATGCTCAAGAAGTTTGCTTCCGAGCAGGCTTCATCATCTGGCGCAGACAAGGACAAAGACAAGCCAGATTCGGGCCCGGACGACGATTTTCAAGATCCCCAGGCCGAGCTCAACCATATCTTCGGAGGGCCATTTGCATATGAGTCCAAGAGAAAGCATAAGCTTACGGCACGCGGCGTCAACGTGGTCTCTACAGCAGACGCCCCCCAGTATTTGCGGTGGTCAGAGATGTCCATCACATTCAACCACGCAGATCATCCAAATCGGGTTTCACACCCGAGATGCTACCCACTTGTCCTGGACCCAGTTGTCAAAAATATAAAGCTGAAGAAGGTCCTCATAGATGGAGGCAGTTGTCACTCCCAGAAATTCACCAGAATTTCCAAAGCTAATTTGTGCAATAAATCCTCGTCTAGGAATCAGCCGAGGTACACAAATTGACAATTTGATCAACATAACCAAATATGAAATAACGATAAATACTTACAACAGAGGCACTTAGTCCTCACACAGAAGAAAACAGCAGCGGAACGACAACTAGCGTAGCTTCAGCACCAAGCCACAGGCAGCTCAACTGGGGTATAAGCCAAACACCATCTTCTCCTCCACGCAAAACTTCACTCTAAAGATTGCAATAATGCAAGACTGAGTACCACCCACCGTACTCAACAAGCCACACTAGGGAATGCAATGTAATACAACAGGATACCAAAGGAAAGGCATAATATGGCTTATTTGCGTAAAACAGCATTTAAAACATTTGCATTCGAAATCATTAAAAATAGTATAGTTTAATTAATATCAGTGTTGAATCAACCACTGAACAGCGCTCCAACGCAGTTCAGGCCCAAACCATATCTCTCCAACCAGGAGCTATCAATATTCCATCATTTCTCATCATTATTAAATTGTGTGGGACTAATCACAGAAACATTGCTAGGCCGCTCATTAACCGCGAGCACGACTATTCGAATAGTTTTACTCTGGCCAGAGATGTACCAATTTACCCACAAGACACAATCTCAACATCATGTCAGCCATGCGTCGCGATACTTGAAAGTACCTGAATAGAGATTGTGATAGAACCCTCCATGTAACCCGCACAACAAGGAAGCCACCCGCTGGACCACCAGTTTCCGGCCAGAACTGATCGGGTTCTGAGTCTGGGAAACGATCCAACGCCCAAAACATGGACTTATTGACGCAGCCATGGTGGTCTTATTGACACAGCCACAACACACCATGGTGGACCCCGGTTGAACGTACTACACATTGGATCCTACCATTACCCATGCTGGCTTGTGGTTAGCACGAGTATTGCTTCGCAACAAGTAGTCCGCGAACCGGTCCTTAACTGTCATGAGCACCGCTAGCAACAAACACAACCCTGGTGCTCACAACCCACCATTCAGTCAAGTTTTAGTTGACATAGTGAATTAATCAACCACGACCAAGCGTCGTGAAAATATCACCATTAATCATTAATTAATCAGAATGAATGAATAGTTTCCCATATAAAATGACACTACAGTTTCTAGGCATGGCTAAGCAACTCCTAAATAATCTAGCCAGATAAATATTTAAACATCCAGCTAGTCAGTATTATTCACCCAAGGTATCAAGGTATAGATAGCAATAACCAAAATGGCCATAAATATCAAGGAATATTGGCTATTAAATAATTACCCGTAATAATGTCATTCTAAAGCATTTTATGCAATAAATTTAAAATAAAATAGCTTTCGCAAACGGGATCAACATGCTCAAGGAGATTGTCGTGTGACTTGCCTTGCAATCGCAAAAGTCTTCAAATAATCTTCCGAACTCTTCCGCAGACTCCGAAGTCTTCCGAAACGACGATATACGTAACTACACGTAAAACAATAACAAACCCTAAGAAACTCCAAATAAACAATACATAAAAATACATAAACAAGTGAATTGTGATTTTAAATGAATTTAGGAAGAAACGGGTCGATTCGGACTTCAAATGGAAAAGATATGGCTTTTGGAAGATTGAATCCAGAATGAATCCGAAAAGAATTGGAAAAGAATATTCTCAAGAATATTCTCTGATTTTCAGATTAAAAAGACTATTTTGGCTGTGTACAGTACAAAGTGGGGCCCACTAGCGATGACCTAGATCACAGGGCCTGGGTCCATGGACCAGAGGAGTGATGTGTGATGAACCGGCTGGGTTGGCAGGGTGAGATGACGATGATGTGGGCGCCGATGTGACGATTAAAGCAGAGATGGCACTGGTTGACAGTTAAAAGAAAATCCGACGGCACAACAACTTAGGTGGCAGGGTTAGCGACTCCGGGGTGGCGCGACATGGTGAAGACGACGACGACGATAGTGCCACAGCGCGGCACGGGATGAGGAAGGAGGAGGCGGCTCCGGTGAGGAGATGCCGATGGAGGAGTCCTCGACCGGAGCTTACCAGCGGTAGTGAAGAACATAGACGACGACGACGTTCGGCTGTGGGTGGGGACTGGCGGTCCTCGGCGATGCGGCAACACGCATCACCGATGATAGCGATGGACGACGGCAGGCGACGACGCCGGGTGGTGGAGGTCGACGGTGCACGACAGATGGGCTGCAACAGCGACGGTGAAACTGATGGCGCCACGGCGCGGCAAACCAGCGATGACGATTCGTTGGCGAGCCGATACCGACGAGGGATGGGCGACACGGCAGGCTATGGAAAGAAACAGGGCGCTGGGGAACATAGAAAAGATGGGAGTGGCCTAGAGCTCACCAGCGGGCGCAGGCGAATGCGACGACGATGGCCCGGCGACGATGGCGCTGGACAGCGGCGGCGGGTTTGCAGGCGACGGCGCTGGAAGCCGGGCGGCGGCACGGTGCACAGGGGAGGAGCAGGCTGAGGCAGCAGATGGGGGAAGACAGAGGGCGGCATGGTAGGGTGCTCACCGGCGACGGCTTGCAGGGGCAGAGGCGGCGACGTTGGTGGCGTCCTCTAGTGGGGATAGATGACGAAGACGGCAACGCCGAAAGGATGAAGCGGCGTCCGGCGGTAACAGAGCGGCGACCGGCCGGTGACGATGGTTCGACGACGACGAAGCCGAGTTGCCGAGCAGAGGGAGGAGGTGTGGTTTGGAGGCTCACCGGCAGCGTCTTCCGGAGGCGGCGACGGCTTCCACAGGCGGCGGCGCTAGGAGCGGAAAGGGTAGCGGCTCCGGCGGAAGCAGCAGAGGCAGGGCGCTGGCGCGGCGGCAGGTGTAGACGGCGGCGGTGGCTTCCGAACCAGCGGCGCACGGGAGAGAGCGGCGCTGGGCGGCGGTAGATGGAGACAGCAGGGCGGCGCGACGGGGTGGCGGCGGCGGCCTGGCGGCGTGGAGAGGAGCAGAGCCGGCTAGGGCACAGGGGAAGGCGGCTGGCTTTATGTATGGGGCGACTTGGCGGCGGATTCGGCGGCGGCCGTTGCGGGGAGGAGGCGCAGGCGCTGGCCTGGACCGGCGGCTGGCTTGGGCCGAGGTCGGGCGCAAGCCGAGGTCGGGCGCGGCGCCGGGGCGCAGGCCGGGCCGAGGAGAGGGCGCGGGCGTGGGTGAGCGAGAGGGCACGGGCACGGGCACGGCAAGGGAGAGGGCACGGGCACGGGCAGGGAGTCCCGGGGCGCGGCGGCCTGGGCCGGGAGCGGCGGCGGTAGGCCGAGCACAGGCCGGGCCTGGAGGAGCTCGGCCGAGGAGGGGCTCGGCCCGGGCGGCTCGGGGTTGGACACAGAGAGAGACAGAGGAAGGAGACGAGAAGAAAGAGGAGGCCAGGAGAAGAAGGTAAACAGGGAAAAGGGATAAAGGATAAAGGGAAAATAAAAGAGGAAAGGGAAAAAGGAGAGGGATTTTGTGAACTATTTTTGGAACTCGGGATTAACGAGACATTTTCAGAATCGGAATATTTATTTAGAATAGAGGAGACCAAGGGGTTTTAGGATGAAACGACTATTCTGAATATTGAGGGTATATACATTCATACATAGGTATAAATATATATATTGGGAATCGAACAGTATTTGGAAGTAAATAGAAAAAGAATATATGTAGTGGGGATCCGGCAGACGGAATATATTGTGGGATTCGGAGAACACTTGGAGGAGATTAGGAAACGGAATATACTCTGAGTGGTTCGGGAAACAAAAGGGTATTTTATCAGGGAGTATTTGGGGAAACCGGATCTCGGAATAATTCGGGAATCCGATAAAATTGGAAAGTATTTTGCAGAGATCAATAGTTCGGATTATTCGAGCATAATTGAACTTCCCAAGATATGTGGATATTTTGGAGATGCGGGAAATTATAATATTTTCCCGGGAACTGGAAAATGGAATATTCCGAATAAAATATTTTGGGATTAGGGAATTGACAAGGGTGTTTTATTGGGACTAGAATTTGGACAAATCTCAGACGATTGGGGATTTGGATTCATTTTGACAAAAAAGGAGTTTAAGGGAATATCTGGGATTTATCTCAAAAGGACGTATAGATATTTCGAATACAAAGGATCTCGAATTGGGAGTCCAAAGAGTTCTAGGATTTCAAAGATGAATAAATCTGGTAACTCCAAATTTAGGTTTTTGAGGTGACTTTAGGGTTCTGGGAACGACACAAAACCCTAGAGGAAAAGGAGTCAGAGTTCACAATGAACGGAGAGACTTCAAAGGACTGAATCAAAAACGACCCGAACAGGGGGAAAAGAAAAGGAATTTATTTATATTTATTTCCTTACTTTAGTGATCTTTATAGCATTAAAATTAATTCTGTAGCTCCGAAAAATCCAAGAAAATTTCAGAGAGTTTATCAAATCACGGGGAATTTACCAGAAGTAAATACCACCACGAAACACGAAGAATTTAATATTGTAAATACTCAAATGCTTAAAATACTCCGACAAAACCCCGGAATATAAAAACATCCAAGTATTATTTAAAGATTTAAACTCGGGATTTTTAATATTGGAAATTTCAAAATTTTATTCAAACTCTTTTCTCAAACAAAAATTTCTAGTGTATTCTTGTATTTCCATTTACCCACGATAATTTTTAATTAAGACGATTTTCAGGGCGTTACAGCAGTGCGCTCAACATTCTGTTCGCCAAGACTTTTGATGAGATGAAGATTCCTCGTTCAGAACTGTGGCCGAGTACGGCGCCCTTCCACAAGATAATCCCCGGCCTATCTTCAACTCCCCTCGGACAGATAACCTTGCCGGTCACCTTCGGCACGCGGGATAATTTCCGCACAGAAAACATCTGGTTCAAGGTCGCTGACTTTGAGACCGCATACAACGCGATACTCGGACGACCGGCGCTCGCCAAATTCATGGCGATACCGCACTATACTTACATGGTGCTCAAGATACCCGGGCCAGCCAGAATTCTCTCCCTCCACAGCGATGTCAAGCAAGCCTTCACCTGTGACAAGGAGAGCTGCGAGTTGGCTCAATCGCAAGAGGCGGCAGTCGGATGCAACAGCATTCGGCAAGCCGTCACAACTGAAGTCGAGGATGACCAAGTTCCGGCGAAAAATGTAGCAAAGTCAGGAATTTCAGCAGACTCTGACACGAAGAAGATCCCCCTAGACCCTTCCGACCCCTCCAAGATTGCTCTAGTCAGGACCGGACTCGACCCCAAATAGGAAGACGTGCTCGTCACCTTCCTTCAAGCCAACAAAGATATCTTCGCATGGAAACCGTCCAACATGCCGGGTATACCAAGGGAGGTGATTGAGCACGCCCTCAATGTCAAGACAGACGCCAAGCCAGTCAAGCAACGGCTACAGCGCTTTGTATAGGACTGGAAAGATGCTATTCTGGAGGAGATCACCAAGCTCCTCGCAGCCGGGTCCATCAAAGAGGTCTACCACCCGAACTAGCTGGCAAACCCAGTCCTAGTCCAGAAGAAAAATGGTAAATGGCTCATGTGCATTGACTACACCAATCTAAACAAGGCATGCCCCCAAGGACCCATTTGGTCTACCAAGAATAGATCAGGGGTGGATTCAACCGCAGGGGGCGAACTTCTCAGCTTTCTCGACTGTTACTCGGGATACCACCAAATCAGCCTGAAGGAGGACTGCCTAAAGACGTCTTTCATCATGCCGTTTGGCGCATACTGCTACATCACTATGCCGTTCGGTTTGAAAAATGCTACAGCAACGTATCAACGAGCAATTCAGCGGTGTCTACACACTCTGATCAGGCGCAACGTGGAAGCCTACATCGATGACGTGGTGATCAAGACCAAGTCCAAAGAAGACCTCATCGCTGATCTGGAAGAAACCTTCCAAAATCTTTGAAGATTCAAGATGAAGTTGAACCCGGAAAAGTGCGCCTTCGGTGTGTCATCCGGCAAGCTACTCGGCTTCATCGTATCGCATCGCGGCATCGAGGCCAACCCGGAGAAAGTCAATACAATCATGAACATGGCACCCCCAACTAGCCAAAAGGACGTCCAGAAGCTGACAGGCTGCATGGCGACATTCAGCCGATTTATTTCTCGACTAGGTGAACGGGGCATGCCCTTTTTCAAGCTACTGAAGAAAATAGACAATTTCCAATGGACTCCCAAGCCTAGCAAGCCTTCGAAGACTTCAAGAAATTTCTCACATCACCACCCGTGTTAGCGTCACCTATGCCCTAAGAGCCATTAATGCTATATCTGGCGTCAACCACTTAGGTAGTCAGCACGGTGCTGGTGGTCGAGCGATCCGAACCGGGGCACATACAAAAAGTTCAACGGCCAGTCTACTTTGTCAGCGAGGTCCTTGCCGACTCCAAGATGAGATATCCGCAGGTCCAGAAGCTGCTCTATGGCCTACTTATCACTGTCCGGAAGCTAGTGCACTATTTCCAATCGCATCAAGTCACGGTGGTCACATCGTATCCACTCGGGGACGTCCTACATAACCGCGAGGCCACCGGCCGAATCACTAAATGGGCGCTCAAGTTGATGGCGTTTGACATCACCTTTCAGCCACGGACAGCTATCAAATCACAAGCTCTAGCTGACTTCGTGGCCGAGTGGACAGAGGTTCAGATGCCAACATCAACAGTGAAGCTAGAGTACTGGACAATGTACTTCGATGGTTCTCTAAGGATCGGCGGCGCCGAGGCCGGCATGTACTAACATCCCCCACCGGCGAAAAGCTCAAGTATGTTCTCCAGATCCACTTCCCGGCTTCCCACAATGTCGCCGAGTACGAGGCACTCATCCACGGGCTCCGCATTGCTATATCACTCGGCATCCGTCGACTGGTTGTGAGAGGAGACTCTCAACTCGTGGTGAACCAAGTCATGAAAGACTGGACATGTCTCGATGACACCATGGCAGCATACTGTCAGGAGGTCAGAAAGCTGGAAAACAAGTTCGACGGGCTAGAGATAACACACGTCCTATGACAATACAACGATGATGCAGATGAATTGGCAAACATAGGATCCAAGCGAGAAGTGATCCCGACTGGGATCTTTGTCGAGCAACTAATGGAGCCATCAGTCAAGAAGAAACCAGTGCCAGAGCAGTCGGGAGACGAACCTACCCCGGCAATAGGCGCAGTACTGATCATATCCAACGATTAGCGGACTCCTATTCTCAAATTCCTCCTGGACGATGAATTCCCAGAAGATCGCAGCAAAGCCGAATAAATCAAACGTCGAAGCAAAAGTTTCCTAGTAGTCAGAGAATACCTGTACCGAAGAAGTGCATCTGGTGTCCTCATGCGCTGCGTCACAACCGAGGAGGGCAAACAGATTCTGCAATCGATCCACTTGGGCATATGTGGAAACCATGCCATGTCCAGGACGTTAGTCGGAAAGGCTTACAGGCAGGGATTTTTCTGGCCAACAGCAATAACAGACGCTAAAGACATTGTTCGCACATGCGAGGGTTGTCAATTCTATGCAAGACAAACAAATCTCCCAGCCCAAGAACTTCAAACAATCCCAATCTCTTGGCCCTTTGCAGTATGGGGGCTTGACATGCTCGGGCCCCTCAAGAAAGCGCCAGGAGGGTTCAGACACTTGTTCGTCGCAGTGGATAAATTCACAAAGTGGATTGAGGCAAAACCCGTTGCTACCATAACAGCGGCATGAGCAAAGGACTTCATCATGAGTATATTATACCGATTCGGGGTCCCTAACCGCATCATCACGGACAACGGTACTCAGTTCACGGGTGGCATATTTCAAGATTTCTGTGACGACTTCGGCATCAAGATCTGTTATGCGTCTGTGGCACACCCGTAGAGCAATGGGCAGGTTGAGCGTGCCAACGGCATGGTCTTACAAGGCATCAAGACAATACATTCGATCGACTACAACCATACGTGGGCCGGTGGGTACAAGAACTTCCATCCATTCTCTGGTCCCTTAGAACCACGGTTAGTCAGGCAACAGGGCAATCCCCTTTCTTTCTAGTCTATGGTGGCAAGGCCGTGCTACCAACCGAGTTAGAGTTCGGCTCTCCGCAAGTTCGGGCTTACTCAGAAGACACATCCAACAATACCCGATTGGTCAAGCTAGATCAATTGGAAGAAGCGAGGGACATCGCAATAATCCAGTAGGCAAGGTATCTTCAAGGCCTGCATTGTTATCACAGTCGCAATGTCCGTGGCCGTGCCTTTTTGGTTGGGGATCTCGTCTTGAGAAAAATACAAACCACCAAAGACAGGCATAAACTATCCCCAATATGGGAAGGGCCGTTCATTATCACAGAAGTTACATGGCCAGGCGCCTACCGACTGAAGACCGAAGACGGTGCCCTCGTCAGTAACTCATGGAATATAGAACAGCTACGTCCTTTCTATACCTGAGTTTTATACTTTCCCATGTGTACAGTTTTCCTCTGACTCACTACGCCGCTTGTTCCAACCGAGTAGTGAGTCGGGGGCTGCATGTATTATATGTGCTTCGTCAATAATATACGAGCCTGTTTTGCTTAAGTTATGAAGTTTTACAACGACTTTGATATGTTTGCCCGAGTACAGCTTTCTGCAGTGAACGATTTTATTAAGTTCCTATAGACTAACTCGGCGTAGACTATATAGTCAGGTAAAGCTAATGATAACTAAGTCAAAACTTAGAGCTTGGCGGCATTGCACATATATTTACACATGTCCTTACAAAAATTTATATACACCAACTGCATGATGGATTGTTCTTACATACCCAGGTCTCGGGTGATCACCTCTGCAGCCGGCCTCGCCTGGGTTATCAACTCCAGCGCCTCCTCAGGTGTCGTCTCCTCGGCAAATTCCTCTCCGATGGCTTCAATATCTGCCCTGGGGTAGATTGACTTGGTCATCGCCAGGGTTTGGGCCACGCCAATGACAACATGCTCGTTTGAATACCTCTTCAGGATACTCAGGGCTTTGTTAAGGTGCGCCTGCACCTGGGAGATCGTGTTGGAACTAGTTCCCACATACTGAGGGGTCCATTACGTCAAGGAGCCCTTTCACGAACTCGGCAAGGATCTCCCGTGACTCCATGATGACTTTTATCTCCTCTGCAAAAGCTTGAAACTAGATTTGGGCATTGGCTCTAGCAGCTATCCAGGTTCATCGACAAGTAAACTTGTTAGGCAAAAATGCAAATAGAGTACCTAGGGGATTGGTCAAGATCATTGTCAGAGCGGAGACTTACTTTCGTTGTCGGCCTCCCATTTGGCTTTGGCCTTCTCCAGTTCAACCTTCTCTCTTTCGAGCTTGGCGTTGGCCTTCTCCAAGTCGGCCTTGTCCTTCTCGAGCTTAGCTTTGGCCTTCTCGGCCTCCTTCAGCTTGTATTCCCCCTCTATTCAGGTCTTCACCTCAGCTTCGAGGGCTTCACATCAGAATGGCCAAGAACCTGAGATTGCAATTAGGACACAACTGGGCAGTCGGGAAACACCAAAGTTGGAGAAATATGCATGGGATTTAGTTAGGAAGACAAATACGGAAGACTTACTTCTGATCTTCTTGGCCAGAGCCCAGTTCTCATCCCTAAGCTAGTCAACGGCCCCCCTCAGCCAAGTCTCCCTCTCCTGGCTCAACCACTCCAACTCGGCCTTCGAGGTCTGGAGCTGACCTAATTGCTGGAGTTGGGGGGCAAGCTAGGTCAGGACCTCATTCACCTTCTCTGAGCTGTCGACAATCTTTTGCTCAGAGCAAAACAGAGCAAAATAGAGTCAAGCGTCATGATACTCATACAAAGAAGACTGACAAGAACTCAGTAGGGCGGAAATCATACCTGGACCCCCCGGGACGCGGCGATTGCAGCGCGAAGCAAGACTTCACGTTCCCCCTCTGCTGCTACTTCATCGTACTCATAACTCTTCGCAGTTCCATTAGGGGCTACCCAGTGGAACGTCCTTGAGTATCTGCGAGGAGGAGCATCAAGCCTGGGGAGGTCCTGCCCTTCTGAAGACGACGACGATGACAAGGACGGCGACGGGGTCCTGGCTCCCAACTCGGCGGCTGCTGGGGCTTCAGTGACATGCTCAGGGGTTGGGGCAATAGCCTCAACATTAGCCCCTTGGTCGGCCGGCGTCGGCAGCCCTGCAGTCGTGACAACCTCAATTTCCGTGACTGAGACGGTGACTGGCTCAGTAGATATGATCGCTGGCGTTGGTTTGGCCAGGGCTGGCTCGACAACAGGAGCAGCCGGTGTGGTCTCCTTGAGATCAATATTGGCCCGTTTCCTGCATGAAGAGCTAAGTATCAACACACCACAATGCCAAACAGGACTTTCGGAAGGCTCAAGTCACATATCTCTTGGAGAATTTGAACATCCACCCAGGGGCTCCTAGTGTTGGCATTGGAGGACTGCCGGCTGTCGGGCTGGATGGTTCGGTGGTCGGCAGTGGCATTTTGGTCCTGGTCAACCCAGCTCCCGATGTGGCCGGCTGGGGCGCTAGGGTACTCGGCAGTGCCATCCTTGGGCTCGATGTTGTTGAGCCCGGTGGCGCTTGACCCGACCTTGTACTCGGCGCCGCTATTCTTGGGCTCGATGTTGCTGAGCCTGACTGCGCTGGTCCTAGTCTGGGACTCGGCGACCTGGGAGCTGTGCTGGTGGTGTCTCTGATCCCAATTGCGGCACTCGGCCTCATGATTTTCTTCTTGCCCTGGTCTTCAACAGGCTTCTTTCCCGCTCTCTTGGAGTTGAGCTGGGCAGCAGAAGGACTTAACGGCCTCTTCTTCTTTGACTTCATGGCCGATAAAGTTTGGGAGTCATCATCGAACTTCTCACATGACTGCAAGCAGTTCAACAACACAAGTTACACATCGCGGATCAATCCTGGGCGTACATCTACAAACATTCATCTTAGATGGACAACAAGTTAATATCAGCAAGAGTTACCTTTGGACGTGGCCTCTTTTGGCTGTAAGCCGCCACAGACCGCTCTGTGTCTTCAGTTTCGACCACCCCGTTGGCGAAGTAATCCAGCAGGATGTCGGTCACCTTGTGCTTGTCCAGCAGGTTGGGATACTCCCGGCTGGGATCACCTTTACCCTTGTAGTCCCAGCCGAAGTGGCACCTCAACTTCAGCGACTTGAGGCGCCGAGTCAAGAAACGTCTGGCCACCCATGGACCAGTCAGCCCGGCGCTCTTTAGCTTGTCAATTTTGTCAATCAGTATATGAACTTGGCCCATTTCTTCAAAGTTGGGCACAGATGACCAGTTGGTCACAACCACTAGGGGCAAACCCATAAAAGGGGGAGGCTTGGTTCAAAATCAGAACAGTAAAACCACTCCCTATGCCAGCCTTTGAGGGAAGACTTCAGGGGAATATTAATGTAATTCTTCTTCATCTCACCCTTGAGCTAAATACCGGCCCCCCCAATCACCTGGACCTTGCTCTTGGAGGGCTGGGGTTTGATGTGGAACAGATGTCTAAATAGATTCAAATGGGGTTCCACACCAAGGAAGCACTCACACAGAGTCACAAAGATAGAAATTTGCAAGATTGAGTTGGGATTCAAATTCACCAACTCAAGTTCATAGAAGGCAAGCAGCTGGCGGAGAAAGTTGGAAGATAGAAGAGAAAGACCCCGGTCGAAAAAAGAGGCAAAAATGACGGTCTCACCATCTTGGGGCTCCGGAACTGATTCACCCTCAGCCGGACGCCAATGGATGACATCGCGGCTCTGCAGTCGCAATAACCTCTCCAAATGCTTCAACTTAGTCAGCCCAAAATCCGAAGTCGGCCAGACCCCATCCGACACATACAAGAAATCTAAAGCCCTCGGCATGGTTAAGGGCGAGAAGATTTGGGGGAAAAGTTACTAGCGGCTTGGAATGGACGAAGAGGAGCGGGATCGCCCGAGTTCCAATGGGGAAGAGCTAGCAATGGCGAACCCTAGCGAAGCGGGAGGCAAAATTTCGGCGCAGAAGCTGGAAGACGAAACGATTGGAGGATTGGAGAAGATGAGAGAATCTTCTCTCTCTCCCCGCCTTTTATAGAGCCGGTTCCGATTCATGGGCTGGGGCTTACAAAGTCGGTACTGGACCACCAAGATATGAGTTCCTACAGTAGCACGCTCAAGGTGGGCCACTCACTGGCTGTGTTAAAATCATGGCGCTTGTGCTACCAACAGGAACCGATGAAGTAAACATATATGCTTCATGAAGGCCTAATTGCTGAACACATGTGTTCGAGTATCTGTATTATCCACCATGTATTGAAGATATATCTTTAAAAGGGTCACAAGCTGGTCTTCATCAAAATTGGGGATGCAGGTATCTCTCAAGTACACCTGACAACCTAATGGATTAAATTTCAGAGAGTGGTACTTGGCTTACATGCTTAGCCAACATCTGCCATGAGCAAATATTCTTCCAGCCGACATGACGCTAAAGAGTCTAACTTTCGAGTAGTGCACTACTCGGGAAAGACTATAAATATTTCTTCCAGCTGACATGAAGCTGAGGAGTCTAACTTCCAAGTGGGACGCCACTTGAGAAAGACTATAAACACATTTTCCAGCTGACATGAAGCTGAAGAGTCTCATATACGAGTGGCATGCTACTCGGCAAAGACTATAAATTATTTCCGGTTGACATGACACCGAAGAGTCTCATATACCAGTAGAATACTACTCGGGAAAGACTACAAGGTTAAAGATCTTTGACTTTATGTTTAATTGTTTTCACAATTAAGCACAAAGTCGGGGGCTACACCTAATAGATACGCCTATTCGGCGCACGCTATTCATGCATCTACATGGAGCCCTTCATAGCCTCGCTGCCAGCTAACATGAAGCAAGACTCGGGAAGAAAAATCACTCGGACAAAGAGTACTCGAGAGCAATGCACTCAGGAAATCTTCACCGTGGAGGATGAGCACTCGGCATCGCTGTGACTCAACTATGAAGGTCTCAAGGGCTGTTGTGGAGGCCATGGGCCCCGGGTACCTCATCACAAGTATATGGGCCACTCAGATAAAGGATGGGCCTAGCCTTGTAATTAGAGATATGATAGAACCCGGCAGACTTTGCCTTGTACGATAAGGAATATACAGTCCAAGTCGGGTAGGTTATATCTCTAAGAGGAGATCCCTTGGCTGTAATCCGGCTGGGACTCCTACCTTGTACTCCTGTCCCCCAGTATATAAGGGGATGAAGGGCGCCCCCTGAGGGCAGAACAACACACATCCTCAAAGGAATACATCACAATTGGACGTAGGGTATTACCTCACATCGAGGGCCTGAACCAGTATAAATCTCCTCGTGTTCCTCTACAATCCACCGAGTTTTCATCCGCCGGGTAGCCTGATATTCATATTGCCGGTGTAAAACATCGACACCAATCCCCTGGAATTCGACTCAGATACAGCCCAGAGCCGCTAGAGATTGGATCTACCGAGGTTGGGGTCTTCATTACCCCTCTGAATTACTCCGAGTCCGACTCCCAGTCGGATAGCAGTTCGGGAAGCTTTTCTCCACCGTGCAAAGTATTCATGGCATCAAAGGGATCAACCCCTGGGCAAGACGCATGCCGACTACATGACCAACAAGAGGAGGAAGCTCACTGACTATGTGAGCAACAAGAGGAGGACGCACGACGCCTGCAAGCCGAGCGCGAAGCCCGCAATGACAACTTACGCAAGGCTGGGTGGACTGCTCAACAAGAGATCACTACTAACTTCTGACCCTTATGCCATGCTTTTTTGTCACAACGGCGAGATTTGGTTGCAACAAGGGTTGTTATCGCAACGATTTTCACTTTTGGTTGCGATAGATTGGATTTTTGCCACGAAGATTGTTTCGTGGCCCTAAGTATGGAGATCGTTGCGAAAAGTAAGTGTTATCGCAACAAATTATTGAATGGTTGCAATAAGTGATTCCTGTTGCCACGATTTGATTTGCGTTGCGGGCAAGTTTATTGTCGTTGCAATACTAAGGTGATATTGCAACTCTTTATATGATGGTTGCAATAGCCCGTCTATGTCGCAACGAATATGTTTCATTGTATATAATAGTCGCTTGCGTTGCAAAAAAGTGGTACATATAGCAACGAAAAAAAATAAATCATTGCAATCACTAAGGTTGCAACGATTATGGTTTCGTTGTATGTAATAGTTTCGTTCGTTGCAAAAAGGTTGTACATATAGCAACGAAAAATTACATCGTTGCAATACCTAAGGTTCTCCACTTTAATGGTTACATAAAAAATTAAAAAAAAACACCACCAGCAAGTTTCGAACCTGAGACCTCAGAGTTAAGAAGATAGGCGCCTACCATTAGACCATGTATGTGTTTGTGTTTCTAATAGCTAGCGTATCCTATACAAATTAATGTAGACCCGTTTATGTATTGGAAAAGGATCTAATCTAATTACTATCACGTACGTCGCGGTCTCTCTCTTCCCAGTCGCTGCTTGGTTTCCCACGTGCGTCGTGGCTTCTGATCCCCCCGTCGCGGCCTCTCTTCCCCCGCGCGCCGTCCCTGCAAGCAACGTGGTCAAGGCCCTTGTTCCCTAGCTCGCCCAGCCCTCTGTCCGGCTATCCCATGAAGCAGAGAGCTCGTCAACCTGGTTGCCGATCGGCCGATGTGTGTGCCATGCATGCCAACGTGTCTAGCCGCTCCTATCGCTCTATACCTCCCTCAGCTGCATCGACCGATCACCATTGACGCCCTAGAGTGCAGAACACCGAGAGGGAGAGCCTACCTCGGCCAGCTCATCCTCGATCCCATCGCCGGCCGAAGCAAAACCGTTGCCGCTGTCGAACTTTCCTCTGGTGAAGTCTTCCTCTTGTCCACGTTCCAAGCTCCCCTCAGCATGCCATAGCTCCTGACTTGGTATTGTCCCCTATCTCGTAGCCGATCCCCGGGAACGTGAGTTTCTTGCCATCCGAGCGCAGAGATCGGCCGTCGTCTTCTCCGTCTCCGGCCGAGCTCCGCCGTGTGGGATTTCAACTCAACCGGTGAGCTGTTCGTCGATTCTTTGCACTGGTAGTATCCTCGTGACCTACTTAACCTCCTGGATGTTTCGTTTCCTCCGCGCACGCCACAGATCGAGTCAGCCACGGTGAACCCGAAGGTTTTGCCGCCGCCGGGAGTTCTCCACCATCGCCGGGAGTCCTCCTCTGTTTCACCCCACCGGACTATCCTCTCCGCATTCGGACGGTCCGATCCGTTGTCACCGGCTCTGCTCTTTGCCTCGCCGGACCATCCTCTCCTAGATCGGACGGTCCGCTTCATTGTAAACTTCAAAAATTCATAAGTAATTCTTTTCAACTCATTTTTGGGTGAAACCAATTTTGTTAGCTCTGTAAATTTGTGAACTTTATTACTGTGAAATAAAATATGACAACTTCTATACCGAAAATATCCATAAAATATTAACAAGCAATAGTAATTTATTTTGTGCCCAGAAACTTGAAATATTTCTATAAAATTCATCCTAATTGCTAAAAATGTGAAACCACTTTGGTTTATCTCAGAAAATTGTAACCCTACTGTGGAAAATTTTTATTTGATAAAAATACCTCCTAAAATAGGCCCAAGTAATTTTCTAACCCTTCTTTTTGATAAATTTGTAAAATTCACAACTAAATCATTTTAAAACAAATTTCAGTGAACCAAATTTTGTTAGAACCAGTAGGTTATGCTCTTTTATATAAAAATACTTGCTTCCTTGAAATCTTCATAGAAAATGTCGGTTAAATATAATAACTTAAGGGTTCAAAATAAATAATTACGAAACTGCCATTTTCAGCCCTTCTACCTTGTTATATTTGTATCTCCCAATCCAGAGATGCAAATGCCTTGGTTCTTTCTCCTAAACTCTTGTTAGGACATGCCCTACCTACTGTATTTATCTCATAAATTTTAGAGCACGTTGCATATGCATGTTTATTTCGATCTCTTATTTGTATATTGCTTCTTACCGATAGATTCTGAGGATACGGAGTACGTGGAAGTTCATCCAGAGCCTGAGTGTGACTTATCGCTGCAGCAAGGTAAGAGTCTAAGCATATTCAACCTATGTTTTCAATAAATTGATTTGTTTGTGAAAACAATATCTATATGCATGCTTCAATCTATTCAAAATGGGAAAACGGGTAGAGTCAATATTACCCAATTGTATGCATTTCCATTCCTTGGTTATCGATGCCATGTTTATACATTGTCACCCCTGGTTAAGGACTTTGGGATACTTTTATTTTTACCGAATGCTTAGCCATGCTTATTTCTAGACTTAGAAAAGTCTGATAGATGGAGCTATCGGTTCAAAACTAGTTTAAAGCGAATAGATGGGTTAAAATCTGAAAAGAATCACTTCTAATGTATAATTGAGAATATGTTTGACTCGGACGGATGATAGGGCGATGAAGGGATGGTGTTTCCCCGATGCACGTAGCTCCGTCTGGGTCGTTAAGGACCGAACATGTTGACGTCTATTCAAGCACCCTACGTACTTCCACACGCCGGGAATGGGACGGCTTAACTCAGTAGCACGGGAGGCTGTGGCCATCTACGTCCGTCCGTCAGTCGTGAGGAGGGATATCCATTGGAGGACCTCGAGCGCGCCTAGCTGTGGCCGGAGGTGCCTCCCACGATGGTGAGCCCGCCTTAGTCATCACACACGCACGACTAAGTCGTCGGGGGCCCAGACGTGGTTTAGGTGGTTGGGGCTAAGCGTTCAAGTCAATATAGCCTTCTTCTTTGATGTAGAAACCAGCATGATTCCTTTGTACTATTAATATCGTGTAAGTCTTGTTGAGTACCATTCGTACTCACGTTGCATATTTTTCAGGTGAGGACAACGACGCTATTGAGTTGGACTACTATTATCCCGCCGAGGGTGGCGAGGATGAGGTGTAGTTGATGTTAAGCTCTGCCCCAGTCGGTTGCCCTGTGTGGGTATGGCACCACTGGTTTTACACTTTATGTTTATTTTCCGCTGCCATATTTGGTATACTCTGTGATGAATTAGGGTATGAGAACCCTATATGTAATATATATAACTCTGCTGCACTTTTATCCATATTTAGAGTACTTGTGATGTTTATCAATTGCTTGCGATGAAAGTGTGAGGCTAGTCACTTTCCTGGGGACTAGCTGAACATGAGTATGAGTTGTGTATAATTGAGATGGTTGGGGGATAGCTATTGTGGTTCGAGTCCTCTGGGGTACGTATCGTGTTTGGTCGCCACCATCGAGTGGTTTGACGGGCGTATGACGGGGAGGACTGGCAAGCTATCCTTATGATTATCTCTTTTGTACACTTCTCGGCATTTTGGATTTGTATTGTGAGTGGGTAAAGATTATGGCAAGTCTACGATGAGGATGGATGGTTACCGCACTTATTTGGTTTTTCTTCGAGACCCCATCCATCTAGATAGTTCGCGTTGCCGTAATAGTTACTCTTCATAATGAACTTCCGGGGTGCCCACAGCATTATTGCTAGATGTTTCATTGTTGATTATATATAGTTTATAATAATTTCGTGATCCCTTCAATAAACGTGCTGCAAGAAATCATTGTGATATTTGGAAAATATAATTAATGGCACATGATGATGATCGGAGTTGGATGCTGTTGTCTCGGTCAACACTTGAGTGGCAAGTAGGTCTGGAGAAATTTATTGATACTATTTTTGAAGGCACCTATCCATCAGAAACTGCACCATGTCCATGTTCAAGGTGTCGTGGAGTCGTGTACAAAACAAAATCCGAGGTTCAAATGGACTTGCTAACTAAAGGTTTTGATGAGAATTTTGTCAAAGAGAAAGGTAACGCTGGCATATTTTTGAATGATGATAGGGATCTGAATGTAGGCCCGCCAGATGATGCATCATCGGCCAACAATCTGGTGTCCGCATTAATTAGGGGTGCGACCAGTGGTAATACCAATGAAGAGCCAAATGAGAGTGCAAAGAAATTCTTTGATTTGTTGAAAGATGCGCAGCAAGAGTTGTGGCCAGGTTGCTCAAAGCTTACCAAGGTATCATTCATGGTCAAGCTCTTTCAGCTTAAGTGCATGGGTGGATGGAGTAACGAGAACGTAGAGCAAACACTTAGCCTATGGAGAGATTCGCTCCCCCCAGGGCATTGTATCCTAGACACTATCAAGAAAGCACAGAAAATTATCCGCGACCTTGGCCTCACATACATTAAGATCGATGCTTGTGTGAATGACTGCGTGTTATTTCGTGGGACGTTGGCTGATATAGACACGTGTCCAACATGTGGTGAGAGTAGGTGGAAGAAAGACGACACAAATTCTGATGAGATTGGCGAGTCTAGCGAAAGTGGTGGAGCAAAGAAGCGCACTCCTTGCAAAGTTCTAAGGTATTTTCCACTTACTCCTCGATTGCAAAGATTATATATGTCAGAGGAAACATCATCATTGATGCGGTGGCACAAGGAAGAATTGGTTAGTGAAGGGAAAATGCGGCACCCAGCGGACTCATTGGCGTGGAAGCACGTGAATAACAGGTATAAGTGGTTTGATTAGGATCCACGTAATGTTAGACTGGGACTTGCATCTGATGGCTTCAATCCGTTTGGGATGTTGAACGTTAAGTACACTTGTTGGCCCGTGATACTGATTCCTTATAACCTGCCTCCTTGGCTGTGTTTGAAACAACCTTATTGGATGATGTCGATGCTGATACCTGGGCCTAAATCTCCTGGAGTGAACACTGATGTATATTTGCAACCTCTGATCGATGAGCTACATGATCTGTGGTTTAATGGAGTTTTAACATGGGATGAGAAGGAGAAGAAGAATTTTACTCTACATGCAATTCTGCTGTGGACAATTAATGATTTCCTCGCATATGCGATGTTATCTGGTTGGAGCACAAAAGGTAAGTTTGCTTGTCCTTATTGTCACAAGCATACTGATTACTTGTGGTTAAAACATGGTACAAAGCATTGCTGCTTGGGACATCGTCGATTTTTGCCCATGAACCATAAGTGGTGAAGGAACAAGGCGAGCTTCAATAACAAGGCTGAAACCAGGGAAGCTCCAGTGCCGCTCAGTGGTGAGCAGGTGCTGCGGGACTATGAGAGTTTCCAGCAAGTGACTTTTGGGAAGGATACAAGGAAAAGGAAGCAACGTGACGAAGAAAATAGGTGGCACAACTGGAGGAAGAAGAGTATTTTCTTTCAGCTTCCTTACTGGAAATCGTTGCTTGTGCGACATAATTTGGATGTCATGCATATTGAGAAGAACATATGTGAGAGCTTACTGGGGACTTTGCTAGACTTACAAGGTAAATGCAAGGACAGTGAGAAGGCTCGACTTGATATGCAACATTTGGGTATAAGGCCAGATCAGCATCCAGTGCTCGAAAAGGGTAAGTACACCTTGCCACCAGCGCTGTACTCTCTAGGTAAGGATGACAAGGAAATTCTGTGCAAATTTTTACATGGCGTCAAGTTCCCTGATGGTTATGCTGCAAATATTCGGAGATGTGTGGACGTCAATGGTTGCAAGCTTTCTGGACTTAAAACTCATGACCTACACGTAATCTTGCAAAAACTTTTGCCTTTAGTGGTGCGCAACATATTGCCTGAAGATGTGGTGACCCCATTGATCGAGCTAAGTAGGTTCTTTAACTCACTGTGTTCAAAGGAGTTGGAGTTTTCAGAAATTGAAAAACTGAGCACTTCGATTAGGGAGACCCTTTGTCGGCTGGAGATGATTTTTCCACCAGCTTTTTTTGATATTATGATGCACTTACTAGTTCATCTTGCTGACGAAGCTAGACTTGGAGGCCCGGTGTGTTATAGATGGATGTATCCAGTTGAGAGGTACCTTCGTACTCTTAAAGGCTATGTGAGGAACAAAGCGCGCCCTGAAGGTTCAATTGCAGACGGGTATATATCCGAGGAGTGCCTGACATTTTGCTCTCGCTTTTTTGAAAATATTAGTACCAAGCTTAATCGTCCAGAGCGTCATGAAAGCGCCGCTGCTAGTGAACCACCATCTGGGCTAAGTATATTTGGGAGCCTTGACTACAATAGGAAAGGAAGTACTCTTGAGAATGTTTCTGATATTGACATGCAGAGGATGAGGCATTACATATTAACCAACTGTGACGAGGTCACTTCATGGACAAAGTAAGCTATATTTTTAAATTGATTTTTTATGGTGGTCATGAATGTTTAAAATATATATGTAACTAATGAACGTATTTTCAATTGTTGTGGAAAGTGTGCATATGGATGAGCTGAAGAAAATTAGCCCTCGGCATGTTGATAAAAGACACAAGAAGGAGTTTGTATCATGGTTTGAGCGTAAAGTGAGTCATCCCTAATATATTTATCCATATTTTATTTGTATAGTTTCCACATGCTTCTTGTCAATTTATTAGTCCCTAATAATATATTTATCCCTAATATATTTTTAAAATAATTGTAAATGTTAGAACTACCTTTTGCAACCAAATTGGGCCTATTGCAACGTTTTCTCGTCGTTGCGCAAGGGTTAGAAGTTTGTAGTGGATCCTCCAAACCCGACTGGGCGACCACGACATCTTTGTGATCCCACAATAGAACGTCGTGGCTGCTACCACGCTGTTGGCACCTTGCAGTTTAGGACCGACCACCAGGCTACCATGACTATTGCAAGGATTAAAGCTATGATCACTACTATAGCATGTCAACAACGACAACAGTCTGGTGACACACTCATACCATCAAATAAAACGGCCTCAGATGCACCAACTTCGTCTACCTCAGCACGACACCAAGCAGTTGGCTCTAGTCAACACTACTCGAGATCCCATCATACGTCACTTGGCTACCGAAACAACGACCGACGGCGATATCACCATGATGAGCACGGGATAACCAAGATGCCCGAGGACAACTATGGCGAGATCTCCGCCATGACATCAACGCTCGGCATCGGGAATGCAAGGAAGATGAGAGTCGCTGACTTGAGGACGAGCATGAACCCTTCGGTCTTCACCACGAGCATTTCCATCGCCGCAGTCAAAGTCGGAGCCCCCACCTGGATGAAGGATTCTCGGCATTCGCCCATGAGTTGCAACAAGTTGACTGGCCATCCGGCTTCAAGCTAACTGGTATAGAGAAGTACGACGGCAAGACCAACCCAGAGTCCTAGCTGACCGTGTATACCTTGGTAATCAGTACGGCTGGTAGCAATCACAAAAGCCATGGCTAACTACCTGCCAGTCAGTTTGGCCAACTCAGCAAGAACATGGCTAACGGGGCTTCCTAGGCGGTCAATTGTCTCTGTGGGCGCCCACGGGAGGGGCCCACAATGTGCACACAGTACCCGATCCCTGGATCAGTAGTCGGATACACACATAGTCATCGGTGATACAACTCAGAGTACAACATATACATAACAGAGTACATACATATATAATAAAAAGGTTTCCATCCAGGACAGGCCCCGGATAGACAGAAGCAACAACAGGGTAAACTAGCGAGAACAACACAGACAGGGCAGAAGAAGGGAGAAACCACTCGGCAGAAGAACACAGCTACGCCACAGGCTTGGTTGGGAACTAGGCACGAAACCTCAGAAGTCCTCGTAGTCGGCTTGGTCTTGGAAGAACTCGGCGGCAGTCGGGTCTTCGTCTTCCTCTCGAGCCCTACTATACATATATATGAACAAGGGTGAGTACTGCCGTACTCCGCAAGCCGGGAAAAGGTGCCATGTCGGCTGGACAAAGGGGGTTAAGAGTTCCATTTGCGAAAGACAGCTTTTAGAAACATTTTTGCTTGTCAAAATGCTAGTGTGTCAAGTTTTAGTTGTCGAAAAGAGGCTCACACCTCGATCCATTCCGCAAGTTGCTTTTCAACAACTCGCCACTTAATGAATCATATTCTTCCATTTTCACCTTAGATTAACATCCGAGTGGCTCCGACCACTCCATTCGGTCTGCTGTTTTCCCGAGTGGCTACAACCACCCGTTGACCCTGAGACTCGGCTACAACCAAATCTCAGCTATCTCATTTAGCATTTTCCGGCTACAACCGGTTATATCCGCTACACTGGCTACAACCAGTTAGCTCAAACTTTTGCTGCCCTGGCTACAACCCGGGAGCATGCTCTTTATCGTCTTCTAGCTACAACCCGAAGACTTATCTCCTGATTACTTTTCACACACTTGCTTATGGTGCTTCAACACCCCGGGTCACACAGGCCCGTTTCTGGCCACACAGGCCTTCCGTTTGCTTACTCAGCAAACTCTGGTCGCGATTCCCTTCCATAAATTAGCTTCACAAACCACTGGCAAACAAATCTACGCTATGGGAATCACCTTACATCGCCCTTATCCGTGGGCACGGCTGTTCGAACAGTTCAGCTAAACTCTACAGTGGGTGCACGCTTTACCCAAACGACACAAAACTTACACCGAGTACTGGCCTGTACCGGAAGTTTGTGACAAGGCCATTTCCAAAGCCAGTCTAGGGTTATCTAATGCCAGCAGAAGGATCCACACAGGATCAATGCTTCAGGTCGGCTACAACCACCATCAGCACCAAGGCCCACGAGCCACAACTCAGATGAGTCCACTCCAGTCGGCACCAGACTTCCCTAAACCTACAATTTACTCGGCCAGGGGCAGCCCATACTACCCGTTTGGTCGCACTGTAAAATGCTCGGATGAAATTCCCAAAGGAAACGGTCCTTATCGACAATACATAGCCAGGCCACACAGGCACTAACCCTGTACCTCAAGGTTTTCCCAAACTTTTACTTATTTCACAAACACGTCGATACACAGAGTACCGAGTTTTCAAACGATTGAGTAAAAACCCATATTTCCCAACGACAAACAACGATGCAGGGCTAAGCATTCTACTCGGCAATCGTACCCAACAGGTATGATGCCAACGTGCCATTTGTGGGGCTTTCAAGGGAGAAATACATCAAAGTCCTACCAAAATAAGTGCAACTACTGGGTAGGTCCGTCAGTTGCACTTGCAGACCGAGGCCAAACAATTTACAGTGTAAACTAAGCATGCATATTTTGCAACCAACATAATTTTGCATATATAGGAGACAATATGGTCAAAGGGGCTTGCCTTGTTCCAGAGAAGGATCTTCCACGGCAAAGACGGCTTCTGGATCATCCTCCGGTTCAGGCTCTGGACAAGCAGAAAAGACAACCACTGATAAGCTGGAAAGAGATAAAACACTTAGGGAAAGAACGCTGCGGGAGTCGACTGCAGAAGGATAGCAGTCGGCAGAGATAGTTGGCAAACCGGGCAACATGGCTCACCGGTTAGGAGCTCCGGGTGAAGCAGCAAACAGCGGCGAGGGAGCTCGGGAAGTAGGAAACGGCTCCGAGGCTGGGAGAAGAAGATGATGATTCAGCAGAGATGGCCGGGTTGCAAAACAAGGGAAAAAAGAAGGCATGGATGCTCACTTATAGCCGGCGCGTGAGGCAAGGGCGCGTCGACGCAGGGCGATGGAGAAAAGGAGTCAAGTTAAGCTGTCAAGGCGATAAGACGTTGAGGCAGGGATTGACTTTGGAGCTGGGCGTGGCCGATGGAGTTGGTAGACACTGTAGCGGCGATAAGGCACTAAGGTCGTAGCAAGGACGGGTTGGAGGAGCCTTACTGACAGAGCTGCTGACTAACCACTGGTCCAAGCGATGCAGCGGTGTATTGTCCACTGGTCCGAACGATGCTGCGGGCAGGTGAAAGCTGGTTACTTCTCCACATCGGTGGTCGGCGTCCAACGAGAGGGGCGCAACTGGGTGAGACGATAAGACAACGGGGAGATTATCAAAGTAGTCGGCAACTTCACAAGGTTACTCGGCAGCAAAGGTGGCCGAGTGACACAAGGGAAAAAGGCGAGACACAAGAACTGAGTAGGAATCTACTCGGCACAAGGGGAAAAGGTAGTCGGCTGGCCAGGGAGAGAAAAACTGGAGGCACAGCTGAACGGGATAGGAGAAGAGTTCAAACTCGGGAAGACGAATTCCAACAGGGAAAAGAGAACGGGTCGTTACAAACCTCCCCCACTTAACAGAATATCGTCCTGAGATTCCGCTACTCGGCGAAGAGCTCCGGGTACTCGGCTCGAAGGCAATCTTCTTGCTCCCATGTAGCTTCGTCTTCAGAATGGTTACTTTATTGCACCTTGCAAAATCTGACAGTCCTTCTCCTTGTACATCTGTCCTTTATTTCCAGATTCCGAGTTGGGCGTTCCTTGTACGTGAGGTCGCGCTGCACGTCGTTCACTTCCAACGGAACTCGCTCTTCTGGGATGCGAAGGCATTTCTTCAACTGGGACACATGAAACACATCGTGGACATCGGAGAGTTCTGCAGGTAACTCTAATTGATACGCCACCGTCCCGCGTCTGGCAGAGATAGGATACGGTCCGATGTAGCGAGGCGCTAACTTTCCACCCATTCCGAACCTCTTGGTTCCGCGTAGGGGTGATACTCGGAGATACACATGGTCTCCTTCTTGAAACTCAAGATCTCGTCTTCGGTTATCAGCATAGCTTTTCTGTCGGGATTGAGCCACTTTCAGGCGCTCTCGGATAATCCTTACTCGCTCTTCTGCCTCTCTAAAAATGTCGGGCCCAAAAACCATCTTCTCTCCCACGTCTGTCCAACAGAGTGGAGTTCTACACTTGCGTCCGTATAAAGCTTCATTGGGGGCCATTTGGATACTAGCTTGATAGCTATTGTTGTACAAGAACTCGGCATATGGCAAACAGAGATCCCAGGTTCCTTCAAAATCCAGGGCACATGCTCTCAGCATATCTTCCACAATCTGATTCACTCTTTCAGTCTGTCCATCCGTCTGGGGATGATATGCGGTACTGAAATTGAGATTAGTGTCCATTGCTTCGTGCAACTTTTGCCAAAAGTGGGAGGTGAACTGAGCTCCTCGATCAGACACGATCTTCTTCGGGACACCGTGTTGGCAGATAACCTTGGTCAGATACAACTCAGCTAATTTCTTGGTCGAGTAGGTGGTCTTGACAGGGATAAAGTGGGCGACCTTGGTTAATCGGTCCACTATTACCCAGATGGAATCATATCCTGCTGGAGTCTTAGGTAAACCAGTTATGAAATCCATCCCTATTTCTTCCCATTTCCACTCGGGTATCCTCAGGGGTTGAAGCAATCCTGCTGGTTTCTAATGCTCTGCTTTAACCCTTTGGCAAATGTCACAAACTGCGACATATTCAGCAATATCTCGCTTCATTCCAGGCCACTAGTAATGACTTCTGATATCCTGGTACATCTTGGTACTCCCTGGGTGGCTGGAATAAGCGGACTCATGGGCTTCTCTCAGAATCAAGTCTCAGATTTCCTTTCTGTCGGATACGCAAATGTGTTTTCCAAACCAAACAGTCCCTTTGTTGTCCACAGAGTACTCGGGGGCTTTCCCTTTGGCCATGTTTTCTTTAATAGACACGATCTTTTCATCTTCCTTTTGAGCTTCTCTGATCTGACCTTCCAATGTAGGCTGAATCATCAAGGTCGCCAGCGTTCCTGGCTTAACCATATTTATCCTTAGCTTTTCCATTTCTCGGATTAACTCGGGTTGATGGGGCAAGTTCAGGATGGCATTACAATGGACTTTCCGACTTAAGGCGTCAGCAACCACATTAGCCTTACCAGGGTGGTAATGTATTCCAAGGTCATAGTCCTTGATCAACTCAAGAGCCATCGTCTTTGTCTGAGATTGAGCTCTGTCTGAGTAAATATGTACTTCAGGCTCTTATGGTCAGTGTAGACCTCACACCAGTTTCCGATCAGGTAGTGGCGCCATATCTTCAAGGCATGCACTACTGCTGACAACTCAAGGTCATGGGTAGGGTAGTTCTTCTCATGAGGTCTTAACTGTCTGGAGGCATAAGCAACTACTCTTCCTTCCTGCATAAGCACACAGCCTATGCCTAGTCGGGATGCATCACAGTATATCTCAAAATCTTTCCTGATATCCGGAAGGGTTAGCACAGGCGGAGTAGTCAGTCTTGTTCTTAACTCCTGGAAGCTTTTCTCACAAGCGTCATCCCACTCAAATTTCTTTTCCTTCTTCAGTAAGTCTATCATCGGTTTGGCGATCCTTGAAAATCCTTCAATAAATCTTCAGTAATATCCAGCCAAACCTAAGAAACTTCTCACTTCTGGGACTGTAGTCGGGGGTTTCCAAGAAAGCACGTCTCTTACTTTTCCGGGGTCCACTTCCACTCCTTGGGCAGTAACAATGTGTCCTAGGAAAGCAACTCGGTCTAGCCAAAACTCACACTTCGAGTACTTGGCATACAACTGGTGTTCCTTTAGCTTCCCGAGAACCATCCTCAAATGTTCTGCATGTTCTTGCTCGTCCTTGGAGTAGACTAAGATATCATCTATGAATACCACAACAAACTTGTCAAGATATTCCATGAATATCTTGTTCATGAGGCTCATGAAAAAGGTTGGAGCATTAGTGAGTCCGAAGGACATCACTGTATACTCATATAGTCCATAGCGGGTCGAGAAAGCTGTCTTGGGTACATCCTCAGGTCTGATCTTCAACTGATGGTACCCTGACCTTAAATCAACCTTGGAGAAAACTTTAGCTCCTTGCAGCTGGTCGAACAGATCATCGATCCTGGGCAACGGGTACTTGTTCTTGACGGTTACCTCATTCAGTGCACGGTAGTCCACGCACATCCTCTTCGTCTTGTCCTTCTTTTCCACTAGGAGCACTGGAGCTCCCCAAGGTGAAGTGCTAGGTCGCACAAAACCTAGAGCTTCAAGCTCTTCTATCTGTCTCTTTACTTTGGCTAACTCCTTAGCCGCCATTCTATAGGGTCTCTTGGATATTGGTGCTGTGCCGGGTAGCAACTCTATAGAAAACTCAATTTCCCGATCAGGGGGCATTCCGGGTAAGCTGTCTGGAAAGACATCGGGGTACTCATTTACCACCGGCACTTCTTCTAGGGGAACAACTTGCACAGAACTCAGGAGAGGGTGTCTTCCATGGTGTTCCAGAGGGGTAAACTTCACTTCTTGTCCAAAAGGGCACTGCAGGGTTATGGTGCTGGTTGCACAGTCTATTTGGCCTTTATGCTCGGCTAACCAGTCCATGCCTAGAATCAAATCCAAGCCTTGTGATTCCAGGACAATGGGGTTGGTTGAAAAACTAACCCCTTCAATTACCAGGCTAACTCCAGGGCAAGATTGGTCCGATCTAAACTCCTTGCCAGGGGAGTGTATGACCATAGGTATCCTAAGGCCTTGAACATCCCAACCATACTTATCCACAAAAGATTGAGAGATAAAGGAATGCGATGCTCCTGAATCAAACAAAACAACTGCAGGTACGGAGTTAACAAGAAACGTACCCATCACAACATCTAAAGCTTCTCGAGCTATCTCTGACTGGATATGGTTGACGCGGCCTCGTCCAAAAGTTGGCGTGGCGCGGGAGGCAGATCCACTAACTTGCGTAGTCGGCTGTCCCCGACTGGGCACAGGGACTCTTGTTGCGCTGGCGTTGGAGCGTCCAGAGGTTGCAGGGACTTGCTTCTGGGGACAGTGACGGGCGAAGTGACCCAACTCGTTACAGTTGTAACATCGGCTTCCTGACATACTCGGGGTACTTCTCTGCTGTAGGCCGGCTAGGGTAGGGCGGCTCACACTGGTACTTGCACTGAAGTGTCGAGACTGAACAGATGAAGCTGGGCGAGAAACAGTCGAGCGAGACACCTGCTCTTGAAACTGGGGTGGAGCAAACTGACGGTGAAAACTGGGGAGATTGGACCTGGAACTCGAACCACCACGAGTCTGCATCTGGGAAACCTTGCGCTTGCGAAATACCTCGATCTCCTTCCTAGCGTCTTCAACCACTAGGGCTCTGTTGACCATGTGCTGAAAAGTAGGGAAGTCATGGGCAAGAAGCTGAATCTTCATTGCCACATTCATTCCCTTCAGGAACCTCCTGATCTTCTTCTTGTCCGTGTTCACTTCCTCGGGTGCATAGCGAGCTAGATGGTTGAACCTGCTCAGATACTCGCTGATGCTGGAATGTCCTTGTTTGAGGTTGTTGAATTCTTCTCTCTTGATGTCAATCACTCCTTCTAGGACATACGCAGCTCTAAAGGCTTCAACAAACTCAGGCCAGGCAATGCTAGTGACATCCTGGTGGGCAGCACAGTAGTTCTCCCACCAGTCGGCGGCTGGACCACGGAGTTGGTGTGCAGCAAACAAGGTTTTCTCTAGGGGTGTGCACTGCACTAGGTTCAGCTTTCTGTCCATATCCTTCAGCCAGTCGTCAGCCTCTACTGGCTCGGCGGTCTGTGAGAACTCTGCTGGGCGGGATCTCAGGAAGTCGGCAAGCTTGGAGCGACCATGGGCTTGTGCTGGTTGAGCTTGGTGGAGAAGAGGCTGTAGGGCGGCCAAGTTCTGAGCAATGCCTTGCAAGATCTGAGTCTGGATGGCCATAAGCTGCTGTGGGTCTACCGGAAACTAGGAGGTTGAGGCAATCCCTCCTGGTTGGTGGCTGCAGCGGCATGAGTACCAAGGCCGACTGCATGACCATTACCGGACATCCGATCATGAGTCTGCTCCACTTCCTGTTCATTCACTGCCGGAGGCACGTTGTTGAAGGCTGGAACTTGGTCTTCAAAACCTAGGCGAGCTGGAGCACGGGCATTACGGCGCTGACGTCCTGCCATCTTGTCCTAGAAGAAGGCAACCAAGGGAGAAAGGCTCAGAAAGGCATCGGCAACCAAACCGATGGAACAGATAAGGGAAGCAACAAAAACAGCAAGGTAGATTCAAGCAGCAGAACGAGAAACACACTCGGGAACCCAGCCACAACAAAAAGGCGACAGATAGGGTACTGAAACTTAAGGGCTAGCGCCAGAGACTTGCGCAGGAGCCAAAGGTAGTGAGGTATCCAAGAGCTTTAGAAACATTTTCAAAATCTACAAGGGCGAAAAGGGATACTCGGCCAAGTCCTAGTTTTTTTGCAAATAGTGTAGTCTTCAAAATAAGATCCTCCAGGACATCTACACGCTTAAGGTTTCGCTCCTAGGGCCAACCTATGCTCTGATACCACCTCTCTGTGGGCGCCCGCGGGAGGGCCCACAATGTGCACACAGTACCCGATCCCTGGATCAGTAGTCGGATACGCACATAGTCATCGGTGATACAACTCAGAGTACAACATATACATATCAGAGTACATACATATATAATACAAAGGTTTCCATCCAGGACAGGCCCCGGATAGACAGAAGCAACAACAGGGTAAACTAGCGAGAACAACACAGACAGGGCGGAAGCAGGGAGAAACCACTCGGCAGAAGAACACAGCTACACCACAGGCTTGGTTGGGAACTAGGCTCGAAACCTCAGAAGTCCTCGTAGTCGGCTTGGTCTTAGAAGAACTCGGCGGCAGTCGGGTCTTCGTCTTCCTCTTCGAGACCTACTATACATATATATGAACAAGGGTGAGTACTGCCGTACTCCGCAAGCCGGGAAAAGGTGCCATGTCGGCTGGACAAAGGGGGTTAAGAGTTCCATTTGTGAAAGACTGCTTTTAGAAACATTTTTGCTTGTCAAAATGCTAGTGTGTCAAGTTTTAGTTGTCGGAAAGAGGCTCACACCTCGATCCATTCCGCAAGTTGCTTTTCAACAACTCGCCACTTAATGAATCATATTCTTCCATTTTCACATTAGATTAACATCCGAGTGGCTCCAACCACTCCATTCGGTCTGCTGTTTTCCCGAGTGGCTACAACCACCCGTTGACCCTGAGACTCGGCTACAACCAAATCTCAGCTATCTCTTTTAGCACTTTCCGGCTACAACCGGTTATATCCGCTACACTGGCTACAACCAGTTAGCTCAAACTTTTGCTGCCCTGGCTACAACCCGGGAGCATGCTCTTTATCGTCTTCTGGCTACAACCCGAAGACTTATCTCCTGATTACTTTTCACACACTTGCTTATGGTGCTTCAACACCCCGGGTCACACAGGCCCGTTTCTGGCCACACAGGCCTTCCGTTTGCTTACTCGGCAAACTCTGGTCACGATTCCCTTCCCATAAATCAGCTTCACAAACCACTGGCAAACAAATCTACGCTATGGGAATCACCTTACATCGCCCTTAACCGTGGGCACGGCTGTTCGAACAGTTCAGCTAAAACTCTGCAGAGGGTGCACGCTTTACCCAAACGACACAAAACTTACACCGAGTACTGGCCTGTACCGGAAGTTTGGACAAGGCCATTTCCAAAGCCAGTCTAGGGTTATCTAATGCCAGCAGAAGGATCCACACAGGATCAATGCTTCAGGTCGGCTACAACCACCATCAGCACCAGGGCCCACGAGCCACAACTCAGATGAGTCCACTCCAGTCGGCACCAGACTTCCCTAAACCTACAATTTACTCGGCCAGGGGCAGCCCATACTACCCGTTTGGTCGCACTGTAAAATGCTCGGATGAAATTCCCAAAGGAAACGGTCCTTATCGACAATACATAGCCAGGCCACACAGGCACTGACCCTGTACCTCAAGGTTTTCCCAAACTTTTACTTATTTCACAAACACGCCGATACACAGAGTACCGGGTTTTCAAACAATTGAGTAAAAACCCATATTTCCCAACGACAAACAACGATGCAGGGCTAAGCATTCTACTCGGCAATCGTACCCAACGGGTATGATGCCAACGTGCCATTTGTGGGGCTTTCAAGGGAGAAATACATCAAAGTCCTACCAAAATAAGTGCGACTACTGGGTAGGTCCGTCGGTTGCACTTGCAGACCGAGGCCAAACAATTTACAGTGTAAACTAAGCATGCATATTTTGCAAACAACATAATTTTGCATATATAGGAGACAATATGGACAAAGGGGCTTGCCTTGTTCCAGAGAAGGATCTTCCTCGGCAAAGATGCTTCTGGATCGTCCTCCGGTTCAGGCTCTGGACAAGCAGAAAAGACAACCACTGATAAGCTGGAAAGAGATAAAACACTTAGGGAAAGAACGCTGCGGGAGTCGACTGCAGAAGGATAGCAGTCGGCAGAGATAGTTGGCAAACCGGGCAACATGGCTCACCGGTTAGGAGCTCCGGGTGAAGCAGCAAACAGCGGCGAGGGAGCTCGGGAAGTAGGAAACAGCTCCGACGATGGGGATGAAGAAGACGATGATTTAGCAGAGATGGCCGGGTTGCAAAACAAGGGAATGAAAGCATGGATGCTCACTTATAGCCGGCGCGTGAGGCAAGGGCGCGTCGACGCAGGGCGATGGAGAAAAGGAGTCAAGTTAAGCTGTCAAGGCGATAAGACGTTGAGGCAGGGATTGACTTTGGAGCTGGGCGTGGCCGGTGGAGTTGGTAGACACTGTAGCGGCGATAAGGCACTAAGGTCGTAGCAAGGACGGGTTGGAGGAGCCTTATTGACAGAGCTGCTGACTAACCACTGGTCCAAGCGATGCAGCGGTGTATTGTCCACTGGTCCGAACGATGCTGCGGGCAGGTGAAAGCTGGTTACTTCTCCACGTCGGTGGTCGGCGTCCAACGAGAGGGGCGCAACTAGGTGAGACGATAAGACAACGGGGAGATTATCAAAGTAGTCGGCAACTTCACAAGATTACTCGGCAGCAAAGGTGGCCGAGTGACACAAGGGAAAAAAAAGCGAGACAAAGAACTGAGTAGGAATTCTACTCGGCACAAGGGAAAAGGTAGTCGGCTGGCCAGGGAGAGAAAAACTGGAGCCACAGCTGAACGGATAGGGAGAAGGAGTTTGAACTCGGGAAGACGAATTCCAATAGGAAAAGAGAACGGGTCATTACAGTCTCCTGGAGGAAACTCCTGAACGCTTTTCGTTGCAAACTTCTAAGGGAACTGTAAGAGGCCATCTCCGAGTACGATTTATACTAGTGCTATCAGAAAAGACGAGTCTCTCCGCAACGCATCAAGTGTTTTTAAAACTAAGAAGAGGAATTTCAATCCCCCCAAAATAAAGAACGAAATTGTCATCCACTGCCTTTGCAAGGAGTCAACGAACACCGTTCATTGCAAAAAATTTTCGGAAAGCCGCACAACTCCGTCAAAACTCTATTCAACATGGCAACACAGTATGCTAATTCACCCGATGTCCATCGCCGAAGCACTCGATGACAAGGAGTCACGACAGAAGGAGCGACGGGAGACAGACGAGCGGCCCCATCCAAGGCTAGGAACCGCAAGGGCAACGTCAGAGGACATCGTGGCTGTCACATGCCCGATTTTCGGGAATTAAATAAATTAATTAATAATAGATTTTCTATAATTTATATTAAATTGTAAAGTTAATTAATCAAGTAAAGTGAAAATGGGAAACAAAATTTTTCTTCAATAAATCATTGTCGAAATAATTTTTAATAAATTCGTTGTGTGTTAACTAACCTTTTTGAAATTTCTCGGCAATTTTTGAGAGCTCTAGAATTAATTCTAATATTACAAAGATCAATTCAGGCAATTATTTATAATAAATTCTTTCCCCCAATCTTGGGCCATTCTTTGCCCCCATCCCTTTCACTTTTTCTGTTCTACCGGACTTGGATTGTTTGTTCCCCGAATCTCTAATTTGCCAAAGTCCGATCCTGGAGAATTCCCTTAAAATTCCAGAATCCGAGATCCTCAATTATCTTCCAATTCCTAATTCCCAAAATATTCTTATATTATGAAGTTCCACTAATCTTTGTTTTCCCTAATCTCTAGTAATTCTAAGTTTTCCTGTTATCCAAAACTTCTAAAATATCCCTTTTTCCCTATTGGAATTAAATCCGGCACTTGTTTCCTAGAAATCCTAATCCCGTTGAAAATAATTCAAATCCCAGATATTCCGAGCTTTTTCCAATTTCTGGATCCCAAAATATTTTCCGAGATTTCCATTCCCGGAAACAATACCAAATATATCAAATATTCCAATATTTCCCCAAATTCCGATATTCCAAAATAATCCTTTGATTCCCTAAATATCTAAAATTCTAAATTCTTCAATTTAGGATTTTTCCCCAAAAAACCCCCTTGGTTTTTCCTTTTTCCTCTCTCCCTTTCTTTTCTTTCCTCTTTTCTTTTTCCCCTTCCTTTTTCCTGTTCATCTTCCTCCTCCATCCTCTCCTCTCACGGGTGGCCAACACGATGCCACCCGAGCTGCCCTGGCCCGAGCCCCGCGGCCCTGCCAGCTTGGCCCACCGCTGTCTTGGCCCCACTTGCCTGCGCCCGCCACGAACTACCCCGGTCCGAGCTCCACGCTGCGCCACTGCCTACGCCCCAAAATCCCGCAACCGCCGCTGCGGTTTTTCGCCAGCGCCGCTGCCTACTCGGGCCCCTTTAAAATAGCCGCAGCTCCCCATCCCGAAGCCCTAGCCTCTCCGGCCTCCTGCCTCGGCCGCACGCCTGTGTGCCATGGCCGTTGCGGTGCGACAGCTCGCCCAGCCCGACACATCATCCTCTCGATGACACTGCTATGTGGGCCCCGGCAAAAAACACACCAAACAAACAACACACCAAAAACAAGATTTCCTCTCCTCGTGTCAATGATGAATAGGCCCTACCGGCAGTACTTCCCGGCCGTGTGACATGTGCCCCAGCGGTCAGAACCGCAACCAGTTCTAGCCGTGTGGATCGTCTTGATCCAATCCGAGCCGCTGAGAATTCCATCAAAAATCCGAAACAAACACCTAGCCATCCAACTCTCCAGATTCATCTAAGTCGTAGGATCTCCTCACCCTCAGCCCGAGCCACATCAACCACTAACTGCTACGTCAGTATCCACCTCAGCCTCTCTAGTCCACATGGCATCCACCTCATTACCCTCCAGCCTCGTCCATGGACTAGTCCATCAGAGCCATGTCAAGACAATGGACCCATGTATCAGTAATTACCCCAAAATAATATATTAATCCGAAAATCTAGTGAATATTTTCAGGGATATTTCCTTCTCTATTTCTTTTCGAGAATTTTCTTAAATTCGAACTTCCGAGGCTATAACTTTTACCGTCCAGAACTCTGATTCGACCCGTTCTTCTTTTCCTAAATTCATCAAAAATCATGATCTACTTGTTTATGTAACTTTTTATGTATTATTTATTTAGAGTTTCTTCCATGTTTTCTATTTTTTTTACGTGTAGTCAGTCGTTTCTGCCATTTCAGAGGATCAATGAAGATTTAAGGAATAGTTCGAGAGGTCAAGTGAAAACATTTTTTCATTTGCAAGGACAAGTCACACGACAATCCCTTGAGCATGTTGAAATCCTATTTGTGAAAAACTATTTATTTTAATGTATTGCATAAAAGTTTTTTGAACGTCATTATTACGGGTTATTTATTTATTACCCTATATTCCTTGATTATGGCCATGTTGATATTATTACCTTTACCCTTGATACTTTGGGTGATTAATGTTGACTAGCTGGATGACTATTTAATGGTCTAGCTAGATTATTTTAGGATTTGCTTAGCCAATGCATAGAAACTATAGCGTCATTTTATGGGGAAACCAATGATTCTCTCATCGATAATTAATGGTTAATGGTTATTATTTCACGACAGTTAGTCATGGCTGGTTAATTGAATTTGTCAACTAAAACTTGACTAAATGGTGGTTGTGAGCACCAGGATTGTGAATGTTGCTAGTGTGCTCATGACAGTTAAGGACTGGTTCGCGGACTACTTGTTGCGAAAGCAATACCGTACTAACCACAAAGCCAGAAATAGGCAACGGCTGGACCACGTAGTCATGTAGCGAGTTAAACAGGAGGCCCTAAGGTGTGGGTTTGTGGCTGTGTCAATAAGACTACCATGTTGTACCATAAGTCCATGTTTTCGGCAATGAACTATGTCCCTCTTAGGCATACTGATCAGTTCCTACAGAGACTGGTGTTTAGCGGGTGGCTTTTCTGTTGGGCGAGTTTGCATGAAAGGTTTTGTCACGGTTTTCCCCCTTTGCAGTATCCATGTGGTATTCGGGCATGGTGACATGTGTGGACGTGTCTGGGGTAAAGTTATACACCTCTAGCCAGAGTAAAACTATTCGAGATAGCCGTGCCTGCGGTCTATGGATGGAGCCTAACAATATTTTCTATGATTAATCCCACACTACTTATTGATGATGATAAATGATGGAACTTGATAGCTCCAAGTTTGGAGGGTTATGTATGGGCCTGAACTGCATTGAAGTGTTGTTCGAGAGAGCGGTTTAATATTGATTAATGATAACCTATTACTGTTTTCAATATTTTTTTAATATAAATGTTTTAAAATGCCATTTACACAAATAAGCCATACTATGCTTTCCTTTGAACAATCCTGTTGCATTATTTTGCATCCCTAGCTGATGCTTGTTGAGTACGAGGGTGTACTCAGTCTTCAATATTACAATCATCAAGTAAAGCATGTGCGTGGAAGGATAAGTTTGGTGTTGGCTTATACCCTAGTTGAGCTGCCTGTGGTTTGGAAGCTGAAGCTATCGCTAGGTTTGCCATTTTCGCTACTGATTCTTCTGAAAATGTTGAGGACTAAGATGCCACTTCTATAAGTATTTATTGTTATGACTTTTTTGTTATGTTTTATCAATTGACAATTTGTGTACCTCAGCTGATTCCTGAACGAGATTTATTGCACAATTTTAGCTTTCGAAATTCTAGTGAATTTCTGGGTGTGACATGGCAACAGTTGATCGCAACCGTCCTCGACACTCTCATAACTGAAGATTATCAGAACAGACAAGTGAACATGCTCAGGGGTTCATAAGCTCAAGCCGAGGATGACACTTTCTTTTCCTAACTCTTGTGGAAAATACCAACAGCTAAGTCATTTTCTAATAAATATTTTCATCCTTTATATATTCTCATCCAAATGGGGCAGGAGTCAACTGCACTCCGCAATGGTTTCACTCGGATACGGCCTTAGCAACCACGGGATCGGATATAGGAATGAAGATCGTCAATTCCTCACTTGGCCCTTGCCAATGCCGCAACCACTTTACACCCTACATAGGTGTACATTACTGCGTTATTTTTCTATTTTTTGCTCTTAATGATTGCAAAAGTACTCAGAAGTGAGCATAAAAATTTCAATCTGTAAGCGTTTGCCTCCAGATAAGACGAACTAAGTCACCCAAAACGCATGTCTAGAAAGAGCCTAAGCCGACTCGATGCTTAGTGCTAGAACTAGTCGCAGGCAAAAAGTGCTTGAAATGTAACGGTGGTCAATACTTGGGGAAATTAATATTCCAATAAGAGGATAACACATATATTTACATCTATATGTAAAATACAATAAATTTTTGGGCAGTGATTATTTTTTTACATCAGAATGCTAACTCATCCGATATGTTTATAATGCAGGGGTTTCCGGATACGAACGTACAGGAAAACTTCACATGGCTAATAGAGCCTATCTCCTACGCTCAGAGAGCTGAGACCAGCTGCCATGATATACTTGAGTGCGACTGTGCAAGGATCACTCGAGACAATGCTCCAAGAGGGCTACTCGCACCGAAAGTACTCGCGCCAGTCGGAACACAGATATCCACCTTACCTTGTACTCTCCATGTGACTGCCAACAACCCAACTCCGCACCAAATCGGGGCATTGGTATAGTCTGCTGAGGAAGGTACGCCCCATGAGGGAGCACAGCTGAATCCTATGCTAATGGAGGTTCGGTACCTTATTGGCTACAATAATTCACCAAGCTCCTGGGATGCCATGAGGGTCGCGCAGCCGAATCCTGTGCTAGCGTAGCGTTTCGGGGTACCTATTGGCCAACAACGGAAAGAAGATACTATTGGAGCTCTCAGTCGGAGGTTGCATCAAACTGGAACCTACGGAAAGTGTCATTATTTTCAGGACTAAGAGCGACCCAATCTATTTCGATTTCTAATGAAAAGAACGAACTCCTAAAGAATCACAATGAGCGGAGTAAAGTCAAGTTGACAGAGCCCAAAACTTTCAAATTCGCGAGAAGTCCTAATATCGTACAACGCACGCATCAGGAGTCTTATGCACATGCATCACACATGAGAAGAGTGCAAGCAGAACCTGCCAATCTATCCACTTGGAAGCATACAGGTGGCAACCATGTATGCATCCAGAACGTTAAGTCAGAAGCTTGCAGACAGGATTTCTTGGGCCGATTGCCGGATTACCCGACGCTGAAGCATTGTCTGTCATACAAAGGGATGTCCGATTTTTAATCAGTCGGAAAAAACTCACCTAACCAGCAAAGGACAGTCCTGAATCGCATAAATAGGGATTAATGCACTCAGTTCAATGGCGTGAATATCTCAAAGATGCTGCGATGATTTTGAACATCAAATCTGTTGCTTCGGTGCCATATACCCATAGAGCAATGGACAGGTGTGACGCCCGAAAACCGCCGGTGTGACAGAAGCTTGCTGAGATCTGGTTCGGAGTCTCGAAGTGACACGCGAAGGCCTGAGAGATCCTGCTTAGCTCCATGCAGGTCCAAAGTCTTGAGGGTTCGTGGGCGTGCCAGTCATTGACCCAGCAACTGACAAGAGATCGAAGAAATTTGTTACTGCATCACCACAATCGGCCAGCAAGCCGATACGGATCCCTCCAGCCCGATCGCGCTATGCTCGTGCCCGTGGCCTCTGCCATGTACTCGCGCTACCCGGGCTCCTCATTCTCT
>RYFJ01003395.1:0-28340 GCA_003991445.1 Oryza meyeriana var. granulata
ATGCGGATTTGCATTGCACAAGAAGAAGAAAGACGTGGAATCACGGTCACTCGAAGAAAAAAGAGCTGCGACGTTCGTCTGAGTTCGCCGGAGTTCGTCGAGGGTCTCGGAAGATGAACGGTAGTGGCTCTGTATGTAAAGCGTGAAAAAGGCTAGGAGACGAAGCGGTATAGACATTGATACCGTGCGGAACGAGGCGGCATGTTTCAAACAATTAAGCTAAGGTGCTCCTTGGGCCCCTCTTAGGAAGAAATCTGAAGGCCCAAAAGAAAAATTTCTGAAATCCATAGAAAATCGAAATTGGGGCTGTGTAACACCAAAATTTGTATGCTCTCTATCAGATTCGTCAAGGATACTACGGAAGTGATTCAGAAGAAACTTGCGTCCAGGAAAAGAAGCGGGAAGACCGCATATGAAATTATTAATTAGGCACAAGGTTAATATTATCTTTAGGCAAGCCTATCTCGTTCCGTCGTTGTCCGGTAATGTTTCTTCTTGATTAGGAAAGCGTTATCTGTCCAATAAGGACTACGTTGTCAACTCGGTATAAAACATATCCCTGCCTTGTAATCGATCTACATTAATAGATCAATACAATGTCGGCATGCATCCCACCCCTTCGACGGTTCTGCTTCGATCCGGTTGTATCGTTAAAGTTCGACCTCCTGCGAGAGAGGTAAGTCTCTCACCTCGGCCCCGCATCCGGCTAGGCTTCCTCGGTTAAGTCCGATATTCTAGTCGGTTCTACGAGTGGACGTCTTACACGATATTATTCTATCATCGATGCTGCATCAGTTTAGTTGACCTCAAGATCTTAGGTATAATCACTCACGCGTGCGCAGATCGTATCGACTTACTGGGAGCGATTTATCATCAGTTTGTGCTGCATCGGTTGCGTCCGACCTACTTAAACTGCTAGTGATAAATCGTTCCTGCTAGGTTGATTTTTTTGCGGAAGCATCTTCCATCAGGATGTATAGCTGATAAATTATCATTATTTTACATCACGATCGCATTAGATCTATCGAACCCCACCAGAGGTCTTGTTATCATCATCAGTCTATGCTACAACGTTGAGTCGAATCTACTAGACGGTTGGGTAATAACTACTCTTAACAAGCCGATGGTTTTATGCGATGTTTTATCAGAGTGCTTAGCGATAAGTTATCTTTATATCCAAGCCAGCGATTTTTCATAAACATGTTAGAAAATCGCCGCCAGTTGGCGGCATGAAATTAGCATATCTCGATTTTTCCCTGTGCCAAGGACCCGGCGCGGCATGACGAGGACCCGGGCCATCGGGTAGCAGCGAAGACCCGGCACGGCACGATCAGGGGCCGGCACGGACGCCAGCGCATCCTGGTGGCGGCACTAGCAATACGATTGCAATCGGCTGAAGCTGGTTATTCAATTCTATTTATTACGCATTCTGCCTATTTATTTTATCAGTTACAGCCGGGGGAATTTCCTGTATTCCTTCGGTAATCGGCTAATTTGGTATTTGCTTATCATTATATTACTGTTCATGCCATCAATCGGCTTCCAGTCTGTGATAAGTGCTACAGTTTATATCGGCCAATCGGCTGAGTGAGACGAGTCCAGATCGCTCGTCTAGCCGATGGCTTATTATCTAATAGCACTTTTCATACTCCTTGTCAAGGCGATTGCAGGGTCAAATTGACTGGCACGCCTACAAACCTCAAGATTTTAGGACCTGCACTGGAGTGAAGCAGATCTCCCAGCCTTCGCGTGTCTCTAGGCGCTGAAACCAGGTCGTCGGGCCCCCGCCGCGATTTTTGGTTACGTCAACAACCTCATAGCTGTCACACCCAATGAGGGCAAGCAAATTCTGTAATCAATCCACTCGAGCATATGTGGCAATCATGCCGCATCCAGGACGTTAGTCGAAAAGGCTTGCAGGCAGGGATTTTTCTGGCCAACAGCAGTAACAAATGCTAAAGACATAGTTCACACCTGTGAGGGTTGCCAGTTCTATGCAAGACAAACAAATCTTCCAACCCAAGAACTTCAAACCATCCTAATCTCTTGGCCCTTTGTAGTATGGGGGCTTGACATGGTCTGACCTTTCAAGAAAGAACCAAGAGGGTTCACACACTTGTTCGCCGCAGTGGATAAATTCACAAAGTGGATTAAGGCAAAACCCGTTGCTACCATAACAGCGGCAAGAGCAAAGGACTTCATCATGAGTATATTATACCAATTTGGGGTTCCTAACCACATCATAATGGACAACGACACTCAGTTCACCGGTGGCGTATTTCAAGATTTTTGTGACGACTTCGGCATCAAGATCTGTTATGCATCTGTGGCACACCTGCGGAGCAATGGGCAGGTTGAGCGTGCCAATGGCATGGTCTTACAAGGCATCAAGGCCAGGATATTCGACCGACTACAGCCATATGCAGGGTAGTGGGTACAAGAACTCCCATCTGTTCTCTGGTCTCTAAGAACCACGGTTAGTCAGGCAACAGGGCAATCCCCTTTCTTTCTGGTCTATGGTGCTGAGGCTGTGCTACCAACCGAGTTAGAGTTCGGCTCTCTGCAAGTTCGGGCTTACTTAGAAGACATATCCAATGATAACCGACTGGTTCAACTTGATCAGTTGGAGGAAGCTAGGGACATCACAATAATCCAGTCGGCAAGGTATCTTCAAGGCATGCATCGTTATCACAGTCGGAATGTCCGTGCCCATACCTTTTTGGTCGGGGATCTCGTCTTGAGGAAAATACAAAGCACCAAAGACAGCCATAAACTATCCCCCCTGTGGGAAGGGCCGTTCATTATCGCTGAGGTTACTTGGCCGGGTGCCTACCGACTAAAGACTGAAGACGGTGCCCTAGTCAGCAACTCATGGAATATAGAACAGCTACGTCCTTTCTATACCTGAGTTTTGTACCTTCTCATATACATATGTATATAGTCTTTTTCTCTGACCTCACCATGTCGCTTGTCCCAAACCGAGTCGTGAGTCGGGGGCTGTATGTATTATATGTGCTTTGTTAACAACATACGAGCTTGTTTTTCCTAAGTTATGAAGCTTTACAATGACTATATTATGTTTGCCCTAGTATAGCTTTCTAAATGATTTTTATTAAATTCCTATCGATCAACTCGGCGTAGACCAACTTAGTTCGGGTAAAGCTAATGATAACTAAGAAAACAAGAACTCGCGGCATTGTACATATATTTACACATGTCTTTACAAAAGCTTTATATACACCGACTGCATGATGGTTTTTTCTTACATGCCAGTCCTTTGTGATCACCTCTACAGTCGGCCTCGCCTCGTGATTCAACCTCCAGCGCTTTCTCAGGTGTTGTATCTTCGGCAAACCCCTCACCGATGGCCTCAAGGTCTACCCTAGGGTAGATCGACTTGGTCATGGCAAGGGTCTGGGCCACGCCAACAGCCACACTCGCTCGTCCGAAGTACTTTTTCAAGGTACTAGGGCTTGGCTAAGGCACGCCTGCACCTAGGAGATTGTGTGGAGCTGGTCCACATAGTGAGGAATCCATAATATCAAGAAGCCCTTTCAAGGATTCGGCAAGAATCTCCCATGACTCCTTGATGACTTTAATCTCTACTGCAAAGGCCTAGAATTGGATTTGGGTATTGGCTCTTGAAGCTGCTCGGGTTCATAGACAAGTATACTTGTTAGCCAAAATTGCAATCGGAGCAGCAAGAGGATTGGTTAAGGTTATGGTCAGAGATAAGTTTACTATCATAGTCGGCCTCACTTGGCCTTGGCCTTCTCCAGTTCAGCTTTCGCCTTTTACAACCCTTTTTAGCTTGCGATTCCTATCGTTTCTTCCCCCTCTGTCTGGGCCTTCCAACTTGGCCTCGAGGCTGTACATCAGAATAGTCAGAACTCGAGATTACAGCCAAACACAACTGGGCAATCGGGAAACAACAAAGCTAGAGAAGTACACTCGGGATTTATTCGGGAAGACAAATACAGGAGACTTACTTCTGATCTTCTTGGCTAGAGCCCAATTTTCATCCCTGAGCTGGTCAACTGCCCCCTTCAGCCATGTCTCCCTCTCCTAACTAGACCATTCCAGGTCGGCCTTCTCAGCCTGGAGCTGGCCCAACCGTTGGAGATGGGGGGCAAGCTGGGTCAAGACCTTGTTCACTTTCTCTGAGCGATCGACTATCTTCTGCTCAAAGCAAAAAATAGAGCAAAATAGAGTCAAGAAGTAGAGAACTGATATATGAGAAGATCTTCAAGAATGCAATATACCTGGACTCCCCGAGACGTAGCGATTGCAGCACGAAGAAGAGCTTCACGCTCCCTCTCCGCTGTCTCCTCATCATGTTCGTAGCTTTCTGCGACTCCTCGGGGATACCCAGTGGAATGTCTTCAGGAACCTGCGAGGAGGAGCTTCAAGTCTAGGGAGATCCAATTCTGACGACGATGACGACGATGATATGGACAGCAACAAGGTCCTGGCTTCTGGCTCAGTAGCTGTTGGGGCCTCAGGGACTCGCTCAGGGGCTAGGGCCACAGCTTCAGCACTTGCCCTTGGGTTAGCCGGCACTAGCGATCCCACTGTCGGGATGGCTTCAGTTCCTACAACTGAGGCAGTCGTCGGCTCGGCAGTGAGCTTGTTGGTGTTGCTGGCTAGGGCTGCTCGGGCAACGGGAGCAGTTCGGCGTAGTCTTTCTCAGATCTACATCAACTCACCTCCTATCGATGTTTTACACCGGCAATATGAATATAGGGCTACTCATCGGATCGAAACTCGGTGAACTGCAAAGGAACACGAGGAGGTTTATACTGGTTCAGGCCCTCGATGTGAGGTAATACCCTATGTCCAGTTGTGGTGTATTCCTTTGAGGATGTATGTTCGCTTCTGTGAGCTTCTACCCTCAAGGGGCGCCCTGCCTCCCCTTATATACTGGGGGACAGGGCTAAAAAGTAGGAGTCCTAGCCGAATTACAGCCAAGGGATCTCCTCTTCAGCGTCATGTCAGCTAGAAGAATAATTGCTCATGGCAAATGTTGGCTAAGCATGTAAGCCAAGTACCACTTTCTGAAATTTAATCCATTATGTGGTCAGGTGTACTTGAGAGATACTTGCATCCCCATTTTTAATGAAGACCAGCTTGTCCTTATAAGGATATATCCCCAATACCTGGTGAATAACACAGATATCTGAACACATGTGTTCAACAGTCGGCTTTCATGAAGCATATTTGATTACTCAATCGGTCTCTGTTGGTAGCACCAGCACTGTGTTTTTAACATAGCCCACGAGCGGCCCAAATTGAGCGTGCTACTGTAGAAACTCATATCTTGGTGGCCCAGTACCGAATTCACAGACCCAAGCCCACTTATCGGTACAGGCTCTATAAAATTGGCATCCCTCGCATGTCAGGATGAGTATTTCAGCATCGATAACGGCAATCAGCCAGAGGAATCCTTGTCTGCAAGCCTTTCTGACTTATGTTCTGGATGCAACCTGGTTGCCACAGATGCCTGAGTAGGTATATTGCAGAATCTGCTTGCCCTCCCTACGTGCGACACAGTGCATGAGAACTCCGGATGCGCTTTGACGACGTAGATCTTCTCTGACTTCGGTAAAGCCAAATAAGGTACGAACTTGCATTAGCATAGGATTCGCTAGCGACCCTCATGGGGCGTACCCTATTCAATAGAGTTATGGCCAGATAAGGTACCCGAACCTTGCATTAGCATAGGATTAGGCTGGCGACCCTCATGGGGCGTACCCTATCCAACCGAGTAGCACACGAACCCCAACGGGCGCCGAAGGTTGATTATTAGCCAAATAAGGTACCTGAACCTCGCATTAGCATAGGATTCGGCAGGCGACCCTCATGGGGTGTACCTTACCCAACCGAGTGGTACCCGAGCTCCGACTAGTGCCGGAGGTCGGTTATTAGCTGAATAAGGTACCCAAACCCTGCATTAGCATAGGATTCGGCTGGCGACCCTCATGGGGCATACCTTTCCCAGTGGAGTTGTGATCGAATAAGATACCCGAACCTAGCATTAGCGTAGGATTCGGCTGGCAACCCTCATAGGGCATACCTCACCCAGCCGAATGGTACTCGAGCTCTAACTAGCACCGGAGGTCTGTTATTAGCTCACATGGAGCGTAGCCAGGGAAGATGACGTCCCGACTGGTGTAAGTACTCGGTCAGTAGCCCTCATGGAGCATTCCGAGTGATTCTTGAAGAGTCGCACTTCAAGTGTATCTTGGCAGACTGGTCCAGCCCCCGAGCGTAGGAGATAGGCTCGTAGCCCTGAGTTCCTGTCACGCGTATCCGGAACTGGTTCTGCATTATAAACATATCGGATGAGTAGCATCGGATGATGAAAACAATCACCCAAATAATATTTATGTATTTTACAATATATGTAAATACATGCTCTTCCTCTTATTGATATTAATTTCCTCGAGTAGTTGACCCCTTACGTTTAAGCACTGTGCCCGACTAGTCATAGCCCCCTAGCATCGGGAGTTGGCTCTGGCTCTTTCCCAGACATGTGTTTTGGGTGACTTGAGTTCGTCTTTCATGGAGCAAAGTTTAAAGGATCAGAATTTACGCTACTCGAGTACTTTTGTAATCATTTAAGAGCAAAAATAGAAAAAGTGCAGCTTGTACACCTATTAGGTGTAAGCGGCTGCGGCATTGGCGAGGCCAAGTGAGGAAATGTTTATCAGAAAGCGACTTAGCTATTAGGTATTTGGGAGTGGGGATGCCATCCTTGCATTTGGGCTTTTAAGCCCCTATTCTAATAATCTCCAATTGTTGAAGGTCGGAGACAGCTGTGACTGACTGCCACAATGAAGCCGTCTGACTTGCGTTTGCAGTTCCTAGCCTTAGTTGGGGTCGCATCATCGGTGTCCTTCCGCTCCTTCTGTCAGGGGGTCTTTTCGTCATCGATGGCCTCAGCAACAGCGTGGGCCGAGTCGGCGTACTTGTTTGCCATGTCGAATAGAGCCTTGACAGAGTTGGGAGGCTTCCGAGTGAATTTAGCGATGAACGAGGTGTCTTTGACTCCTTTTCGAAAGGCGGCGATGATGACCTCGTCTTTGATCTTTGGGATTGAGTTCTTCTTCTCAGAAAACCTCTTGATGAAGTCACGAAGAGACTCGTTCTTCCTTTGATGTAACTGATATAGGTCATACTCAGAAGATGGCCTCTCATATGTTCCCTGAAAGTTGGCGATGAAGCGTTTCTGGAGTTCCCCCCAGGAGCCGATTGATTGCTTGGGAAGTCCCATTAGTCATGTCCTCGCCAAGTCGGCTAGAGTGACTGGGAGGTAGTTAGCCATGGCTTTGTGATCTCCTCCGGCTGCTTGGATTACCAGGGTGTAGACCATGAGCCAAGACTCGGGATTGGTCTTGCTGTCGTATTTTTGATTCCCGTAGGCTTGAAACCCGACGGCCAGTCAACCTGTTGTAGCTCCTGGGTGAAGGCCGATACTCCTTCATCTTCATGAGGGCTCCGACTCTGAATACAGCAGTGAAACTGCTCGTGGTGGAGGCTGAAGCGCTCGTTCTCGTCTTCCAGTTGGTGTTGCCCGTCTTCCTCTCATTCACGGCACCGAGCGTTGATGTTCTGCCGAAGGTCACGCCGTAGTTGGCCTTGGAGATCCTAATTGTCCCGACGGTCGCTTCGACGCCACTGGTTGTTGTTGGGGTTGCCGAGTGACATTTGGCGTGACTCCGTGTGCAGCCAACTAGAGCCAGCTGCTCTGCGTCGCTTTAAGGTAGCTGAGACTGCCATTGGGGAAGCCGACTGGTTGGTCGGTATGAGGGTATCGCCCGACTGTTGGTGCTGCTGACATGCAGCAGCAGTGATCATGGCTTTTATCCTTGCTATAGTCGGGGTGGCCTGGTGATCAAGCCCGAACTGGAGTGTGTCCAGCAGGGTTGCAGCTGCCACGACGTTCTGCTGAGGCATGACGAAGACGTCGTGGTCGCCGACTCGAGTCTGGAGGATCTGTTGCTGAGCGGTTCACCCAGCCCTGTGTAGCTCGTCGTTGCGAGCCTCGCGTTCGGCTTCCTGCTGGTGCCACAGTCGACGGTCCTCCTCTTCTTGCTCCTATTGTACTCAGCGCACCTCTGGTGAAGGGGTTGATGCCATGAAGATTTCTCGGGGCAGAAGAAAACTCGCCATACTGGTGTCCAAACTGGTGTTCAAACCGTTGTCCGACTTGGAGTCAGAATCTGAGTAGTTGATTGGAGTAAGGACGACTCCGACCTCCCTAGATCCAATCTGGAATGGCTCTAGGCCATGTCCAAACTGAACCATAGAGGATCGGGTTTGCCGCGTGGGATGTAGATTGTAGATGTCCGCGGCATCGCCGAGTCTATATGGGAGATTGACGATCTCTCCCCTTTCTAGCCCGACCCGGGCTGGCTCAAGGCCGAGTCCGAGTCGAACACCGAAGGAGAGAGTAGTCCCGAGACCCAGGGAAGTAGAAGATTGTCGCAGCACATCGACGAGGGTTGCTATGATGTCGTGTGGGCTGACTAGCGCAGAGTCGGCCGTTTTCCCAGCAAATCGGATCAAGTCTGATCGGCCAGGGTGAGTTTGCCGAGCTTGTCGGTGACGAAGTCGAGGCTTCCGAACGTAATCGTATCTCCGAGGGAGAATTTGCCGCTGTTGACTCCGGTTGTCGAATCCATCGAGCTTGTTGAGGTTGATCTCACTGAAGCCCATACCTGGCATGCCAACTGTCAATGTTTTACACCGACAATATGAATATAGGGCTACTCGTCGGATGGAAACTCGGTGGATTGCAAAGGAACACGGGGAGGTTTATACTAGTTCAGGCCCTCGATGTGAGGTAGTACCCTACGTCCAGTTGTGGTGTATTCCTTTGAGGATGTATGTTCGCTTCTATGAGCTTCTGCCCTCAGGCGGCGCCCTGCCTCCCCTTATATACTGGGGGATAGGGGTACAAAGTAGGAGTCCCAGCCGAATTACAGCCAAGGGATCTCCTCTTAGAGATATATCTTGCCCAACTAGGACTGTATATTCCTTATCGTACAAGGCAAAGTCTGCCAGGTTCTATCATATCTTTAATTACAAGGCTAAGCCCATCCTCTGTCCGAGTGGCCCATATGCTTGTGATGAGGTACTCGGGGCCCATGGCCTCCACACCTCCTACTCGATGAGTCAAACATCAAGACATTATGGAGACACTGATCAAGATCTTTTAGAAGACTCAAGATCGCTTACCTCTTGGAGAATTTGAACTTCCACGAGGGGGCTCCGGATGTCGGCAGTGGAGAGCTTCTGGCTATCGGGCTCGTCGGCGCGGCAACCGGCGATGGCGTCTTGCTCTTGGTCGGCCCAGTCTCTGAAACGGCTGACTGGGGCGCCGAGGCACTTGGTGGCCCCGCTCTTTTGCTCAACGTTGCTGATCTCGTACTCGGTGACACCAACCTTGGGCTCGATGTTGCTGAGCCTGGCGGTCCTAGTCTCGGGCTTGGGGAAGATGGCCTTGGACTTGGCAGCCAGGGAGCTACACTAGTGGAATCCTTTATCCTCAAACTCTCAGCTACAGCACTCAGCCTGCTAGTTCTCTTCTTGCCTAGGTCTTTGACAGGTTTTTTCCCAGCTCTCTTGGAGCTAGGCTGAGCAGCAGAGGGACTCAATGGCCTCTTCTTCAACTTGACGGCTGATAAAGTTTGGAAGTCATCATCAAACTCCTCACATTCCTGGAGGTGATTCAAGCAACATACATCACACATTGCAGGGCAATTCAGGATATGCATCTACGAATATTCATCACAGATTGACAGCAATTCAGCAACCAATACTTCAATATTACCTTTGGACGAGGCCTTTTTGTGCTGTAAGCCCTAATGGCGCCCTCTGCATCTTCAGTCTCAACCACCCCACTGGAAAAATAACTGAGCAAGATGTCGGTCACGTTATGCTTGTCAGTCAAATCTAAGTATTCTTGACTAGGATCGTTTTTCCCTTGGTAATCCCAACCGAAGTGGCTTCTTAGCTTCAATGGCCTGATACGCCATGTCAGGAAACGTCTGGCCACCAAGGACCAGTCAGTTCAAAGCTCTTCAGCTTATCAATCTTATCAATCAACATATATACTTGGCCCATCTCCTCAAAGCTTGGCATGGATGACCAGCTAGACATGACCTCCGGAGGCAAACCAATAAAGAGGGGCAGGCGTAGTTTGAGATCAGAACAATAGAACCACTCTCTATGCTAGCCCTTAAGGGAAGATTTCATGGGGACATGGAGATAAATCTTTTTCATCTCGCTCCTAAGCTGGAGGCCAGCTCCCCCTATCACCTAGACCTTGTTTTTGGAGGGCTGAGGATTGATGTGGAACAAGTATCGAAACAGATTGAAATGGGGTTCCACACCCAGAAAACATTCACACAAAGTTACAAATATAGAGATTTGCGGAATGGAGTTAGGGTTCAGATTTACTAGCTCTAGCCCATAGAAGGAAAGAGTTGGCGCAAAAAATCCGAAGAAGGAAGAGACAAACCCCGGTTGAAAAATGAAGCAAAGACTACAGTCTCACCAGCTTGGGGCACCGGGATCAATTCCCCTTCAGCCGGATGCCAATTGATGACCGAGCGGCTCTGTAATCTCAGTTGTTTCTCCAAGTACTTCAACTTGGTCAAGCCACAATCCGAAGTCAGCCAAGCCTCATCAGACGCCTCCGGGATTTCTAGAGCTCTCAGCATTGCTTGAGGCGAGGAGATTTGGGGGGAAACGCTACTAGGGGCTTGGAATGGACACGAAGGAGTGGGATCGCCCGAGTTTCGGGAGGGAAGAGCTAGCAATGGCAAGCCCTAGCGAGGCAAGGTGCGAAATTTCGGCGCGGAAGTTGGAAGACAAAGCGATTGGTGGATTGGAGAAGATGAGGGAATCTTTTCTCTCTCTCCCCGCCTTTATAGAGCCTGTGCTAATAAGTGGGCTTGGGCCTGCAAATTCGGTACTAGGCCACAAGACATGAGTTTCTACAATAGCACGCTCTATTTGGGCCGCTCGTTGGCTATGTTAAAATCGCAGTGCTGGTACTACTCACAGAAACTAATCAAATAATCAGATATGCTTCATGCTAAGCCTACAGCCGAGTGTATACATTCGGGTATCTGCATTATTTACCAAGTATTGAGGATATATCCTTATATGGATTACAAGCTAGTTTCCATTAAAATTGAGAATGCAGGTATCTCTCAAGTACATCTGACCACATATTGGGTTAAAATCTACAAAGTGGTACTCGGCCTACATGCTTGGCCAACAATTGCCATGAGCAAAAATCATTCCAACTGACATGATGCTGTAGAGTCTAACTTCTAAGTGATATACTACTCGGGAAAGACTATAAAAGATCATTCCAGCTGATATGATGGTGAAGAGTCTCATATACCAGTAGTACACTACTGGGAAAAGACTACAAGTTTAAAGATCTTTGACTTTATGTTTAATTGTTTCACAATTAAGCATAAAGTCAAGAGCTACACCTAATAGGTGCGCCTATTCGGCGCACGCTATTCATACTTCTACATGGAGCCCTTCATAGCCTCGCTGCCAGCTGACATGAAGCAGGACTCGGGAGGACAAGCACTCAGACAAAGAGTACTCGGGAGTAATGCACTCGGGAAAACTTCACCGTGGAGGATGAGCACTCGGCATCAGCTGTGACTCAACTATGAAGGTCTCAGGGGCTGCTGTGGAGGCCATGGGCCTCGGGTACCTCATGACAAGCATATGGGCCACTCGGACAGAGGATGGGCCTAGCCTTGTAATTAGAGATATGATAGAACTCGGCAGACTTAGCCTTATACGACAAGGAAAATACAGTCCTTGTCGGGCATGTTATATCTCTAAAAGAAGATCCCTTGGTCGTAGTCCGACTGGGACTCCTACTTTGTAACCCTGTCCCCCAGTATATAAGGGGAGGCAGGGCACCCCCTGAGGGCAGAATCATCAAGTTCATCAGAACCACCACCATAAATCCTCAAAGGAAATATACCACAACTGGACGTAGGGTATTACCTCACATCGAGGGCCTGAACCAGTATAATCCCCTTGTGTTCCTTTGCAGTTCGCCGAGTTTCGATCCGACGAGTAGCCTTATATTCATATTGGCGGTGCAAAACATCGACAGCTAGTTCTGGATACGCGTAACAGGAACTCAGGGCTACGAGCCTATCTCCTACGCTCGGGGGCTGGACTAGTCTGCCAAGATACACTTGGAGTGTGACGCTTCAAGAATCACTTGGATTGCTACACGAGAGCCATTATCCGAGTACTCGCACTAGTCGGGACGCATGTGTGGGCTAAAAACCGACCTCCGGCACTAGTCGGAGCTCGAGTACCACTCGGATGGGTGAGGTATGCCCCATGAGGGTCGCCAGCTGAATCCTACGCTAATGCTAGATTCAGGACCCTTATTCAGTTACAACTCGGCTAGGTGAGGTACGCTCCATGAGGGTCGCTAGCCGAATCCTATGCTAATGCGAGGTTCGGGTACTTTATTCGGCTAATAACTGACCTCCGGCACCAGTCAGAGCTCGGGTACCACTCTGTTGGGTAAGGTATGCCCCATGAGGGTCACCAGCCAAATCCTATGCTCATGCGAGGTTCGGGTACCTTATTCGACTAATAACCGATCTCCGGCCCCAGTCGGAGTTCGGGTACCACTCTGTTGGGTAGGGTACGCCCCATGAGGGTCGCCAGCCGAATCCTATGCTAATGCAAGGTTCGGGTACCTTATTCGGCTACAATTTTGTCAGGTTGGGTATGCCCCAAGAGGGTCGCCAGTCGAATCCTGCGCTAGCGCAGCGTTTGGGTACCTATCTAGCTAAAACATGGCAACAAGCCACTAATGGAGCTTTTAGTCGGGAGCAGCATCAAACCCGGAATCTACGGAGGTGCTTATTATTATTCAAGACTAGAAGACCCCAATCCTTCGATTACAACGAAGCCGAGTAAATCAAGCGACGGAGCAAAACCTTTATCATAGTCAGAGAAGACCTATATCATCAAAGCGCATCCGTAGTTCTCATGCACTACGTCACACCTGAGGAGGGCAAGCAGATCCTGCAATATATCCACTCGGGCATCTATGGCAACCATGCTGCATCCAGAACATAAGTCGGAAAGGCTTGCAGATAAGGATTCCTCTGACCGATTGAGGTTACCAACACTGAAATAGGGCTACGCTAGGTAGGTCGGTTTAGGCTGGCTTATTCGATAGTTGGCCAAAGATATAAGTTCTTAAATAGCATGCCCTATTGGGTTGCCCACTGGTCGCATTAAAATCATGATGCAGATACTATTTTACAAGAATTAATCAAATAATCAGGATACGCTTCATGCTAAGCTTACAGCTGGGTGTATACATTCGGGTATCTTGATTATTTATCAGGTATTAAGGACATACCCTTATAAGAATCGACAACTGGTCTCCATTAAAATTGGAGATGCAGGTATCTCTCAAGTACACCTGACCACATATTGGGTTAAAATCCAAGGAGTGGTACTCGGCTTACATGCTTAGCCACCAATTGCCATGAGCAAAAATTATTCCAGCTGACAAGATGCTGAAGAGTCTACCTACTGAGTAGTATACTACTCGGGAAAGACTACAAGGATAAAGATCTTTAACTTTATGTTTAATTGTTTCACAATTAAGCACAAAGTCAAGGGCTACACCTAATAGCTGCACCTATTCGGCGCACGCTATTCATAATTTTCTATGAAGCCCTTCATAGCCTCGTTGCCAGCTAACATGAAGCAGGACTCGGGAGAAGAAGTACTCGGACAAAGGGTACTAGGGAGCAATGCACTCAAGAATTCTTCACCGTGGAGGATGAGCACTCGGCATCAACTGTGACTCAACTATAAAGGTCTTAGGGGCTGCTATCGGTGCCATGGGCTCGGGGTACCTTATGAGAAGCTATTGGGCCACTCGGACAGAGGATGGGTCTAACCTTGTAATTAGGGATACAATAGGACTCGGCATACATAACCCTGTAGACAGGAAAGGATATAGTCCTAGTCGGGCACATTGTACTCCTAGAAGGAAATCTCTTGGTCGGAGTCCGACTAGAATTCCTACTTTGTAACCCTGTCCCCCAGTATATAAGGGGAGGAAGGGCACCCCCTAAGGGCAGGATCACCAGAATCACTAAAATCACAATCATACATCCTCAAAGGAAATACACCACAACTAGACATAGGGTATTACCTCATCTCGAGGGTCTGAACCAGTATAAACCTTTCGTGTTCCTTTGCAGTCCATCAAGTTTCGGTCTCATGAGTTGCCCTTTATATTTATTGCCGGTGTTAAACATTGACAAGAGGGTAGTAAAACTTTTGATGAGGACATCACTAGCTCGGATATGACCCTAACAATTTTATGTATTCATCAACCAAAGGTGCATGCTTTCTACATAAGATTTATATGTTATATATTTGAATAGCCGTTACTGCACCATGAGTTTTGTGTGTTCTCGTTTGCAGAGATACTTGCTTGGGTAAAGGGAAAGAGGCCGAGCGCAAGGAACGCATGGATGATCAAAGAAGTTGATTGGGGACCAAACCAAGACCTTACCCAAATCTACTCCTACATCACCACGTCACTTTTGGTCCATAGAAGGCAAGAGATGAAGTTCTGCACGTTTTGAATTCGGATTCGGGCCTCCTGACAGCATCAATTTCAAATGGATCTAGCCGCTGATCTAGAAGGACTTTCGGGGCCCATGAGTACTTGTTGGAAAGATTATGGAGTCTACTTTCAGATGGTTTTGGTCCCATATCAAAATTCCTCCTGAGCTGTCCGGAATCATCGAAACAAGACTCATACCTCTTCTAGTCCGAGTCTGTTTTGGGCCTTGAGCCTTGTAATTGTGTCGTGGGCTAAGCCCAAGGGGTGTGCGCCCTAGGGATAACCCTAGGATGTCCCAACTCCTATATATATAGTAGCCGTCATTGTTTAAAGGTGGGTTTTGCTTAGATTATTCTGCCATTGTAGTTTCGCCGTCTAGATCGGTTTGTAGAACCCCAACTTCGTGTGCTAAACATTCATCTGCAATTCAGATTGCGTTTTTCCTTCTTCTTGTGAGTTTCTTTGATTGCTTGCAGGGATAAAACCTTCATGGTGAGATCGACTACGTGAGAGCGTGATTGATAACAACTAGACGTGTGGGTGTAGCGGTTGCGAGGTGACGATCGCTGATCGGAAGCCTCAAAACGTGAACGTCTTCACGTCGCCAAATCAAACCTATCAGAAGATTGGGCACCCAGGCGCATCAAGTGGTATCAGAGCACAGGTTGCCCGATAGGTATTATCTGTTCCCATTTATCCATCTTTGTTTCTTTTACCTAGAGTCTAAAAAAAACCAAAAATTTATTACCACCGTGTTCTTCGTAGTTTTAGGTTTATTCCCTGTCCAAACCCCTTTGTGTCTTTGCAAAATTTATTTCAGTTTCGCTTTGTTGAGTCTGTATCCTAGGTCAAGTTAGTGGTCGCTGGTTTAGAGTCGTGTTCGTGGCGAGGTCAACCGGGCAGCGCACGGTTGATAACGACAGGAGACGTGGTACTGCGATTGCAGGGTTCGGGTCTTGGTGATCAGAAGCCGGATCGTGAGTGTCAAATTTCCACCAAATCGGGAGTTATCTTTGCCTAACGAAAGATCGGGCACCCCATTGCCATCAACTTTCATCGAAAATTAAGAACAAAAGAATTAACATAAATGAGAGGTGTTTTTTTAAAAGATCATAACCAGTACAGTAATGAATGTACAGTACTAATTATGGGAAAGTAAAGGAAATTACAAAGTTTTTTTGCAAGAAAAGAACTTAAATTTTTTATGGAGGAAATTAACTAAATCAGAAGGGATTTTTTTTGTACCGTTAACTTCTTTAGTTAAAAGAGAAAGAGGAGAGGATCGATCCAATTTTGAAATATTTTTCAGCAAGCTCTTAGGGGTACCAAGGGGTTTATCCTATAGTCAAGGTGGCTCTGATACCAACTTGTCATACCCAGAATTTCCATCCAAAATTCTGAAGTTTTATTGTGTGTAAATCCTCATCCAGGAATCAACCGAGGCACACATGACATAGTTGATAATCAAAGTAAGTGTTTACATATCGAAAGTATTTATTACAAAGGCGAATGGCACCTCTCAAGATAATAAAGTTTTAACAGCGGAAAGTAAACTAGGACGGCATGACGAAACCCACTCCACGAACTTGACCAAGCTCCTACTTAATCATCCAAGAAATCCTCCTTGCTAAAGTACTCTTCTGAATGATAATTGTTGATTGCAGGGTGAGTACATGAAATACTCCGCAAGCCACACAGCAAGTATGCAAGTGCACAAGATAACAAAGGATGGCATAATAGGGCTCAATTTGCATAAACAACAATTAATAAAGCATTTAAGACAGTAGTAAAACATCAATAATTAATCAATATTATCCAACGCTATACCATTCACCAAACGGCATAGGCCCAACCACTACAACCTAGAGCTAACTATGATTCATCCTTCAACAATCAAATTTAAGTAATGTGGGACTAATCATAGAAAATATTGCTAGGCTCGCCCTTAATTGTGGACACGGCTATTTGAATAGTTTTGCTCTGGCCAGAGGTGTACCAATTTATCCACAAGACACAACTCCACAATGCATCACTGTGTGCCTTAATACCACCACAGTATCTTAGAAAGGAACAGTAACATGACCCTCCATGTACCCTACAAAACAAGAGGCCACCCGCTGGACCACCAGTCTCCAGTAGCGTTGATCAGGTTCCTAGACAGGAAAACGGCCCAACGCCCAAGACATGGACTTATTGACACAGCCATGGTGGTCTTATTGACAGAGCCACAACACACCATGGGGCCTCCGATTGAATGAACTACACTTTGGTTCCCGCCATTACCCATTCTGGCTTGTGGTTAGCATGGGTGTTGCTTCGCAACAAGTAGTCTGCGAACCGGTCCTTAACTGTCACGAGCACCGCTAGCAACAATCACAACCCTGGTGCTCACAACCCACCTTTTAGTCAAGTTTTAGTGGACCATTAAGTTATCATCACATGACCGCAGTCGTGAATGGAATCATCATTTCATGTGAGACAATTGCAATCAGCAAGTCTATAGTGATATCCCATTAATTGTTCTACATGTTTTGAGCATGGCTAAGCAAGATCCTAGAATTATTCTAGCTAACCAATATAGAGCTAGCTAGTCACATTTTTCCCATAGGTACAATATCAGGTATTCAAGTCAAAGAGGCCATAAACAAGGATTAGGGTTTTTCATTCCTGATGACATTATAAAATAAAAGCAAAGGTGAAGGAAAATATAGCTTTAAACATAGCAACAATATGCTCAAAAGGGTTGAGAAATCTATGTTACTTGCCTTGATGCCCTCACAAGCCTCGGAACTCTCCTCAAGAAACTGCGGCTCTTCCGAAACGTTAGCGACTAAAAGCAATGAACAAAAACAAGAAAAACAGTACATCAACACTCATGAACAGTACAATATTATATTTTTAATTTGTAGATCCTGATTTTTGAAGAATTTTGCAAGTTGAATCACCCTAAACGGAGTTCGGATGAATTAGTTATGAATTTTAGAAGTTTGAACCCTTTTAAAAGCATTTAAAAGAATTAAACCGATTTATTGCATCATTAATGAATTAATTTAAATCGGGGAAGGAATTATGACGTCATCGGAGAGAGAGAGAGGGAGTGAACTTGGCTGACCAGTGGGGCCCAATGGCAGAGAGAGGGAGGGCTTGGGTTCATAGTGAACCGGGTCCACCGAGGTCCATGAATACATCCAACAGCTAGGACTTTATGGGATTGGATCGGACAGCCGAGATTTATCCACGGTTTAGGATAGATGAGAGGGCTAAGATTTTACCTAACTTTGATCGGACGGCTGTGGTTCGATCCAACGATCTAAGGGCCGAGATCTCATCGGGGAGATCCGACGGCGGAGATCAATCCCGCCTAGATCACCCACGCAGTCCACGTGGCTCCGACGTGGCGCCCACGTTGACGACCGGCGATGGCGGCGGCACGGGATCCCATAGTTGCCGGCGATCAGTGACCCGGCGGCGTGCGGCAAAGACTGGAACGGGTAGAAGGGGTCGCGGCGATTCTTACCATGGGTAGACAGGCAGCGAACGGCGACGGGAGGTGCTGGTGGCGAGATTCAAGCTGCAGTGGTTTTCGGGTTCCTAATGGCAACGGTGCTCCAACGATCTCCGGCGGTCCAGCGGCAGTGGCCAAGCTTTCCTGCACTCCGGCGATGCTCACTGCAGTGGCGGTGAGCGCGGGCGACGGCAAAGGCGGCGGCTAGACGCGGCTGTGATCTCGGCGGCGGCGGCAAACTAGTCCTGAACGCGGAGGAGGTAGCGAGGGTTGCCTATGAGCTTGATGGATTCACGGAAAAGGTCACAGGGCCACGGAAGAAGCTATATAAATGGGGAGAAGGAAGATTCCGGCTCGAGGACGGCTAGAACAGCGGCGGAGAGATAGGGTTCTTGAGCTCTCCGAGCGGACTTGGGCCCGAGCTCAATTACAGGAGGGATAGGACTCCAATTCTTGGGGGAAAGACAGAGAAGGGCTAGGAGGTCAAAACCCCTCAACCAATTTGATCCAAACCCAGCTGATGCGAGCGAATTTGGAGAGGATTTGGCAGCGGCGCTCGGGAGTGGCTCAGACTCCGCGGGGAAGATGGATCCAATAGGTAGGACCTACCTATCGGCGCGGCGAGGCGCGGGCGACGCGGATGACGCAGGCCATGGGCCGGATGCACGCGCGGGAAGAGAGAGAAGGGAACAGTGCTCGGCTGGATTCAGCCCAAGCATAGGAAAAGGTGTTTTTCTTTTGCTTTAATGCTGTGGACTCAATTTAATTCACAAAAAAATACTTCCCTTAATGAAATAAATCCCAAAAAATTCTAGGAAATAAATAATTAAGCAAAGAATTTTACAAAAATATTTCCAAGCCCATTTTTGTTATGAATTTTCTCTGATTTTATTGTTTGCACTCCTTGAGGCTTTTAATTAAATTTCTAAAATTCCTTTTTGCAATATATTTAAATGATATTAATTTCAGGGTGTTACATATAGCCTCTTCCTAATATAAGCACATCTAGGTTTAATTTATTTGGTAAATAAATAATGATACCAAATAGATGAACTAACAAAACCATCTTAATTTAGTAAATCGTAGACAGGTAGACTACACATTCACAAATTGAATATACCCAAAAAAAATACTGCATAAGGGTGGTTTCGTTCGAGAGGGTTAACAGGAGTGGGCAGGTACGGCATGGGCACTGCACAGTACTGGATGACGGTAACAAAACATAGCACCTGGGTGCAGGATGATGAGCCGTGGCGGACAAACTTAAGCAATTGCATGCAGCACTTTGTAAAAAAGCCTATTTGCCCTCTCCTCGTGCAAGATCTCGAATTTATAGAGAAAATAGGACGTGTATGATTGGATCCCTTGACACGATATCTAAAACTTGTAACCTAATTGGATGATATTTGTAACCAATTGGAATCTGATGAGGACATCACTAGCATAGATACAACCGTGCCAACACCAATTATTCCTCAGGTTAAAACTGAACCAGTGCTAAAAGGACCAATCACTTGAGTTTGTGCATGTCATCTTAATTAAGGTGAATGCATTCTTAGGTTCGTATAAAAATGATTTACAAAATGGAGTACTATTTAATGCTTGTCATGATTTTATTGTGCTTAGCAATGAAGTAAGAATTTACATAAGCATCATGCAAGCTTCTAGAACTGACCGACCATCGAGGTCATTGCGTATGTCATGTTGATGGTGATGTCACTGCTTACATCAAACACCTCCATCGAGGTCATTGCATATGTCATATCTATGGCGATGTCACTGCTTAGGTCAAGTCCCTCTATCGAGGTCGATGATGCAAGAACTTACATCATAGGTCACTTAGGACCTAAGTATTCAAAAGCCTATATAAAGGGATGCCATCCTCTTGTGTAGGTGGGTTTTCTTTAGCCGTCTGGCATAGCTATGCCTTGTTCATGTGGGAACCATTGGTCCACTTTCATTCATGTTCAGGACCCCAACTTTGTGAGATCAATTAAGTGTTCTTCCTCATTCTTGCATCATTCTTCCGTTGCTTTGCAAGAGCTAACCTTCGCGGTGAGGTCAATCATTGCAAGCTTTGGAGAGGTTGAAAACAATCAGAGACGTGGTGTAGCGATTGTGTGGGTGCTAGTCCTCATGGTTCATTAGCCAGATCGTCAACATCGTTCCTTGCAAAATGGTAGTTATATTTTCACCGACAGATCGGGCCAACCAAAGTCACAACCATGGCACCATCAAAATCTTATGCCACCAAAATTTAACAAAATAAAACTGTAAAAGGAAGTCGCATTTGTACAAGCAACTGAAGCCAATATCAATGAACCATTCACGAATGTGCTGCCCACCAACTTGGCAAGGCGATCAACCGCACGCATATTCTACTCTAGTCCTCACTCACCCGATGGCTTAAAGGGCATGCATAGTTGTTAAACCTAGACCGATGATCAAACCAATGATTCCGTCGGACCACTAGTTCACCGGTTCAACCACTGGTTCAAAAGAAAGAATAAATTGTATATTCTATATGCTTTGGTTTACTCAAAAAGGTCTCAACTAAATTTGTTTTGCCTATAAGCGAGGGGAGGTGCCTTTGCCCGGTGGTTTGGTCAGTCCATGTGCAGGGGAGGTGGTGCATTCGACTCCCCCCGCTAGTCTGTGATTGTTTTTTTCAAGAGAAAAACTTTAATTGTTTTTCTTCAAGTTGTGTGCCAAAACACCGGTTTACTTTTACCAATTCAACAGTGTGGAGGCCATGGGCCCCAGGTACCTCAAGGAAGGCATACGGCCACTCGGATAGACAGTAGGCCGGCCCATGTAATTAGGGATATAGCAGAACTTGGCTTCATGTAACCTTGCACGACAAGAAAAGGGATATAATCCTAGCCGGTTACTCTATGTTCTTAGAAGGAAATCCCTTGGTCGAGTCCGACTGGGATTCCTACCTTATAACCTTGCCTCCTCAGTATATAAGGAGAGACAAGGAGCCCCCTGGAGCATAACGAAGACCATAACCAATCTCGCTAGAGAATACAACGAAAGCAATACACCACAACTGGAAGTGGGGTATTACCTCACCCCGAGGGCCTGAACCAGTATAAATTTTCTTGTCTTTCGAAGTCCATCGAGTTTCAGTCGGACGAATAGCGCTACAATTAATATTGCCGATACAAAACATCAACAGTTGGCACGCCAGGTAGGGGATTCGTCAAGATCATCGTCATCAAGCCCTATGGATCCAACCACAGGAGTCGACGGCATCGCCTTTTCTCTGGGACAAGCCATTAGCTTCGGGAGCCTTGACTTCATCGTCGACAAATTCAGCAATCTCACTGTGTCCAACTTGGTTTCGACCTGATCGGCCAAGGACTGTCACGCCCAGAAATTTAGCCAATATCCACACTATTTTGTGTATTAAAATCTCTGTTCAGGAATCAAGCCAAGGTACACGAAATGACAAATCAATAAACAGATCCAAACGTAAATAAAACGTAAATACTTATAGAAGAGGCACTTAGTCCTCACATGGAAGAAACAGCAGCGCAAAAACGGTTCTAGCGTGACTTCAGCTCCACTCCACAGGCAATCTCAACTAGGGGATAAGCCAAGGTCTTCTAAGCTCAATTTCAGCACAATGGTCTTCACTTCAGAAAGGGGAATTATAGCAAGACTGAGTACCACCCACCGTACTCAGTAAGCCACACCAATGATGCGTTCATGCATGGGATTGCAAAGGGAGGTTGGTGGTCCCATTTGCGTAAAGGCCAGTTGTAAACAGGTAGTTATAAAAACAGGTAAATAGTAGTTATATTATCAGTATTAGTCCATCGCTGCCAACACACACTACTACATGATCGAGGCCCAATTATCAAACCTAATTTAAGCAGTATTTTAGATCAAAATTGTTAAGATGAGACTAATCATGATGAGTCTTGGCCAATCACGCATAACTGCGGGCACGGCTATTCGAATAGATTTTAGCTCTGGCTAGAGGTGTACATCTTTACCCACAAGACACAGCCCTGCACATGTCTCCATGTGCCCGCAACCCATGGTAAAGGGGACGTGACAAGACCATTCACGGCAACTCCTCCCAACCATCCAACCACGCTGAGGTTGCACCTACCCAATAGGATACCCGTGTCGGTCAGGCTACCCCCCTTGCGCCAAAATGGATCCGGAAACAAATCAACCTGACCCCGAGCCGACCCAACTCCATCATGCCCATCCTCACCAAACAGTGCCTAGGAGAGGGAAGAGCAACGCTACAAGCCCAGCCATTGCCCACGCTGGTTGTGGCTGTACGGAAATCTGCTCAAGGGGATCCCGTGAACCGGTCCGTAACTGCCATGGATGCAACCAGCAAAACCATGCACCCACAGCCCACCATTGGGTCAAATTTTAGTTGATTAGTTATGACCAATTACCATGGTCAAATATCTCGAGCTCGCGGCGCAATAGATTACCAGATATAGAGTATAAGGTGATTATCCCATCAGTTATCTAGTGGCACTAAGCATGGCTAAGCATGTACTATCTCTAGCTAAGTCATCGAATGAGACATAGCTAGTCGAATTATTGCCCAGAGTTATCAAGGGATGGATATCAATTAAACATGGTCTCAAGCAAGTAGATAGGTAGTCCCACATTCCATGTAATTGTCAAAACATGCAATTTATTTATAAACCATAAAATATTTCACAAAGTAGGCTCAATATGCTCAAGGATGAATGTGTGACTTGCATTGCTTCTTTAGGTAATCTTCCAAGCAAAAACCACGAAGTCGCAATCCTCCGAAACATTGGATTCCTAAGCGCTAGCACGCAAAATGAGAAATAAAAACCCTAATAAAAACCAGTAAACAATACATGAAAAGTAAACAAACATGTAGAGCACAATTTTAGATGAATTTTGAGAATTGAATGGTCCAATTTAGAGTTCGTATGAACTAGATATGAATTTTAGAAGTCTTAACTTATTTTTAAGCATTTTTAGAAATTAAACCGATTTATGACGCAATAAATAATTATTTTCGTGAAGAAAAAGGAGAATTACTACGTCAGCCCTCAGGGAGAGAGAGCCGACATGTGGGGCCCACATGTCGGTGGGGAAGAGAGGATGGCGCCACTAGCATGTGGGACCCACATGTCAGTGGGAGGAGAGGCCGGTCCACAGTGGGCGGAGACCATGGGGAGGTCCGTGGGGAAGGGCGGCCGGGATTTGCCGATCTAGATCGTACGGCGGGGATCGGATCGACGAGGATGGGCTAGGATTTTTGCCGCGCGGGGGCCAAGAAGCGGGGATCGGACGGCTAGGGTGAGCAGGTGACGTGGCCACTCGGGCGGCAACCTAGGATATGAGTGGACAGCCCTAATCGACCCGAGGGGGCAGAGGCGGATGAACACGCACGAGCAGGGAGGGGCTCGCCGGTCCAACGGGCTAGACGGCGGTGAGCGACCGGCACGGTGGTGGCCCGGGGAGTGGCAGAGAGGAGGACGGAGGCGATGGGGCGCTCACCGGACGGCTGAGGAGCAACGGCGAGAGTGGGAGGCGTCAAGGAGGAGCTTGGCAGTGAGGTTTGGTGGTGGTGTTCCCTCGGGTGACGGTGGATTCGACTGTCCGACGACGATCTGCGGGCGCGAGGTGGCGGCCAAGGGGACACATGGTGCGGCGACGGTGGGGTTGGTGAGTTTGCGGCTTGGTGGTGGCTTGAGTGGCGACTAGCAGTGGCCGAAGATGGGGAAGAATGGAGGTGGTGGGGTTTCACGGTGGGGAATGCGCTAGGGGCATGGGAGGGCTCGGGAGAAAGCGGGAAAAGGGAGAGGCGGTCTACAGGTGCCGTTTATGGGCTCAGGGAGATGGGATTGAGGCCGGGGAAGGCAATGCCAGCCGGTAGAGGGAGGTGGTGACGTGGGAAGAGAAAAACGAAGAGTGGGGCTTGACCCATGTCGGATTTTGGGGGAAAACGGGGGAGGAACGTGGGGGAGGCCTCAGCGACTCTGTCCTCATGGCTTAAATGAGGAGAAACGGCACAAGGGGGCACGAATTCGGCGGCGACGTGGGCATGTGGGGGGGTCGGCAGCCAGAGGTTGAAGATGATCCCGTAGGTGGGCCCCGGTCCCACCTGTTGGGGAGAGGAAGCGAGCGGACCGGAGGCCAGCAGCTGGGCGGGAAGATGGGCTGCGACCAGGCACGGGGAGGAAGGAAGGGAAGCAGGTCGTGGCAAGCTGACGCGCGCTGCGGGGAGGAGTTGGGCCGGAGGCGGCCCAACCGAGGAGGGAATTGGATTGGTTTTTCTTTCTTTTGTCTTTTTCATATAATCACTGGAATTAAGTTTGTGCTTTTAGAAATAATAGTCGAGCTCTGAAAATTCAGGGAAAATTCCAGAGTGTTTTAGGACATGGAGAAATTAGGAAAAATCCCTCCATGTATAATTTATTAAAGGAAAATTTTATTTCTCATACTATTTCACTTGTTAATTTGCATTGTAATTTAATATAATTTCTAGGAATAATTTCTTAAATAATTTTTAAATCCCTAAGCGAAAATCTGGCTGAGTTGGCTTACAAAATACCACATCGGTTTTTAACAACCTACTCTGACGATACCCAAGATCTACGAGTTCTAGGACAACCCTCTTTCCTAGTGTTTGACTCGGATTCGGCTCCGAGCCGGTCTAGATTGGATCTAGGGGAGACGAGATCATCAATCTCTCACTCAGACTCGATAACGCCGTAACTATCTTCAACTCAAATCTAATGCGGCAAGACCAATCCTCTGCAATTCGACTCGAATACGGCACAGAGCCGCTCAGGATCAGGTCCAGGGAGGTTGGGGTCATTATCACACCACTAAACTACTCTGAGTCTGACTCTCAGTCGGACAACAGCTCAGGAAGCTTTACTCCACCACGCGAAGTCTTCATGGCATCAAAGGGATCAACCCTGACACAAGATGCGTGCCGACAAAGCCATGACAAATTATCTCCCCGTCGCCCTAGCCGACTTAGCACGAACATGGTTAACGGGGTTTCCTAGAGAGTCTATTCGCTCCTAGGGGGAACTCCGTGAGTGCTTCGTGGCCAATTTCCAAGGAACATATCAAAGACAAGCATCCGAGTACTACCAATACCAATGCCAACAAAAGAAAAACGAGTCTGTCTAGGACTTATCAAGCGCTTTTCCGAGAAAAAGAACTCCATCCCCACGATCAAGGACGAAGTGGTTATTGCTGACTTTCGCAAGGGAGTTAGAGACTCTCCGTTCATTGCCAAGTTCACTCGAAAGCCGCCCAGCTCTATCAAAACTCTCTTCGATATGGCCAACAAGTATGCTGATTCAGCCGACGCAGTCACCAAGGCACTTGACGACAAGAAGGAGCCTAGACAAAAGGAGTGACGGGACGCACCCAACCGTGACCCCCAAGGATGGATGACTACCATATGGTCATTAACGGGCCATGCCCCTTTCATCCTAAGGGGAAACACGCGGCCAAAAATTACTACATGCTCAAGAAATTAGTCACCAAGCAAACATCCACATCTGACGAGCTAAAAAACAAGGATAAGCCAGACTCAGGCCCAGCCGGTGACTACCAAGATCCCCAGGTTGAGCTCAATCACATATTTGGAGGGCCGTCGGCATATGAGTCCAAGCACAAGCAGAAGCTAACCACACAGGAAGTAAACTCGGTCTCCACCAACGACCCCCAATATCTACAGTGGTCTGAAGTGGCAATCATGTTTGACCGCACGGATCACCCTAACCGGGTGGCACATCCAGGGCGTTATCCACTCGTCCTGGATCCAGTTATCAGAAACATCAAGCTGAAGAAGGTTCTCATCGATGGAGGAAGCGGCATTTCAACATTCTTTTCACCAAGACACTCAACAAGATGAAGATACCTCGATCGAGATACGGCCAAGTACAGCTCCCTTTCATGGGGTAATCCTCGGCCTCTCTTCAACACCGCTCAGACAGATCACTCTGGCGGTCACCTTTGGCACACAGGAGAATTTTTGCACAAAGAACATATGCTTCGAGGTTGTACCCCACTACACCTACATGATGCTCAAGATGTCTAGGCCAACAGGAGTGCTATCCCTACGCAGCGATGTCAAGAAAGCCTTCACTTGTGACAAGGAGAGCTGTGAGTTGGCCCAGCCAGACGAAGCTGCAGTCAGACGGAGCAATATCCAACCGGCTACAACAACTTCAAAGGAGGACGATGAAGTCTTGGCAAAAAAGGCGGCCAAGTTGGGAATTTCAGCAGAGCCAGAAACAAAAAAAATCCCCTTGGACCCTTCCGACCCCACCAAGACTGTGCTTGTCAGGACCAGACTCGACCCCAAATAAGAAGACGAGCTTGTCCCTTCCTCCAGGTGAAACAAGGATATATTGAGCTTTGAACCCTTCCGACATGCTTGGTGTGCCAAGGGAGGTGATCAAGCATTCCCTCAATGTCAAGCCATAATGACTAGAACGCTTCGAACAAGACCACAAAGATGCTATCCGCGAGGAGATAACTAATCCGTGTTAGGTGACGTCAGAAAGTAGTTGCCGCAAGATATAGCATTAGGGGTTCCTGGGGCATTGGTGATGCCAACACAGGTGGTGATGCGAGAAACTTCTTAAAGTCTTCGAAGGATTGTTGGGCTTCCAGCGTCCATTGGAAATTGTCAACTTTCTTCAGGAGCTTGAAGAAGGGCATGCCTTTCTGATGTCAAAAGTAACTAGAAATATACTTTGACGTTCTCTACTGGTCGAGGAGCAGGAGCTGGCGTCATTCTGACGTCACCCTACAGAGAAAACTCAAATATGTCCTTCTGACGTCACGGAGTACTAGCCAACATGGGATCCAAGCGTGAAGTGGTCCCAACTGGAGTTTTTGCCAAGCAATTATTGGAGCCATCGGTCAAGAAAAAGCCTGATCCTGACCGGTCGGGGGCTGAAGCCAGCAAAATCAGTGGAAGTGCTCCATTATTTCTCAAGACTAGTGGACTCCATCATCCAATTCCTACTAGAAGACGAGCTCCCGGAAGATCGCAACGAGGCCGAGCAAGTCAAGCGTCGGAGCAAGAGCTTTATCGTAGTCGGAGAAGACCTTTATCGTCGAAGTGCATCCAGAATCGTCATGCATTACGTCACACCTGAGGAGGGTAAGTAGATAATACAATCAATCCACTCGAGCATCTGTGGCAACCATGCTGCATCCACGACATTAGTCGAAAGGCTATACACAAGGTTTCTTCTGGCCGACTGCAGTTACCGATGCCAAAGACATAGTTCAAACGTGCGAGGAATGCCAATTTTTTGCTCAGCAAACACATTTACCGGCTTAGGAGTTGCATACAATCCCAATATCTTGGCCCTTTGTAGTTGGGGGCTTGACAGTGGTCGGGCCGTTGCTACATAACTATGGCAGGGCAAAAGACTTCATCATGGGCATTCTCTATGATTCAAATTCACTGTCCCAATCGCAATAATAACGGAAACGATACTCAGTTCACTGGCAGCAATCTTCCAAGATTTCTACGAACGGCATAAAGATTTGTTATGCCTTTGTGGCTCACCCACGGAGCCAATGGGCAAGTCACAGCACAAATGCATGGTCTTATAAGAATATCAAGCTAGGGTTTCGACCGACTATGACATACGTAGGGCGGTGGGTACAAGACTCCTATTCGTTCTGTCACTTCAAACTACAATCAGTTGAGCAACAGGGCCCTTCCAACTAAGCTTCAAACTAAGTTGTGTTACGTATCGATTTGGAGTTTGGCTCTCCACGAGTTTGGGCCCACTTTGAAGACAAATCAAACGAAGACTGACTGGTTGAACTCAATCAGTTGGAGGAGCACGGAGCATCGCCACAATTCAGTCGGCAAGATGTCTTCAAGGCTTGCATTGTTATCACAGCCGTAATTTTCGTGGCCATGCCTTTTCGGTGGGAGATCTTGTATTAAGAAAAATACAAACCACCAAAGACTTCATAAATTATCTCCCTTATGGAGGGGCGTTCATTATCGGTGAGGTGACACGCAAGGGCTTATCGACTGAAGACTGAAGATGGATGATAATCAACAATCATGGACATAGAAACAAGCTACATCTTTTTCTAATACCTAGCATTGTACTCAATTTAATATATAATAATGTTTTTAAGAACGGCAGTAGC
>RYFJ01003396.1:0-55250 GCA_003991445.1 Oryza meyeriana var. granulata
TGAGCTGAAGAAGCCATCGGCTCGATGGTTGGAGGGATGTCAGAAGAAGGTTGAGGTTCTGGAACCGATGACTCGAGCTAAAAATGAAGTTGGTGAGAGAAAGGAGAAGACGGTAATAATATTGAGACTGGGGGCGCGTACCTGAGGAGATGAGGGAGCCGATGTTGTTTGAGGAGAAGATGGGTCGGTGGTAACGACATCAGCATCGGTTTTCTGCTTCTTGTGAGGAGGGGCGATGCGCTATACTTCTTACGTTTTGCCATCGGCCGAGGCCCTTAAGAAGAGCCGATGGAAGATGGAGCATAACGCCCTAAGTTGGTTTTTTTTTTTTTCGAGGTGCCGATGGAGGTGGTACAAGAATCGGCCCGACCGCTGTTGCTTGTTGATGAGGGCTCGACGCTGGCAGCCTGCAAAATAAGAGTTAGAGATGATATGGAGATGATGGTTAAAGCTTGCGGTTGTTACCTCTTCATCGTGATTCGACGTACTCAGTGTCAAGACGAGAGCAGTAGCAGGTGGCCGCTAAGGCTGAATAGATTTTTTTTCCATTCTGACCACCATCGAACAAAAAGCTTGGTAGTTGGCATGCCAGATACACACCTCGGTGGCAGCGCCTAGGAGGAGGGTCTGTCAAAGTCCGAAGCCGATCATTATTCCAGGGAACGCTGCTGACCATATCCTCGGGCTTGAAGTTTGTCGATGAGGAAAGGCCGATCGGAAGCTGACCAAGGCCAAACTGGTGGGAGCGACCGATGGTGGTAAAACCGTAAGAAGGCTGGTTATCGGCCCAGGCGAAGCCAGTTGGCAGCAGACGATGGGGAGTAGCGATAGGAATATGGCCTTGGACGGTCTGTTATCCAGAGCTTTGAGTGGGTCAAAGTTAGAAGGCATCCTCAAATGATGATGCGTCATTATATTGCAAACCAGAGGTGCCTCCCTGTGAAGCCATAGTAAAACCCCTTGAACCACTGACTAAGTTCAGCGGGGTATCTTGCGCCGCAGAGAGGAGCGATGCAGCTTCGCCCATTGGAAACACATCGGCGTAAATAGATCTTCTCCTGTGTAATCAGCTGGAACGGATTGATCGGAGAGAGAAGTCCCAGGGACGGCCTTGGAGTGTTAGATATTGAGCCAGAGCTGTACCAAACCACCAAGGACCCCCAATGTGGCCGACGGGCTGGCGGCCGATAACTTAGTGTTGCCATCTGTGAAGACATTATAGGCGTGGCCAAGTATGAGAATTGCCCCAAGGGGATTCTGTTTCCGATCAACCAAGCATTCTTGCCAGCACTGCAGTGTTTCCCCATTGTAACAATCCCAATACAAAAGGATGTTGATGTGCGGACCAGGTTGGCCCACTCGAAACAAACCGCTTTGATAACCATAATATTCAGGAAATGCCAGCATGCTCCAGATCATCAACCGGTCCAGTTCCTTTATTGTGAAGAGTAGTGTACCTGGACCAGCCGCCGATTCTTTTTGCTTGGACCAATGAGTAGTTTGAGAAGCTTGAAGGGGTTGATGTACTCGTGGTGTCAAGACAAGTGAGCATGGTCAATCAAACAAGTAGGGTCATCGGCCGTGCCCAAACAGGAAGCATTGAGAGCATCGAGCAGAAATATGAGGCCGATGCGAGCAGAGTTTTCATTTCTTTTCCATATCGCCAAAGAAAGATTGATGCAATGGCCGATATGAGTTTTCAGTAGGTTCTCTTTCGCAGCAGACACCCTGATGTACCAATCTCTCCACCAGGCAGTTTGCTTGGCCACGACCTGAAGCTTGGTTCCAGGTCACCAACTCGCATGGGTTTCTCGGGTTTCTTTGAAAGGGTCGCTGGGCGTCTCTGGCATATGAATCATCGGTGGAGATTCTTCGCTATTTCCCATGGGGGCCATGATCAGAAAAAGTTTGGTATCGGCGGCTGGGATCAAGATCTGACCTCTAAGATGCTACAGTAAATAAAGAACACTAGAAAGGTGAAGAACATGGTGGATTGGACGCATCTAGGCCGCAAAAACGGAGAAAGAAATAATTAGTTAGGAAGATTACCTCAGGGACTGCGGGATGCCAATCATCGCAAGAAGGAGGAAGATGCAGAAATCAACGGCTGAAGAAGAGGGCTGCGAACGGTTCGTCTGATTTGCTAGAGCTTTGTGAAGGCTTGGAAGATGAAGTATGTGAAAGCGTAAAAAAGGCTAGGAAGACGAAGCGTTTTTATAGAGAGATGACCGGGCGGGAATCTGGCCGTTTGCCACTGTTTCAATACAATTATGGTTCAAGTGGTACCTTGGGCCGCCTCGTTGGAAGAATCTGAAGGCCAAAATGAAAGAATTTCGAAATCCTCTATAGGGAGAACTCCGAAATTGGGGCATGTGTCTAACACCAAAATTTGATAAGGCCTATGTCAGATTCGGTCAAAGCGAGAGCGTCACAGTCAACTAACGGAGATTGATCCAGAAGGACTGGATCTAGGGAGGAGCCGTGAAGACCTTGTTTGGCAGTTAATTACTGTACATATAATTAGGCAAGTGTTTATCTTTAGGAACTGACCTCGTGTCCGGTCGGGTCTTATATTCTATTATACTAGGAAATCATCGTATCGTGTCCTATAAGGGACTCATGTACTCGGTTAAGTATATATACGTATACCCGGGTGCCTTGTAAAAAACACACAACAATCAATACAAACTTCGGCGCATCGGCCACCCTTCCGACGGATCCTGACTTCTCGAGCGGCTGCATCGTTAGGTCCGAACTCCAACGAGAGGGTAAGTCTCGTCACCCGGCTACCTATTGGCTAGGACTTCCGTCGGTTAGGTCATATTCTAGTCGTTTATGTAGTCGCTTACCACCGGTATATTTATTTTCTATGGCTGCATCAGTTCAATGATCTATAGATTGATTAGGTATATCACATCACGCGTGCGTAGATCGTATCGGCTTACTGGGAGCGAGTTTATCACTCAGTTGTGCTGCATCGGTTAGGTCCGAACCTACTAAGCTGCTAGCGATAAACCGTTCCTGCTAAGTTGATGCTTTATGCGCAGGGCGTCTTATCAGGATGTATAGCCGGTAAGTGATCATGTTTACATCACGATCGCATCAGACCTATCGGCCTACAAGGTATCGTTACGTCCTCAGTCTGTGCTGCAAACGGTGGGGTCCGATCTACTAGACCGATGATGATAGCTTCACTCTTGATGAGCCGATGGGTATTATGCGGTGTCTTTATCGGAGTGCTTAGCCGATAAGTTATCTGTTAAGGCCGACTGCATACTATTTATCTTATATTGTTGGCAATGGCTTTATTATTCTGTTATCTTTGTCATCGGCTCCAGCCGATGTCAGCGCGCCTGTTTCAGTAGTCGGCAGATTCGTCAGTTGTTTATCATTTATGTTATCGCCTGCCCTGTTATACATCCTTCCTGGCTATTACTGTTGTGATCGCTAAGGGCTAGCCGGTTTGGTTTATTCTGTTCAACGAGTTCCTGGGCACGACCCAACCAAGTTCCCGTACATGGCACGACCTCAGGGCGACCTAGGTACGAGCTTAGGTAAGAACCCGGCAGGGTATGGCACAGCGGATGAAGATCCCGGGAACCGATGTGAGCAAGGGCTCGGGCACAAGCGTAGGCAGTATCTTCGCAGCAATACCAGTAACTTTAAACTATGATCGGCAGGAGTTCCTGTAGTTTATTTTCCTTCTGCATCCTGCTTGTTTTCTTTACCAAGCTTACAGCCGATTCTTGAGCATCCCTTCAATGATCGGCTAATTTAATGTTTGCTTATTATTAGTTATTATTCATGCCATCATCGGCTTCTAGTCGATGTATAAGTGCTACAGTGCTTATCAGCCATCGGCCGATGAAACGAGTCAAGATCGGCTTCCAGCCGATTAGCTCATTGATCTAACGTTTTTCTCCTTATCAATTACAGAGGTCAAAATTGACTGGCACGCCTACGAACCTCAAATATTTAGGACCTGCACTGGAGTAAAGCAAATCTCCCAGGCCTTCGCGTGTCACCAAGACGCCGAATGGCCCCGGCGGGTTTTTGGTGTCAACAGTATTACCTCATCTTGAGGGCCTGAAATAGTATAATTCTCTTGTGTTCCTCTGCAGTCCACCAAATTCACCCTCGCCGAGTAGCCCCATAGTTTTATTGCCGGTGCGAAGCATCGACATGAAGCATTTGCGAAATTATGGAAATGAACAGTGGGTAATTCCCCTGTGTTCTTGGTGGAAAACAAAAACTGAAAAACATGCTTTTGACTTGGGCAAGTGGATGTAGTGTTTGGTGCCTTGTTTGTGGTACCGATTAGGTGGTTGTCTCGGCCGGGGCACTAAGGACCGATTCTATGGTGTAGCTAGAACCAAGAAACATAGTACAAACCACATGTGGCTCTTATGGGGAGTCCCTGGCTCAATATAATGTTGATACCTAGCAATAGACCCGCTGGTGGTAGTTGTAGGTCATTATTGTTGACATTGGGTTAGTGCGGGGTATGGTTATTGTCCATGGCCCGAAGGTACCTTGATTATTGTTCAAGGGTGACCAGCACATCGTGTGAGCCTTGGGGTTTTGGGAGGCCTACCAACTCCCTAGGGATAGATCATAAGCATAGGATATTGCTAGGTCAACGGTAGAAGGGCTTTGTCATTGATGGTGTGAGCCTCCTGTGTGGTAGTTCATATTGTCCTTGTCATGTGGGTACAGTTGTACACACTCTCGAGAGTTAAAACTATTCGAATAGCCATGTTCTCGGTTATGGATGACTTGGGAAATTCTCCACCGTAGTAGATTTAAATTTTGGAGCTGTTTTAGGGAAAATCATGGTGTGAATGGGGGGTTCGCGGGGCTGGTTGTGGCAGCGTGTTGCCACGGTTGGCTAGCATGGGCAGGGAGCCTAGATGGTTGGAAACACTTGGGGTCGATGCTTACATAGTTGATTTACTGTGCTGGCTTGATTTAGAAGATTTCGTTGCAAAACCGCAATGTTTTCGCTATGTATATTATGATTTATGCAAAGTGCAGAACCTGAACCATTCCTTGTTTATCTTCGCATATTATGGAATACCATTGCTAATACTAAAAGTCTTGCAGAGTACGTATTGTGATGTATGGATTATGTTGTCGATGTTGAATGTGTGTGCTAGCAATTGATCATGGGACTAGCATGGTACACACATAGGGTTTGGGGTCAAACCCGGGCCCGACAATATACATAGGTATAATTATATATATTGGAAATCGAACAGTATTTGGAAGTAATTAAGAATACACGAATATATGTAGTGGGTCCGGGAGACAGAATATTTTGTGGGATTCAGAGAATGAAGAATATTTTCCCAAGGGAATTTTGGGGAGTAGATATCGAATATTAGAGGAATATTTGGGAATAAAAATCGGATTATTCTTCGGTTGGGAACTGAAGGAGATTTTCTAGGAACTGGGAATGGAATATTCTTAATTAAAATATTTCAGGATTAGGGAATTGACGAGGGTGTTTTATTGGGACCGGAATTTGGAGAAATCTTAGACGATTGGAGATTTGGATTTATTTTGACAGAAAAGAGGTTTAAGGGAATATCTGGGATTATCTCAAAGCGGAATATAGATATTTCGAATACAAAGGATCTTGAATTAGGAGTCCAAAAGAGTTCTAGCGTTTTAAAAATGGATAAATCTAGATGAGGTTTAGGTTTTAGGTTTTCGAGCTGACTTTAGGGTTCTGGGAACGACACAAAACCCTAGAAGAAAAAGGGAGTTAGAGTTCACGATGAACGGAGAGACTTCAAAGGACTGAATCAGGAACGACCCGAATAGGGGAAAGGAAAAGGAATTTATTTTATATTTAATTAATTTACTAAAGTGATGTTTATTGAATTAAAATTAATTTTGTAGCTCCAAAAAATCCTAGAAAATTTCAGAGGGTTTATTAATCACGGGGGATTTACCAAAGTAAATGCCACCATGAAACACGAAGAATTTATTATTATAAATACTCAAACGATTAAAAAACTTCGATAAAACCCCAGGAATATAAAAGCATCCAAGTATTTATTTAAAGATTTAAACTCGGGATTTTTAATATTGGATATTTCAAAATTTTATTCAAACACTTTTCTCAAACAAAAATTTTCTAATATATTCTTGTATTTCCATTTACCCATGATAATTTTTAATTAAGACGATTTTTAGGGCGTTACACCGACTGCCACGCCGTCCAGCCTAACAGCCAGCAGCAGTCCACCGCTGACATCAGGGGCCCCCAGGGGCAAGCTCAAGTTCTCCAAGAGGTATGTGACTTTATGTCTTCCAGAAGTCCTGTTCAGCGTTGTGGTGCGTTGATATCCGACTCGTCGTGCAGGAAGCGCACCAACATCGATCTCAAGGAGACCACACCGGCTGCTCCTGTTGCAGAGCTGTCCCCAGCCGGACTAGTGCCCACGAGTGTATCTGCTGAGCCAGCGTCCGTCTCAATTGTGGAAACCGAGGCCGTCCCGACTGTAGAGCTGTCGACGTTAGTTGACCGAGGGGCTAATGTTGAAGCTATTGTTCTAGCCCTTGAGCATGTCTTGGAAGCCCCAGCAGCCGCCGGGTTGGGGGCCAAGACCTCATCGCCGTCTATGTCATCGTCGTCATCGTCAGAGAGGCCAAACCTCCCTTGGCTAGGGCTCCCCCCAAATTACTGAGGACGTTCCGCTGGGTAGCCCCCGATGGAACCGCGAAGAGTTATAAGCATGATGAGGTTGTGGCGGAGAAGGAGCATGAAGACTGCTTCGTGCCGCAATTTGCCACGTCCCGGGGGATCCAGATATGGCATTACGCCGTGTTGGAGCCTTGGTAATCTTCCTTGCATGAATGTTCTGACGCCCGACTCTGCTTTACTCTACTTTTGGCCCCAAGCAGAAGATAGTAGACCACTCAGAGCAAATGAACAAGGTCCTGACCCATGTTGCCCCCCAGCTCCAAGAATTGGACCAACTCCGAGCCTTGAAGGCTGAAGTGGAACGACGCAGCCAGGAGAGGGAATCTTGGCTGAGGGGAGCCGTTAATTGGCTTAGGAACGAAAATTGGGACCAGGCCAAGAAGATTGGAAGTAAGTCACCCGAATACGTCTTCCTGACTGAGCCCTTAGTATATTTCTCTAGCCATGCTGTTTCCCGACTGCCCAGTTGTGTCTTGACTACAATGTTGAGTACTTGACTATTCTGATGTGCAGCCCTCGAAGCCGAGTTGAAGACCCGAACAGATGAGAAGCCAAACTGGAGGAGCGAGAGGGCCAAGGCGGGCTCGAAAAAAGAAGCCGACTTGAAGAAGGCCAACACCAAGCTCGAGATGGAAAAGGCTAAACTGGAGAAGGCCAAAGCCAAATGGGAGGCTGACTATGAAAGTAAGTCTTTGCTCTGACAATGACCTTAACCAATCCATTGAGTACTCTGTCTGCAGTGTTGCCTAACAAGTTTACTTGTTGATGAACCTAGGCAGCTGCTAGAGCCAATGCCCAAATCTAGTTTCAGGCTTTTGCAGAGGAGATAAAGGTTGTCAAGGAGTCACGGGAGATCCTTGTCGAGTCCGCGAAAGGGCTCCTTGACATCATGGATCCTCACTACGTGGGAACCAGCTCCAACACAATCTCCCAAGTGTAGGCGTGCCTTAACGAAGCACCGAGTAGCCTGAAGAGGTACTCGGATGAGCATGTTGTTGTCGGCGTGGCCCTAACCCTAGCGATGACCAAGTCAATCTACCCGAGGGCAGACATTGAAGCCATCGGAGAGGGATTCGCCGAGGAGACGACACCTGAGGAGGCGCTGGGGTTGATAGCCCAAGCGAGGCCGACTGCAGAGGTGATCACCCGAGACCTGGGTATGTAAGAACAGTCCATCATGCAGTCGGTGTGTATATAAACTTTCTATTAGGACAAGTGCAAATATATGTGCAATGCCGCCAAGCTCTGAGTTGTTACTTAGTTATCATTAGCTTTACCCGACTATATGGTATGCGCCGAGTTAGTCTATAGGAACTTAATAAAATCGTTCACCGCAGAAAGCTGTACTCAGGCAAACATGACAAAGTCGTTGCAAAACTTCATAACTTAAGTAAAACAGGCTCGTATATTATTGAGAAAGCATATCTAATACATGGAGTCCCCGACTCACTACTCGATTGGAACAAGCGACATAGTGAGTCAGAGAAAAACTGTACACATGGGAAAGTATAAAACTCAGGTATAGAAAGGACGTAGCTGTTCTATATTCCATGAGTTGCTAACGAGGGCACCGTCTTCAGTCTTCAGTCGGTAGGCGCCTGGCCATGTAACTTCTGCGATAATGAACAGCCCTTCCCATATTGGGGATAGTTTATGCCTGTCTTTGGTGGTTTGTATTTGTCTCAAGACGAGATCCCCAACCAAAAAGGCATGGCCACGGACATTGCGATTGTGGTAATGACGCAAGCCTTGAAGATACCTTGCTGACTGGATTATGGCGATATCCCTTAGTTCTTCGAACTAATCTAGTTCGACCAATCGGGTATTGTTTGAGATGTCTTCTGGGTAAGCCCGAACTCGCGAAGAGCCGAACTTTAACTCTGTTGGTAGCACAGCCTCGGCACCGTAGACCAGAAAGAAAGGGGATTGCCCAGTTGCCCGACTAACCGTGGTTCTTAGAGATCAGAGAACGGATGGGAGTTCTTGTACCCACCGGCCCGCGTATGGTTGTAGTCGATCAAATATCCTTGTCTTGATGCCTTGTAAGACCATGCTGTTGGCACGCTCAACCTGCCCATTGCTCCACGGGTGTGCCACAGAGGCATAACAGATCTTGATGCCGAATTCGTCACATAAATCTTGAAAGACGCCACCCGTGAACTGAGTACCGTTGTCCGTTATGATGAGGTTAGGAACCCCGAATAGGTATAGTATACTCATGATGAAGTCCTTTGCTCGTGCCGCTGTTATGGTAGCAACGGGTTTTGCCTCAATCCACTTCGTGAATTTATCCACTGTGACGAACAAGTGTGTGAACCCTCCTCGCGCTTTCTTGAAAGGCCTGACCATGTCAAGACCCCATACTGCAAAGGGCCAAGAATTGGATGGTTTGAAGTTCTTGGGCTAGGAGATTTGTTTGTCTTGTGTAGAACTGGCAACTCTCGCATGTGCGAATAATGTCTTTTGCATCTGTTACAGCTGTGGGCCAGAAAAATCCCTATCGGTAAGCCTTTCCGACTAACGTCCTAGATGCGGCATGGTTGCCACATATGCCCGAGTGGATCGATTGTAGGATCTGCTTGCCTTCCTCGGTGGTGACGCAGCGCATAAGGACACTGGATGCACTTCTTCGGTATAGGTCTTCTCCGACTACTAGGAAACTTTTGCCTCGACGTTTGATTTGTTCGGCTTGACTACGATCTTTTGGGAGTTCATCGTCTAGGAGGAATTTGAGAACAGGAGTCCGCCAATCTTGACATATGTTCAGCACGTCGTTTGTGGCCGGGGTAGGTTCGCCTCCCAACTGCTCTGGCACTGGTTTCTTCTTAACCGATGGCTCCATAAGTTGCTCGACAAAGAATCCCTGTCGGGACTACTTCTCGCTTGGATCCCATGTTTGCCAATTCATCTGTAGCATCATTGTATTGTCATAAGACATGTGTTATCTCTAGCCCGTCAAACTTGTTTTCTAGCTTTTGGACCTCCTGACAGTATGCCGCCATGGTGTCATTGAGACATGTCCAGTCTTTCATGACTTGGTTCACCACGAGTTGAGAGTCTCCACATACAACCAGTCGATGGATGCCGAGTGATGTAGCAATGCGGAGCCCGTGGATGAGTGCCTCGTATTCGGCGATGTTGTGGGAAGCCGGGAAGTGGATCTGGAGAACATACTTGAGTTTTTCACCGGTGGGGGACGTCAGTATGACGCTGGCCCCGGTGCCGGCGATCCATAGAGAACCTCGAAGTACATTGTCCAATACTCTAGCTTCGCTGTTGATGTAGGCATCTGAACTTCTGTCCATTCGGCCACAAAATCGGCTAGAGCTTGTGATTTAATTGCTGTCTGTGGCTGAAAGCTGATGTCGAATGCCATCAACTCGAGCGCCTATTTAGCGATTCAGCCGGTGGCCTCGTGATTATGCAGGACATCCTCGAGTGGATACGATGTGACCACCGTGACTCGATGTGCTTGAAAATAGTGCACCAGTTTCCGAACAGTGATGAGTAGGCCATAGAGCAGCTTTTGGACCTGCGGATATCTCATCTTTGAGTTGGCTAGGACCTCGCTGACAAAGTAGACTGGCCGTTGCATCTGCTGTATGTGACCTGGTTCAGATCGCTCGACAACCAGCACCGTGCTGACTACCTGAGTGGTTGCCGCCAGATACAACATTAATGGTTCTTGGGGAATGGGTGACGCCAACATGGGTGGTGATGTAAAAATTTTTTTGAAGTCTTCGAAGGCTTGCTGGGCTTCGAAAGTCCATTGGAAATTGTCTGCTTTCTTCAGTAGCTTGAGAAAGGGCATGCCCCGTTCGCCCAGTCAAGAAATAAAATCGGCTGAGTGCTGCCATGCAGCTGTCAGCTTCTGGAGATCCTTCTGGTTAGTCGGGGGTGCCATGTTCATGAATGCATTGACTTTCTCCGGGTTGGCCTCGATGCCGCGATGCGATACAATGAAGCCGAGTAACTTGCCGGATGGCACACCGAAGGCGCACTTTTCTGGATTCAACTTCATCTTGAATCTTCGAAGATTTTGGAAGGTTTCTTCTGGGTCAGCGATGAGGTCTTCTTTGGACTTGGTCTTGATCACCACGTCATCGATGTAGGCCTCCACGTTGCACCCGATCTGAGTGCGTAGACACCGCTGAATTGCCCGTTGATACGTTGCTCCAACGTTTTTCCAACCGAATGGCATTGTGATGTAGTAATATGCGCTGAATGGCATGACAAAAGACGTCTTGAGGCAGTCCTCCTCCTTCAGGCTGATTTGGTGGTATCCTGAGTAACAGTCGAGAAAGCTAAGAAGTTCGCACCCCGCGGTTGAATCCACCACCTGATCTATTCTGGGTAGACCAAATGGATCCTTGGGGCATGCCTTATTGAGATCGGTGTAGTCGACGCACATGCGCCATTTACCGTTTTTCTTTCGGACCAGAACTGGGTTTGCCAGCCAGTCCGGGTGGTAGACCTCTTTGATGAACCTGGCTACGAGGAGCTTGGTTATCTCCTCCTGAATAGCATGTTTCCGGTCCTGTGCAAAGCACCGTAGCCGTTGCTTGACTGGCTTGGTGTCTGTCTTGACATTGAGGGCGTGCTCGATCACCTCCCTTGGTACGCCCGGCATGTCGGACGGTTTCCATGCGAAGATATCCTTGTTGGCTTGAAGGAAGGTGATGAGTGCGTCTTCCTATTTGGGGTCGAGTCCAGTCCTAACTAGAGCAATCTTGGAGGGGTCGGAAGGGTCCAGGACGATCTTCTTCGTGTCAGAGTCCACTGAAATTCCCGAATTTGCTGCTTTTTTGTCAGAACATGGTCTTCCTCGACTTCAGTTGTGACGGCTTGCCGAATGCTGTTGCGTCCAACTGCCGCCTCTTGTGATTGAGCCAACTCGCAGCTCTCCTTGTCGCAGGTGAAGGCTTGCTTGACGTCGCTACGAATGGAGAGGACTCCGGCTGGCCCGGGCATCTTGAGCACCATGTAGGTATAGTGCGGTATCGCTATGAATTTGGCGAGCGCCGGTCGTCCGAGTATCGCGTGGTACGTGGTCTCGAAGTCGGCGACCTCAAAGCAGATGTTTTCTGTGCGGAAGTTATCCCGCATGCCGAAGGTGACCGGCAATGTTATCTATTCGAGTGGTGTGGAAGGCAGGCCAGGAATTATCCCGTGGAAGGGCGCCATACTCAGCCACAGTTCTGAACAAGGAATCTTCATCTCATCTAGAGTCTTGCTGAATAAAATGTTGAGCGCACTGCCTCCATCTATGAGGACCTTGTTCAGCTTGATATTTTTGACAACCGGGTCTAGGACGAGTGGGTAGCGTCCTGGGTGTGAAATCCGATCTGGATTATCTGCGCGGGTGAATGTGATGGACATCTCTGACCAGCGCAAATACTGGGGGGCGTCTGCTGTAGAGACTGCGTTGACGTCGTGTGCTGTTAGCTTCTGCTTCCGCTTGGATTCATATGCAGATGGCCCTCCGAAGATGTGGTTGAGCTCGGCCTAGGGATCGTGAAAATCGTCGGCCGGGCCCAGATCTAGCTTGTCTTTGTCCTTGTCGGTGCCAGATGATGAAGCTTACTCAGAAGCAAACTTCTTAAGCATCAAGCAGTCCTTGGCCGCGTACTTGCCCTTCGGGTGGAAGGGGCAAGGCCTGTTCATAACTTTCTGGTAGTCGTTGTTCCTTGGGGGCCATGACCGAGTTCACACCATGTTGGCCACCTCATTATCCGACATCCGCTTGCGGCTGCTGGACTTGTTCTATGATGGCTCATTGTCGGCTTTGGCCTTCTGATCCTTCTGCCAGGGCTCTTTCTTCTTGTCGAGGGCCTCTACGACCGCTTCAGCCGAATCAGCATATTTGTTCGCCATATCAAAGAGAGCCCAGACAGAGGTTGGTGGCTTCCAAGTGAATTTTGCAATGAACTTGACTCCCTTGCAGAAGGCAGCGATGACGACCTGGTCCTTGATCATAGGAATGGAATTGTGCTTCTCGGAGAACCTTTTGATGAACCCATGGAGGGACTCGTTCTTCCTCTGGTGCAGCTGGTAGAGATCGTGCTCGGAAGATGGTCTTTCGTAAGTCCCTTGAAAGTTGGCTATGAAGCGTTCCCGGAGTTCCCCCCAAAAGCCGATTGATCGCCTCGGGAGCCCTGTTAGCCATGTCCTCGCTGAGTCGGCCAGGGCGACTGGGAGGTTGTTGGCCATGGCTTTATGGTCACCCCCGGTGGCTCGGATAGCCAGGGTATATACGGTGAGCCAGGACTCGGGGTTAGTTTTGCCGTCGTATTTTTCGATCCCTGTAGGCTTGAAGCCCGATGGCCAATCGATGTCTTGTAGCTCCCGAGTGAAGGCTGGCACGCCTTCATTTTCGTGGGGGCTCCCCCTTCAACCACGGCGGTTGAACCACTCGTGGTGAGGACCAAAACGCTCATGCTCGTCCTCCAGTCAGCGGCGCTCGTCAGCTTCGTGTTGGCGGCGTCAAGCATTGATATTGTGGTGGAGATCACGTTGTAGATGTCCTTGGAGGTCTTGATTGTCACGGCGATCATGCTGGGGCCGCCGCTAGTTGTTGTTAGGATGGCCGAGAGATGTTTGCCATGACTCCATGTGCAGCTGACTTGAGCCAGCCGACCGGCGTCGTGCTGACGTAGACGAGCCTGCTGCCGGAGAACCTAACCGGTTGGTCGGTACAAGTGTGTCGCTCGACTGTTGGTGCTGTTGACAGGCAGTAGCTGTAATCATCGCCTTGATCTTGGCGATAGTCGAGGTGGCCTAGTGATCAGGCCCAAGCTGGAGTGTGTCCAGCATGGTTGCAGCGACCATGACGTTCTGTTGTGGTGTGATGAAGATGTCGTGGTCACCGACTTTGGTCTGGAGGATCTGTTGCTGAGTGATTCACCCAGCCCTGTGTAGCTCATCATTGCGAGCCTCGCGATCGGCCTCCTCCTGTTGCCGTAGTCGGCGTGCCTCCTCTTGTTGCTCCTCTTGTAGTCGGTGCACCTTCGGTGGAGGGGTTGAAGCCATAAAGATCTCTTGGGGCAGAAGGAAACTCGCCAGACTAGTGTCTGAACTAGTGTTCAAATTGTTGTCCGACTTGGAGTTGGAATCCGAGTAGTTGCTCAGAGTAAGAACAACTCCGACCTCCCTAGATCCAATCTGGAACGGCTCTAGGCCATGTCCAAACTGAAGCATAGGAGATCGGGTCTGTCGCGTGTGATGTAGATTCGCGGCATCGTCAAGCCTGCGAGGGAGATTGACGATCTCTCCCCCTCCTAGCCTGACCCGGGTCGGCTCGAGGCCGAGCGCGAGTCTGATGCCGGAGGAGAGAGTTGTCCCGAGACCTGACAGGTGGTGGATCGTCGTAGCACGTCGACGAGGGTGGCTGCAGCATCTTGTGGGCCGACTGGCATGGAGTCGGCTAGTTCCTTGGCTGGTTGGATTGGATCTGCGTCGGCCAAGGTGAGGTTGCCGATCTAGTCGGCGAGGAAATCGAGGCTTCCAAAAGAGATTGTATCTCCGGGAGAGAATTTGTCACTGTTGACTCCTGTTGTTGGATCCATCGAGCTTGTGGATGTTGATCTCACCGAAGCCCCTACCTAGCGCGCCAACTGTCGATGTTTTACACTGGCAATATGATTATAGGGCTACTCGGCAAATGGAAACTCGGTGGATTACAAAGGAACACGGGGAGATTTTATATTGCTTCAGGCCCTCGATGTGAGGTAATACCCTACATCCAATTGTGGTGTATTCCTTTGAGGATGTGTGTTTGCTTCTATGAGCCCATGCCCTCAGGGGGCGCCCTACCTCCCCTTATATACTAGGGGATAGGGGTACAAGGTAGGAGTCCCAGCCGGATTACAGCCAAGGGATCTCCTCTTAGAGATATAACCTACCCGACTAGGACTGTATATTCCTTATCGTACAAGGCAAAGTCTGTTGGGTTTTATCATATCTCTAATTACAAGGCTAGGCCCATCCTCTATCCGAGTGGCCCATATGCTTGTGATGAGGTACCCGGGGCCCATGGCCTCCATAGAAGGTCTCAGGGGCTACTGTGGAGGCCATGGGCCTTGGGTACCTCAAGGAAGGCAATTACGGCCACTCAGACAGAGGGTGGGCCGGTCCCTACAATTGGAGATAGAGTAGGACTCGGCTTCATATTACCCTGCACGACAAGGAATGTGATATAGTCCTAGCCGGATACTCTATGTACTGATAAGGAAAGCCCTTGGTCACATCCAACGGGATTTCCTACCCTGTAACCCTCATCCCTCTAGTATATAAGGAGGGGTATGGAGCCCCTAGGGCATAGGACAATCTCGGCAGAGATGATTCCATATACTGCGAAAGCAATACACCACAACTAGAAGTAGGGTATTACCTCACACCGAGGGCCTGAACCAGTATAAATCTTGTGTGTCCTTTCGAATCCATTGAGTTTAGGTCTTACGAGTAGCCCCATATAATTATTGCTAATATAAAACATCGACACGGCATACACCCACGAGCTACAACAAGTCGACTGGCCATCTGGCTTCAACCAGACTGGAATAGAGAAGTACGATGGGAAGACCAACCCAGAGTCCTGGCTCACAGTTTACACCTTGGCAACTTGCATGGCTGGAGGTGATTACAAGGCCATGGCCAACTACCCCCCAGCCACCTTGGCTAACTCGGCGAGGACATGGCTGACAGGGCTTCCTAGGCGGTCAATCGGCTCCTGGGGAGAACTTTGTGAGCGTTTCATCACAAATTTCCAAGGAACGTGTGAGAGGCCTTCTTCCAAGTATGATCTATATCAGTGCCACCAGAGGAAGAACGAGTCCCTCTGTGACTTCATCAAGCGGTTCTCTGAGAAGAACAACTGAATACCCAAGATCAAGGACGAGGTCGTCATCGCCGCTTTCCACAAGGGAGTCAAGGACACCTCGTTCATCGCTAAGTTCACTCGGAAGCCTCCAAGTTCTTTCAAAGCTTTATTTGACATGCCGAACAAATACGCCGACTCGAGTGACGCTGTTGCTAAGGCCCCAGATGACAAGAAAGAGCAAATGGACACTGACGATACGGCCCTGACTAAGTCCAGCAATCACAAGCGTAAGTCAGAAAATGTTGTGGTAGCTGTTGAGCGCAGCCGACCGCAACCCCCAAGAATGGATGAATACCTGAAGGTTATGAATGGGCCATGCCCTTTCCACCCAAAGGGGAAGTACGTAGCCAACAACTATTTCATGCTCAAAAAATTTGTTTTCGAGCAAACATCAACGTCTGGCAACAACAAGGACAAGGATAAGACAGACTCAGGTGCAGCCAGTGACTATCAAGATCCCCAGGCTAAGCTCAATCACATCTTTGGAGGGCCATCTACATACGAGTCCAAGTGAAAACAGCCCAAGAGGTCAGCTCGGTCTTGTCAAACGCCCCTCCATACGTGCGTTGGTCTGAGACGGCGATCACTTTTGACTGCGCAGATCACCCTGATCGAGTAACTCATCCAGGATGTTATCCACTTGTCCTGGATCCGGTCATCAGAAGCATCAAATTGAAGAACGTTCTAATCAATGGGGGAAGTGCTCTCAACATCTTGTTTGCCAAGATACTCGACGAGATGAAAATCCATTGATCCGAGCTGTGTCTGAGAACAGCTCCCTTCCACGGGGCAATCCCCGGCCTCTCTTCTACTCCACTCAGACAGATCACTCGGCTAGTTACCTTTGGCACTTAGGAGAACTTTTGCACTGAGAACATCTGCTTTGAGGTTGCTGACTTCGAGACCACGTACCACGCCATACTCGGATGGCCTGCACTAGCCAAATTCATGGCAGTGCCCCATTATACATATAAGGTGATGAGGACATCACTAGCTCGGATATGACCATAGCTACCTGATGTATTCATCAACCAAAGGTGCATGCTTTCTATGTAAGATTTACGTGTTACATATTTGAACAGCTGTTACTGCACCATGAGTTTTGTGTGTTCTCATTTGCAGAGATACTTGCTTGGGTGAAGGGAAAGAGACCGAGCGCAAGGAACACATGGATGATCAAAGAAGTTGATTGGGGACCAAACCAAGACCTTACCCAAGTCCACTCCTACATCACCATGTCACTTTTGGTCCATAGAAGGCAAGAGATGAAGTTTTGCACGTTTTGGATTCGGATTCGGGCCTCCTAACAGCATCAACTTCAAATGGACCTAGTCGCTGATCTAGAAGGACTTTCAGGGCCCATGAGTACTTGTTGGAAAGCTTATGGAGTATACTTTCAGATGGTTTTGGTCCCATGACAAAATTCCTCCTAAGATGTTTGGAATCGTCAAAAGAAGACACATACCTCTTCCAGTCCGAGTCCTTTTGGGCCTTGGGCCTTGTAATTGTGTCGTGGGCTAAGCCCAAGGGGTGTGCGCTCTAGGGTTAACCCTAGGACGTCCCAACTCATATATATTCGGTAGCTATCGTCGTTTAGAGTTGGGTTTTGCTTAGGTTATTCTGCCATTACAATTTCACCGTCTAGATCGGTTTGTAGAACCCCAACTTCATGTGCTAAACATTCTGTGGAGGCCATGGGCCCCGGGTACCTCATCACAAGCATATGGGCCACTTGGTTAGAGGATGGGCCTAGCCTTGTAATTAGAGATATGGTAGAACCCGGCAGATTTTGCCTTGTACGATAAGGAATATATAATCCTAGTCGGGTAAATTATATCTCTAAGAGGGGATCCCTTGGTTGTAATTCGGCTGGGAATCCTACCTTATATACTGTGGGACTGGGTTACAAAGTAGGATTCCTAGCTGGATTACAGCCAACGAATCTCCTCTTAGAGATATAACCTACTCGACTAGGACTGTGTATTCCTTATCGTACAAGGCAAAGTCTGCCGGGTTCTATCATATCTCTAATTACAAAGCTAGGCCCATCCTCTATCCAAGTGGCCCATATGCTTGTGATGAGATACCCGGGGCCCATGGCCTCCACAGCAGCCCCTGAGACCTTCATAGTTGAGTCACAACTGATGCCGAGTGCTCATCCTCCATGGTGAAGATTGCCCAAGTGCATTGCTCCCGAGTACTCTTTGTCTGAGTGCTTCTTGAGTCCTGCTTCATGTCAGCTGGCAACGAGGCTATGAAGGGCTCCATGTAGATGTATGAATAGTGTGCGCCGAATAGGCACACCTATTAGGTGTAGCCCCCGACTTTGTGCTTAACCGTGAAAACAATGAAACGTAAAGTCAAAGATCTTTAACCTTGTAGTCTTTCCCGAGTAGTATACTGCTGGTATATGAGACTCTTCGGTATCATGTCAGCCAAAAATATTTTATAGTCTTTGCCGAGTAGCATGCCACTCATATATGAGACTCCTCAGCTTCATGTCAGTTGGAAAAGGTGTTTATAGTCTTTCCCGAGTGGTGTCCCACTCGGAAGTTATACTCCTCAGCTTCATGTCAGTTGGAAGAAATATTTATAGTCTCTCCCGAGTAGTGCACTACTCAAAAGTTAGACTCTTTAGCGTCATGTCGGGTTGAAGAATATTTGCACATGGCAACTGTTGGCCAAGCATGTAGGCCGAGTACCACTTTATGAAATTTAATCCATTATGTGGTCAGGTGTACTTGAGAGATACCTGCATCCCCAATTTCAATGAAGACCAGCTTGTGACCCTTATAATTATATATCCTCAAAACCTGGTGGATAACACAGATACCCGAACACATGTGTTTAGCAATTAGGTTATCATGAAGCATATCTGATTACTCAATCGGTTCCTGTTGATAGCACCAGCACTGTGATTTTAACACAGTCAGCAAGTGGCCCACATTGAGCGTGCTACTGTAGAAACTCATATCTTGGTGGCCTGCTACCGAATAAGCCGGCCTAAACCGACCTACCCAATGCAGCCCTATAAAAGTAGCATCCCTCGCATGCCTGAATGAGTACTCCAGCGTTGGTAGCCGCAATCAGCCAGAAGAATTCCTGTCGGTAGGCCTTTCCAACTTATGTTCTGGATGCAGCATGGTTGCGACGGATGCCTGAGCAGGTATATTGCAGAATCTGCTTGCCCTCCTCAGGTGTGATGCAGTGCATGAGAACTCCGGATGCGCTTTGACAATATAGGTCTTCTCTAACTTCGGTGAAGCCGAATAAGGTACCTAAACCTTGCATTAGCATAGGATTTGGTTGGCGACCATCATGGGGCATACCCTACCCAACAAAGTTATGGCCAAATAAGGTACCCGAATCTCGTAGGATTTGGCTAGCGACCCTCATGGGGTGTACCTAACCTAGCAAAATTGCAGCTGAATAAGGTACTCGAATCTTGTAGGATTCAGCTAGCAACCCTCGGGGGCGTACCCAACTCAGCAGAGTTGTACTCGAGCCCCAACTGGCGCCAGAGGTCGGTTGTTAGCCTAATAAGGTACCCGAACCTTGCATTAGCATAGGATTCGGCTGGCGACCCTCATGGGGCATATCTTACCCAGCAGAGTTGTGATCGAATAAGGTACCCGATCCTAGCATTAGCGTAGGATTCAGCTAGCGACCCTCATGGGGTGTACCTCACCCAGCCGAGTGGTATACGACACCCGACTAGCGCCAGAGGCCGGTTGTTAGCTCACATGGAGCGTAGCCAGGAAGATGACGTCTCGACTGGTGTAAGTACTCGGTCAAGAGCCCTCATGGAGCATTCCGAGTGTATCTTGGCAAACCGGTCTAGCCCCCGAGCATAGGAGATAGTCTCGTAGCCCTAAGTTCCTGTCACGGGGATCCGGAACTGGCCCTGCATTATAAACATATCGGATGAGTAGCATTTGATGATGAAAACAATCACCTGAAGAAATTTTATGTATTTTAAAATATATGTAAATACGTGTTCTTCCTCTTATTGATATTAATTTCCCAGAGTAGTTGACCCCTTACGTTTAAGCACTCTGCCAGACTAGTCATAGCCCCCTAGTGTCAGGAGTTGGCTCATGGCTCTTTCCCAGACACGCGTTTTGGGTGACTTGAGTTTGTCTTTCATGGAGCAAAGTTTCACGGATCGGAATTTATGCTACTCAAGTACTTTTGTAATCATTAAGAGCAAAAATAGAAAAAAGTGCAGCATGTACACCTATTAGGTGTAAGCGGCTGCGGCATTGGCGAGGCCAAGTGAGAAAATATTTATCAGAAAGTGACTTAGATGTTCGGTATTTGGGAGTGGGGATGCCATCCTTGCAGTTGAGCTTGTGAGCCCTCAAACATGTCGTTTGTTGTTCTGATAATCTCCAATTGTTTAATGTCGAAGACTGTTGTGACCGACTGCCACAATGAAGCCATCCGATTTGCTTTTGCAGTTCCCAACCTTAGTTGGGGCCACGTCATCGGTGTCCTTCCGTTTCTTCTGTCAAGATGCCTTTTTGTCATCGAGGTCCTCAGCAACAGCGTCGGCCGAGTCAGCGTACTTGTTCACCATGTCGAATAGAGCCTTGACAGAGCTGGGAGGCTTCCGAGTGAATTTAGCGATGAACGAGGTGTCTTTGACTCCTTTTCGAAAGGCGGCGATGTCGACCTCTCCTTGATCTTCGGGATAGAATTTTTCTTCTCAGAGAACCTCTTGATGAAGTCACAAAGAGACTCATTCTTTCTTTGATGCAACTGATACAAATCGTGCTCGGAAGATGGCCTCTCGTACGTCCCCTGGAAGTTGGCGATGAAGCTTTCCCGGAGTTCTCCCCAGGAGCCAGTTGATCTCTTAGGAAGTCTTGTTAGTCATGTCCTCGCCGAGTCAGCTAGAGCGACTAGGAGGTAGTTAGCCATGGCCTTGTGATCTCCTCCAGCTGCTCAGATTACCAGAGTGTAGACCTTGAGCTAGGACTCGGGATCGGTCTTGCCGTCATATTTTTTGATGCCTGCAGGCTTGAAACCCGATGGCCAGTCGACCTGTTGTAGCTCCTCGGTGAAGGCCGGTACGCCTTCATCTTCATGAGGGCTCCGGCTCCGGTTGTGGTGGTGGAACCACTCGTGATAATGGCCGAAGCGCTCGTTCTCGTCTTCCAATCGGCATTTCTAGTCTTCCTCTCGTTTGTGGCACCGAGCATTGATGTCCTGCCAAGGTCACGTCGTAGTCGGCCTTGGAGATCCCGGTTGTCCCGACGGTCATCTAGATGTCGACGACGCCGTTTGTTGTTGGGGTTGCCGAGTGACATCTAGTGTGACTCTGTGTGCGGCTGACTGGAGCCAGCCGCTCGTCGTCACGTTGAGGCGGAGGAGACTGCCATTGGGTAAGCTGACTTGTTAGTCGACATGAGTGTTTCGCCTGACCTGCAGCAGCAATGAGCATGGCTTTTATCCAGTCGGGGTGCCCTGGTGATCAGGCCCGCACTAGAGTGTGTCTAGTAGGGTTGCAGTGGTCACGATGTTCTGTTGAGGAGTGACGAAGACGTCGTGGTCGCTGACTCAGGTTTGGAGGATTTGTTGCTGAGCGGTTCACCCAACCCTACATAGCTCGTCGTTGTGAGCCTCGCGTTCGGCCTCCTGTTGTTGTCGCGGTCGGCGGGCCTCCTCCTCTTCTTGCACATGTAGTCGGTGCGATTCTTGTGTGGGTGTAGAACCTTTGGACGCCATGAAGATTTCGTAGGGCAGGAGGAAGCTCGCCAAGCTGTCATCTAAACTAGTGTTCGAATTGTTGTCCGACTTGGAGTCGGAATCTGGGTAGTTCATTGGGGTGATGACAACTCCGACCTCCCTAGATCCAATCTCGAACGGCTCTGGGCCATGTTCGAACTGAACCGTAGAGGATCGGGTCTGCCGCGTGGGATGTAGATTGTAGGTGTCCATAGCATTGCCAAGTCTGCACTGGAGATTGACGATCTCCCTCCTTCCTAGCCTGACTCCGGCCGGCTCAAGGCCGAGTCTGAGTCGAACGTCGAAGGGGAGAGTTGTCCCGAGACCCGGGCAAGTGGAAGATCGCCGCAGCAAGTCAACAAGGGTTGCTATGGCGTCGTGTTGGCCGACTAGCACGGAGTCAGCCGGTTCCTTGGCTGATTGGATCTGGTCCAGGTCAGCCAAGGTGAGGTTGCTGAACTTGTCGGCGACAAAGTCAAGGCTTCCGAATGTAATCGTGTCTCCAGGGGAGAATCTGCTGCCGTCCACTCCGGTTGTCCAATCCATCGAGCTTGAGGTTGATCTCGCCGAAGCCCCTACCTGGCGCGCCAACTGTCGATGTTTTACATTGGCAATATGAATATAGGGCTACTCGTTGGATTGAAACTTAGTGGATTGCAAAGGAACACAAGGAGTTTATATTGGTTTAGGCCCTCAATGTGAGGTAATACCCTACATCTAGTTGTGGTGTATTTCCTTTGAGGATGTATGATGGAGATTTTGATGAACCTCCCACCTCTCGCCCTCAAGGGGCACCTTACCTCCCCCTATATACTGGGGACAGGGTTACAAAGTAGGAATCCCAGCCGGATTACATCCAAGGTTTCTCCTCTTAGAGATATAACCTACCCAACTAGGACTGTATATTCCTTATCGTACTAGGCAAAGTCTGCCGGGTTCTATCATATCTCTAGTTACAAGGCTAGGCCCATCCTTTATCCGAGTGGCCCATATGCTTGTGATGAGGTACCCGGGGCCCATGCCCTCCACATTACTCAGTTCACGGGCGGCATCTTTCAAGATTTCTGTGATGACTTCGGCATCAAGATCTGTTATGCTTCTGTGGCACACCCGCGGAGCAATGGGCAGGTTGAGCGTGCCAACGGCATGGTCTTACAAGGCATCAAGACAAGGATATTCGACCGACTACAACCATACGCGGGCCGGTGGGTACAAGAACTCCCATCCGTTCTCTGGTCTCTTAGAACCACGGTTAGCCAGGCAACAGGGCAATCCCCTTTCTTTCCAGTCTATGGTGCCGAGGCCGTGCTACCAACCGAGTTAGAGTTCAGCTCTCCATGAGTTCGGGCTTACTCAGAAGACACATCCAACAACACCCGATTGGTCGAGCTAGATCAGTTGGAAGAAGCGAGGGACATCGCAATAATCCAGTCGGCATGGTATCTTCAAGGCCTGTGTCGTTATCACAGTCGCAATGTCTGTGGCCATGCCTTTTTGGTTGGGGATCTCGTCTTAAGAAAAATACAAACCACCAAAGACAGGCCTAAACTATCCCCAATATGGGAAGGGTCGTTCATTTTCGCAGAAGTTACACGGCTAGGTGCCTACCGACTGAAGACTGAAGATGGTGCCCTCGTCAGCAACTCATGGAATATAGAACAACTATGTCCTTTCTATACCAGAGTTTTATACCTTCCCATGTGTACAGTTTTTCTCTGACTCACTACATCGCTTGTTTCAACCATGTAGTGAGTCCGGGGTTGCATGTATTATATGTGCTTTGTCAATAATATACGAGCTTGTTTTGCTTAAGCTATGAAGTTTTGCAATGACTTTGTTATGTCCGCCCGAGTACATCTTTCTGCAGTGAATGATTTTATTAAGTTCCTATAGACTAACTCGGCGTAGATTATATAGTCGAGTAAAGCTAATGATAACTAAGTCAAAACATAGAGCTTAGCGGCATTGCACATATATTTACACATGTCCTTACAAAAATTTAAATACACCGACTGCATGATGGATTGTTCTTACATACCCAGGTCTCGGGCGATCACCTCTACAATCGGCCTTTCCTGGGTTATCAACCCCAGCGCCTCTTCAGGTGTCGTCTCCTCAGCAAATCCCTCTCGGATGGCTTCAATATCTACCCTAGGGTAGATTGACTTGGTCATCACCAGGGTTTGGGCCACGCCGACAACAACATGCTCGTCCAAGTACCTCTTTAGGATACTCGGGGCTTCGTTAAGGTGCGCCTGCACCTGGGAGATCATGTTGGAGCTGGTTCCACGTAGTGAGGATCCATGATCTCAAGGAGCCCTTTCACGGACTCGGCAAGGATCTCCCGTGACTCCTTAACAACTTTTATCTCCTTTGCAAAAGCTTGAAACTGGATTTGGGCATTGGCTCTAGCGGCTACTCGGGTTCATCGACAAGTAAACTTGTTGGGCAAAATTGCAGACAGAGCACTTAATGGATTGGTTAAGATCATCGTCAAAGCAGAGACTTACTTTCATAGTCGGCCTCCCATTTGGCTTTGGCCTTCTCCAGTTCAACCTTCTCTCTCTCGAGCTTGGTGTTGGCCTTCTCCAGGTCGGCCTTGTCCTTCTCAAGCTCAGCTTTGGCCTTCTTGGCCTCTTTCAGCTAGGATTCCCCCTCTGTTTGGGTCTTCACCTCAGCTTCAAGGGCTGCACATCATAATGGTCGAGAACCCGAGATTGCAGTTAGGACACAATTGGGCAGTCGGGAAACAACAAAGTTGGAGAAGTATGCATGGGATTTAGTCAGGAAGACAAATATGGAAGACTTACCTCTGATCTTCTTGACCAGAGCCCAGTTCTCATCCCTGAGCTGATCAACGGCTCCCCTCAGCCAAGTCTCCCTCTCCTAGCTCAACCGCTCCAATTCGGCCTTTGAGGTCTGGAGTTGGCCTAATTGCTGGAGTTGGGGGGCAAGCTAGGTCAAGACCTCATTCATCTTCTCCAAACGGTCGACGATCTTCTGCTCGGGGTAAGAGCAAAGCAAAATGGAGTCAGGCATCAGCATACTTACACAAGGAAGACTGACAAGAACCCAACATGGCAAAAATCATACTTGGACCCCTTGGGACATGGCGATTGCGGTGCAAAGCAAGACTTCATGCTCCCCCTCCACTGCCACTTCATTGTGCTTGTAACTCTTCGCAGTTCCATCAAGGGCTACCCAGTGGAATGTCCTCGGGTATATACGGGGAGGAGCCTCAAGCCTAGGGAGGTCCGGCCCTTCTGACGACAATGATGACAAGGACGGCGACGGGGTCCTAGCCCCCAACTCGGTGGTTGTTGGGGCTTCAGTGATATGCTCGGTGGCTGGGGCGGCAGCCTCAACATCAGCCCCTTGGTCGGCCGATGTCGGTGGCTCTGCAGTTGGGACTACCTCAGTTTCTGCAACTGAGATGGTCGCTGGCTCAGCAGATATGCTCACTGGCGTTGGTTTGGCTAGGGCCGGCTCAACAACAGGAGCAGCCGGTGTGGTCTCCTTGAGATCAATATTGGCCTGTTTCCTGCATGAAGAGCTAAGTATCAACACACCACGATGCTGAACAGGACTTCTGGAAGACTTAAAGTCGCATACCTCTTGGAGAATTTGAGCCTGCACCCGGGGGCTCCTGATGTCGGTGGTGGACTGCTACCGGCTGTTGGGCTAGATGGCATGGCGGTCGGCGGTGGCGTTTTTGTCCAGGTTGTCCCTGCTCCTAGAACGGTCGGCTGGGGTGCTTGGGTACTCGGCGGTGCCATCCTTGGGCTCGATGTTGCTGAGCCTGGTGGCGCTGGACTTGACCTTGTACTCGGCGGTGCTTTCTTTGGGCTTGACGTTGCTGAGCCCGACTGCGCTGCCCCTGATCTGGGACTTGGCGGCCTAGGAGTTGTGCTGGTGGTGTCCCTGATCCTCAAACTCCAGGCTGCGACACTCAGCCTGATAGTCTTCTTCTTGCCCTGGTCTTCAATAGGCCTCTTCCCCGCTCTCTTGGAGTCGGGCTGGGTAGCAGAAGGACTTAGTGGCCTCTTCTTTGACTTCATGGCCGACAAGGTTTGGGAGTCCTCATCAAACTCCTCACATGACTGCAAGCAGTTCAACAACATATGTTACACATTGCGAAGCAGTCCTGGGCATATATCTACAAGCATTCATCACAGAAGGATAACCAGTTAATATCAGCGAAAGTTACCTTTGGGCGCGGCCTCTTCAGGCTGTAAGCTGCCACAGACCGTTTTGAGTCTTCAGTTTCGACCACCCCACTGGTGAAGAAATCCAGCAGGATGTCGGTCACCTTGTGCTTCTCCATCAGGTCGGGATACTCTCGGCTGGGATCACCTCTGCCCTTGTAGTCCCAGTCGAAGTGACACCTCAACTTCAGCGGCCTAATGCGCCGAGTCAAGAAATGTGATGAGGAACGGGGTTCCCAATGTTCCGTCAGATAGATAGCTTTCGTTTTTGGTGGAACGCGACACACCGATCCGGCTTCAGATCAGAAGATCCGATTCCTGCAACCTTAGCACCACGATTCCTCTAGTTATCAACCATGTCACAAATCCGGTTGACCTCGCCAAGAAGGCTAATCCCTGCCTGCGAAACAAAGAACACAAGCAAGAACCCGAAAGTACGCAACTCAATTAAAGTGACAATTGCAGATGAATGATTAAGCACTCGAAGTTGGGGTTTCACAACCGATGACGGCGACTGTTCTAATACATATTGATCTAAAGCAAAACCCCAAAACCTAACGTGGGCGGCGGCTACTGAATATATAGTGTAAGGGTCGTCACACCCCCTGGACGCGCCCTCTAACAGGCTCTAAGATGATACACGGCCCAACGGGCCAAAAGACGGTACCCTGGCAGATTCTGGATGCTGACTTGTTTCGACGATTTCCGTTGACTCTGGTAAAATTTGGACGTCAAACCAAAGCCATTGGTTAGCTTATAAAATTATCTTTCCATGAATATGTGGATCGTCAAAAACGGAGTCCGTATGCGTCCTGGGCGTCCGTTTTACTGCAGGCTATTCCTGAAGTCCGAGGCAGACTCGAACTGGAGTTGGACTGGGCCTCCGGCTTGTCTTGGGTGTCCTTGCTGGTCTTCTCCGCCTCCACACCTCTCTCCAAGTGCTTCATGATCCTCTCCAATGTTTCTAAGCAAAATAACATCATTAGGTAGCAATCTATTCTCAAAACTATGAAAAGGATCGCTTAAGAACGAGCTCACCTCTAGATTTAATTGTCGCATTCGAGCTCGGGTCATTGGATCTTGCATAACGGTTGGAGGATCAGCGGGTGCATCCAAAGGAGTGATGTCCTCATCATCCTCCCTCTTGAAATGGAGTCGTCCTCGACTCAAGCTCATCCTCTTCTCCCAAGTATGGCTTCAAATCTGCAATGTTAAATGTAGGACTAACCCCGAACTCGGGTGGCAACTCAAGTTTATATGCATTGTCATGTATTTTCTCAATTATCTTAAAAGGACCAGCAGCTCTTGGCATTAATTTAGATTTACGCAACTCTGGAAATCTATCTTTTCTCAAGTGCAACCAAACCAAATCACCCGGTTCAAGTTTAACTTCCTTTCTACCTTCACTACCAGCAATTCTATACTTTTCATTCATCTTTTCAATATTTGCCTTAGTGGTTTCATGCAATTTAAGAATAAACTCAGCGCGCTCTTTAGCATCATTATGTGTTCTCTCAGTGGTAGGTAAAGGCAAAAGATCAATAGGAGCACAGGGGTTAAATCCATACACTACCTGGAATGGACTTACCTTGGTGGTGGAGTGTTCCGCCCTATTATATGCAAACTCCACATGCGGCAAACACTCTTCCCACACCTTCAAATTGCACTTCAAGATTGCTCTCAACATGGTGGACAAGGTGCGATTCACTACCTCAGTTTGCCCATCGGTTTGGGGATGACAAGTCGTAGAAAAGAGCAACTTTGTCCCCAATTTATTCCATAAAGTGCGCCAAAAATGACTCAAGAATTTGGCATCCCGATCTGAAACAATAGTAGACGGCATACCATGCAAACGAACGATTTCTTGAAAGAATAGGTCAGCAACATGAACAGCATCATCGCTTTTATGACAAGGAATAAAATGTGCCATCTTAGAGAAACGATCAACCACCACAAAAATACTATCCCTCCCCCTCTTAGTCCTTGGCAATCCCAAAACAAAGTCCATAGATATATCAGTCCAAGGAGTAGAAGGAACAGGAAGAGGCATGTACAAACCATGTGGGTTCAACCACGACTTAGCCTTTTGACACGTGGCGCACCGAGCCACGAACCGTTCTACATCTCGTCGCATCCTTGGCCAAAAGAAGTGGGTGGTCAGCACCTCCTCCGTCTTCTTGGCACCAAAATGGCCCATCAATCCTCCTCCATGTGCCTCCTGCAACAATAAAAGACGAACGGAACCAACTGGAATGCACAGGCTGTTAGCACGAAACAAAAATCCATCATGTATCACATATTTATTCCATGTACGTCCCTCTTTACAATTCTCCATCACATCTTTAAATGCATCATCATTAGCATACTGTTCTTTAATTGTTTCAAGCCCAAAAATACGACAATCAAGTTGGGACAGCATAGCATATCGTCTAGACAAAGCATCAGCAATAATGTTATCCTTCCCTTTCTTGTGTTTGATAACATAAGGAAAAGATTCAATAAATTCAACCCACTTAGCATGTCTACGATGCAGTTTGTTTTGACTTCTAATATGTTTTAAGGATTCATGATCAGAGTGAATAACAAATTCCTTGGGCCATAAATAATGTTGCCACGTTTCTAATGAACGAACAAGAGCATACAATTCTTTATCGTACGTGGAATAATTGAGAATATGCCCATTTAATTTCTCACTAAAGTAAGCAACGGGTTTACCTTCTTGCATCAAGACGCCACCAATGCCAATCCCACTAGCATCACATTCAAGCTCAAAAGTCTTACCAAAATCAGGAAGTTGTAGCAATGGCGCGTGAGTAAGCTTGTCCTTCAAGAGAGTAAAAGACGCCTCTTGTTCTTCTCCCCAATGAAACGCAACGCCCTTCTTTGTCAACTCATTCAATGGGGCTGTAATGGTGCTGAAATCCTTCACAAAGCGGCGGTAAAATCCTGCAAGTCCATGAAAGCTACGCACTTGTGTCACGGTGGTGGGCGTTGGCCAGCTCTGTATAGCGTGCACCTTGGCTTCATCTACCTCAATTCCCTGCGAGGTCACAACATAGCCAAGAAATGATACTTGTTCGGTGCAAAAAGTGCACTTCTCGGGGTTACCAAATAAACGTGCAGCACGCAAAGCATCAAAAACAGCACGTAGATGATTAAGATGTTCAATTAAAGACTTGCTGTATATCAAGATATCATCAAAATAAACCACCATAAATTTTCCAATGAAAGGGCGTAAGACCTCGTTCATTAAACGCATGAAAGTGCTAGGTGCATTAGTTAAACCAAAAGGCATTACTAACCACTCATATAAACCGAACTTGGTTTTAAAAGCAGTTTTCCATTCATCTCCTAATTTCATTCTTATCTGGTGGTATCCACTCCTCAAGTCCACTTTAGAGAAAATTATAGAACCACTTAACTCATCAAGCATGTCGTCTAGCCTAGGGATAGGATGACGGTACCTTATTGTGATATTGTTAATGGCTCTACAATCTACACACATGCGCCAACTGCCATCTTTTTTTGGAACCAAAATAACTGGAACAGCACAAGGGCTAAGGCTCTCACGTACATACCCGCGGTCCAATAGGTCTTGGACTTGGCGCTGAATCTCCTTAGTCACCTCGGGGTTGGCTCTGTAGGCAGCTCGATTTGGCAGACTCGCTCCAGGAATCAAGTCAATCTGGTGCTCAATCCCTCGAATAGGTGGAAGCCCTGGAGGTAACTCAGTGGGAAACACGTCACTATATTCCTGCAAAAGGTTAGTGACAGAAGGCGGCAAAGGGCTAGCTATAGCATCAGTGGAAAATAAAGCATCTTTGCATATCAACGCATAGCACACATCATTAATCTCTGCAAGATCAGTTTTAGTGGCAAGCATAACAGGACTTTTTAATTTAATTGCTTGCTGTTTTTCAGGTTTAGCATCAACTTGTTTAGCTTCACTAGCAACTCTCTCTCTATCAGCTTGTACAATTTGTGCAGGGGTCATAGGTAGCAAAGTAATTTTTTGTCCCTTATGCATAAGTGTATATTTATTACTTCTACCATGGTGTGTAGCATCATTATCAAATTCCCATGGACGACCCAACAAGAGAGAACAAGCTTGCATCGGTACCACATCACAATCTACAAAATCAGCGTATGTACCAAGGGAAAAATACACCCGGGATGTTTGTGTTACCTTTGCCTTACCTGAGTCGTTGAGCCACTGAATATGGTACGGATGTGGATGTGGTCGCGTGGTCAATCCAAGCTTCTTGACCAAATCAGAACTCACCAAGTTGTTGCAGCTTCCTCCGTCAATGATGACTCGTGCACGCCGATTTTTAATGACGAAGACAATCTAAAACAAGTTGTGGCGTTGTAGCTTTTCTGCTTCCTCCATCTGTGTACTGAGAACTCTCTGTACAATGATGGCTCGATGGTTTCCTGCGTCGTCTATGCTCAAAGAAAGGCCATCTCCACCATGATCATCGTCCGAGGTAGCTTCATCAACAATATCTTCCTCTACATCAGAAGTGCTAATGTAGCCTCCATCTTCTGTAGCAATGTATGCCTGTTTGCTAGGACAATCTTTCTGCATGTGACCAAGTCCATGGCAGCGGTGGCACTGAATGGAAGAAGAGTGTCCGGTGGAAGCCACAGATGATGCACTCTTGGTCGGCTCCTGCAAACGAGCCTTACCAGATTCCATGGTATGGGTGGCCGAAGGTGAAGGAGCTGAAGGACGTGTGCTCGCTGGTGGTGGAGGACGAGCACTCGACAAAGGGAGTGGTTTCGTTGGCGGCGCCGGCGTCGTCGTCTTGGGTGTGAAGGAGCTGCTGAAGTTGCTGCTCCGGCTCCGTTGCTGTTGTTGGCCCTGTAATTCCTTTTCTGCAAGCATAGCAAGCTGGAACAAACGGTTGGTAGTAGTAAATTCTTTATAATCAACAATATCCTGAATTTCACACCTCAATCCACCATAAAAGCGACACACTTTATCCTCCGGATCCTCTACTACCCCACAACGTATCATGCCCTTTTGCAGCTCTGCATAATATTCCTGGACACACATATTTCCCTGATCTAAGCGCTGCAATTTCTTACGCAAATCACATTTATAAGAAGGAGGAATAAAGCGATCACGCATTGCTTCTTTGAGCCTATCCCATGACTCAGGTTGTAGGTGCAAAGTAGCTAGTTCTTGTCACCAGATGATAGCAAAATCTTTAAATTCACTAGTAGCTTGTCTAACCTTATGTTGATCAGGTACAAGGTGGGAAGCAAATTTTTGTTCTATTGTCATCTCCCAATCAAGATATTCCTCAGCATCATATTTTCCATAAAAAGATGGTATGGTAAATTTTATTTTAGCATAAGGATCATCATTATTAACATTACCACGATTACGCTGATTACCTCCCATACCTGTGCGATTGCGGTGAAGTCTTTGACGCAGAGTGTTCTCGTGTGTCGCCCTCGCATCAACTAGACCATCGTCACCGTAGACAACACCCTCGTCGAGGATCACGTCGTCATTCTCGTCCTTGTTGTCATCGTTTGTAGCTGGATGGTTGGCCTCAAGCTGTTGAACCTTCCCGGTCAATGTGGACACTCGCCTATCCACGCTCTCAAGTGAATGGGCGACGTCCTTCATGGCCGTTCTGACTACATCCGTTAGCTTGGCCACCTCCGCTAGCATCTGCTCCTTCAGGTCCTGCAAGTCACTTTTCAAAGCAGGCTCGTCGTTTGGCATGGTTAGTTATGAAATAAAACCCCTATCAACTATTTATGGGTCGGTGGAATCACACCCTCACTCACGTCTTACCGAGGTCTTACCAAGTTCTTACCAACGCAAGCAGTGGATGGTACAACCGGCGGCTGGTTCGTGATACCTGTGAGGCAGTGGCACCGAGGTTGCAAGGATCTTTTCTGTACTGATCTGAAGAATATGTGGAGCTTGGAAGGCACACAAAGAGAAAAATATGTATTTGTGGCACACAAGTCAGTAACAGATAGCAATGCTGAATTATAGTCCCAAGTACCTGTTCTCGTTGCTGGCCTAAAGGTGTTCAAGTACAGGTGTGTGACAAACAAGGTGGTAGAAATAAGGATGATGAGTAGCAAAAGTGTCAGAAACAAGGCACAAGACAGCACACGCTAACACAGCTCAACTTGGTGTTCTCTATGTGCTCCTCTAAATATTGTTCCTCTTTTGCCCCTCTCTTTTTTTCTCTTTTTTGGGCTGTCTTTGTTTTTTTGGGAAAATTTGACTTTTTCTTTTTATTTTTTTGATCTTTCTTTTAGCCTTAGGAGCACACAGGAAGTAACCACAGAAAATTTGAGCTCAAACAAGTGAAAGGCGTGGCCTGTGGAATTTTCAGAAGATGCACCCAAAATTGAGAAAGGCTTGCGGGCTCGGAAAGACGATCTTCCGGGCTGTTTTACGGCAAAATAAAATTGCCGAACCCACCAAAGGAGGGGAGAGACGGATGTGAAATTTTTTTCTGATTCCGAAACATATATGGTTTGCTGAAAACGGAGTTCGTATGCGAAAGTTATGCCTGTTTTACGAACGGACTCCGAATTAGAGGACAAAACGGACAGAAAGTGCGGAAAGTTGGCGATTGTGGCTAGGGTTTGATAGAACGGTGGGGGAAAACAAACGAACTGGACTCAAACACAATCTAACTAGCAACAAGACCTCGACCTAGGACACAAACTCAACACGACGGACTCTGCGACTGACAAATGCAAAGGCTATGGCGCGGATGGTTGTAGGACAGGAAATACAAGTATGGCGGTGGACTATGGGACGTAGGCAAAACACTCAACTATGGGTAAGTTGCAAACCTGACGGTATACCTGAAGCTCTGATACCACTTGATGAGGAACGGGGTTCCCAATCTTCCGTCAGATAGATAGCTTTCGTTTTTGGTGGAACGCGACACACCGATCCGGCTTCAGATCAGAAGATCCGATTCCTGCAACCTTAGCACCACGATTCCTCTAGTTATCAACCGTGTCACAAATCTGGTTGACCTCGCCAAGAAGGCTAATCCTTGCCTGCGAAACGAAGAACACAAGCAAGAACCCGAAAGTACGCAACTCAATTAAAGTGACAATTACAGATGAATGACTAAGCACTCGAAGTTGGGGTTTCACAACCGATGACGGCGACTGTTCTAATACAGATTGATCTAAAGCAAAACCCCAAAACGTAACGTGGGCGGCGGCTACTGAATATATAGTGTAAGGGTCGTCACACCCCCTGGACGCGCCCTCTAACAGGCTCTAAGACGATACACGGCCCAACGGGCCAAAGGACGGTACCCTGGCAGATTCTGGACGCTGATTTGTTTCGACGATTTCTGTTGACTCCGGTGGAATTTGGACATCAAACCAAAGCCATTGGTTAGCTTATAAAATTATCTTTCCATGCATATGTGGATCGTCAAAAACGGAGTCCGTATGCGTCCTGGGCGTCCGTTTTACTGCAGGCTGTTCCTGAAGTCCGAGGCAGACTCGAACTCGAGTTGGACTAGGCCTCCGGCTTGTCTTGGGTGTCCTTGCTGGTCTTCTCCGCCTCCACACCTCTCTCCAAGTGCTTCATGATCCTCTCCAATGTTCCTAAGCAAAATAACATCATTAGGTAGCAATCTATTCTCAAAACTATGAAAAGGATCGCTTAAGAACGAGCTCACCTCTAGATTTAATTGTCGCATTCGAGCTCGGGTCATTAGACCTTGCATAACGGTTGGAGGATCAGCGGGTGCATCCAAAGGAGTGATGTCCTCATCAAAATGTCTAGCCACCCATGAACCAGTCAGCCTGGCACTCTTCAGCATGTCAATCTTGTCAATCAATATATGAACTTGGCCCATTTCTTCAAAGCTGGGCACGGATGACCAATTGGGCACAACCATCGGAGGCAAACCCATTAAAGGGGGAGACTTGCTTCAAGATTAGAACAGTAAAACCACTCCCTATGCCAGCCTTTGAGAGAAGATTTCAAGGGCATATGAATATAGATTTTCTTCATCTTGCTCCGAAGCTGGATGCCGGCTCCCCTAATCACTTGGATTTTTCTCTTGGAGGGCTAGGGCTTGATGTGGAACAAATGTCTAAAAAGATTCAAATGGGGTTCCACACCCAGGAAGCACTCACAAAGAGTCACAAATATAGAGATTTGTAAGATCGAGTTGGGATTCAGATTAACCAACTCGAGTTCATAGAAGGCAAGAAGTTGGTGGAAGAACTCAGAAGATGGAAGAGAAAGACCCCGGTTGAAAAAAGGGGTAAAAATAACGGTCTCACCAGCCTGGGGCTCCAAAACTGATTCACCTTCAGCCGGACGCCAATTGATGACATCGCGGCTTTGCAATCTCAGCTGCTTCTCCAGAAGCTTCAGCTTAGCCGACCTACAATACGAAGTCGCCCAAACCTCATCCGACGCATCCAGAAAATCTGAAGCTCTTAGCATGGTTAAGGGCGAAAAGGTTTGGGGGAAATGTTGTTGGAGGTTTGGAATGGACGCGAAGAAGTGGGATCGCCCGAGTTTCAATGGGGAAGAGCAAGAAATGGTGAACCCTAGTGAGGCGGGAGGCGAAATTTCGGCGCGGAGGCTGGAAGACGAAATAATTGGTGGATTGGAGAAGATGAAGGAATCTTTTCTCTCTCTCCTCGCCTTTTATAGAGCTGGTTCCGATTCGTGGGATTGGGCTTACAAAGTCAGTACTGGGACACCAAGATATCAGTTTCTACAGTAGAACGCTCAATATGGGCCGCTCGCTGGCTGTGATAAAATCATGGTGCCGGTGCTACCAACAGGAACTGATGAGGTAAACAGATATGCTTCATGAAGGCCTAATTGTTGAACACATGTGTTCGGGCATCTGTCTTATCCACCAGGTATTGAAGATATATCCTTATGAGGGTCACAATCTAGTCTTCATCAAAATTGGGGATGCAGGTATCTCTCAAGTACACCTGACCACATGATGGATTAAATTTCATAAAGTGGTACTTGGCTTACATGCTTAGCCAATGTTTGCCATGAGCAAATATTCTACCAGCCGAGATGACGCTGAAGAGTCTAGCTTCCGAGTAGTGCACTACTCGGGAGAAACTATAAATATTCCTTCCAGCTGACATGAAGTTGAAGAGTCTCATATACGAGTGGCATGCTACTCAGCAATGATTATAAATTATTTCCGGTTGTCATGATACCAAAGAGTCTCATATACCAGTAGTATACTACTCGGGAAAGACTACAAGGTTAAAGATCTTTGACTTTATGTTTAATTGTTTTCACAATTAAGCACAAAGTCGGGGGCTACACCTAATAGGTTTGCCTATTCAGCACACACTATTCATACATATACATGGAGCCCTTCATAGCCTCGCTGCCAGCTGACATGAAGCAGGACTCGGGAAGAAGAAGCACTCGGACAAAGAGTACTCGGGAGCAATGCACTTGGGCAATCTTCACCGTGGAGGATGAGCACTCAGCATCAGCTGTGACTCAACTATGAAGGTCTTAGGGGCTGCTGTGGAGGCCATGGGCCCCGGGTACCTCATCACAAGCATATGGGCCACTCGGTTAGAGGATGGGCCTAGTCTTGTAATTAGAGATATGGTAGAACCCAGCAGATTTTGCCTTGTACGATAAGGAATATACAGTCCTAGTCAGGTAAATTATATCTCTAAGAGGAGATCCCTTGGCTGTAATCCGGTTGGGACTCCTACCTTGTACCCCTTTCCCCCAGTATATAAGGGGAGGCAGGGCGCCCCCTGAGGGCAAAACAACACACATCGTCAAAGGAATACATCACAACTGGACGTAGGGTATTACCTCACATCGAGGGCCTGAACCAGTATAAATCTCCCCGTGTTCCTTTGCAATCCACTGAATTTTGATCTACTGAGTAGCCCTATAATCATATTGCCAGTGTAAAACATCGACATATTCATCTGCAATTCAGGTTGTGTTCTCTTTGTTCTTGCAGATTTCATCGATTGTTTGCAAGAGCAAAACCTTCATGGTTAGGTCGACTGTGTGAGAGCGTGGCCGATAACGACAAGACGCACAGGTGTAGCGAGTGCGAGGTGACGATCTACTGATCGGAAGCCTCAAAATGTGAACATCGACCTGTCGCCAAATTGAACCTATCGGAAGGTCGGGCAACTAGCCTCGCATCATATGGTGCTCAAGATGCCAGGACCAGTAGGAGTACTGATGGCAACGGGATGCCCGATCTTCCGTTAGGCAAAGATAACTCTCGATTTGGTGGAAATTTGACACTCACGATCCAGCTTCTGATCACCAAGATCCGAACCCTGCAATCGTAGTACCACGTCTCCTCTCGTTATCAACCGTGCACTGCCCGGTTGACCTCGCCACGAAGGCTAATCCCTGCATGCAAATCGAAGAACACAAGCAAGAACAAGAAAGATTGCAACTCAATTGCAGATGAATGATTATACTCTCGAGTTGGTGTCTCACAAACCGATAAACGGTGAAACTGTTCAAGGACAGAATAATCTAATCAAAACCCACCTTTCAACAACGACGGCTACTGTATATATAGGAGTTGGGACGTCCTAGGGTTATCCCTAGGGCGCACACCCCTTGGGCTTAGCCCACGACACAATTACAAGGCCCAAGGCCCAAAACAGACTCGAACTGGAAGATGTATGTGTCTTGTTTCGATGATTCCGGACAGCTCAGGAGAAATTTTGATGTGGGACCAAAACCATCTGAAAGTAGACTCCATAAGCTTTCTAACAAGTACTCATGGGCCCCGAAAGTCCTTCTAGATCAGCGGCTAGATCCGTTTGAAGTTGATGCTATCAGGAGGCCCGAGTCCGAATCCAAAACGTGCAGAACTTCATCTCTTGCCTTCTATGGACCAAAAGTGATGTTGTGATGTAGGAGTAGACTTGGGTAAGGTCTTGGTTTGGTCCCCAATCAACTTCTTTGATCATCCATGCATTCCTTGCGCTCGGCCTCTTTCCCTTTAGCCAAGCAAGTATCTCTGCAAACGAGAACACACAAAACTCATGGTGCAGTAATGGTTGTTCAAATATATAACGTATAAATCTTATGTAGAAAGCATGCACCTTTGGTTGATGAATACATAAAATTGTTAGGGTCATATCCGAGCTAGTGATATCCTCATCATCCTCCCCTTCTTGAGTGGAAACCGTCCGCGGTTTCACCTTGTCATTAAGCCTGGTGAACATATCTTTATCTTTGACCACATAGGGTGAAGTAGCATTGTGCATATGGTTGGATTCTGAAATTTTTAAACATGGAGAACACTTTGTAGTGTTGTGCAGCTCACAACACTCCCCTTCTTGCAAACCAACCTGCAACTCATTTAAACAGCTAGAGGAACTAGATAGAGAATTATTTATACTCAAGCGGTCCTCTAGACAAGACATGTCATTAAGAAAAGGAGGTATATTAAAATTCGAACAAATATATACTCTATGCACATTATATTCTCCTTTATTATCATAATTGCCAATAACATAAAAAATCACATGAGAAGAAAATGGCAAATGAGATCTAGCAAATAATTTCTTCTCTAAACAATTGAGTGGACAAAGATTATCAAATTGAATATAGCCCCAAGTATTTAAAGAAGATAGCAATCTAAACTCTTCATTCTCGCTAGCAATATGAACAACATGTCTAAAATCAGTACATGGTGATTTAACAACATTACTAACATGTTCATTCACTAGTTGTGGCACGGATATAAGTGAAGCATTGCACAACTCTTCTTTATCACAAGAAATAGGAACCAAATCATCGTGTGACAAAGGTAAGTTAACATACGATTCCACTGGAGATTGTTCTAAACTAACATGATTAGTGGACATATATAGCACGTCAAAATTGTCCATACCTTGACTGAATGTAGCACCATTTCTATTACCTTTGTTCTTATTTTCAAAAATTGTAGGTGCACTCTTAATTAAACCATCTTGAAACATGCATGGAACAATAGGTGGATCTTCTTTCTCTATGTCTTTCTTCTTTTCCTCATTACCTTGGCTCTTTGCAGATACCTGCAAAATGTCAGTGCCCAAAGCAATATATTCGTTTTGCAATAACTCAGGTTTAGATGAAGGCATCAAAACATTAGTATTATTTCATTTATTTCTCAAAACCTCATGGTTTTTAATCTTTTCCCTCTCAAGATCATCTTTTAAAATTTCAGCAGGGGACATAGGTAGCAACTTAAATTTCTTGCCATTATGTGTGAAAGTGTATGTGTTGGTTTTACCACGGTGCACAACATCTCTATCATACTTCCAAGGTCTACCCAAAAGTAGAGAACATGCTTGCATTGGAACAACATCGAATATGGCACTATCATGATAATTACCTACTGAAAACTCCACTTTCACAATTTTACTTACCTTCAACTTACCGCAAGAATTGAACCACTGGATGTAATAAGGCCGAGGATGCGGTTGCGTCAGCAATCCGAGCTTCTCAACCATATCTGAACTTGCCAAGTTGCTACAGCTCTCGCTATCAATAATAACACGGCATGCTCGATTCATAACCAAAAACCTTGATTGGAACAAATTGTGGCATTGATTTTGCTCTGCTTTCTCCATTTGAGAACTTAGCAATCGTTGTACCAAAGTACTCTCATTATCCTGCAAAAGGTTAGTCACAGAAGAAGGGACAACAAGGGGTCACTTCTCTAAATGACACACTTTATTTTTGTAAGCAAAATTCTGAGATGGAGAAACAAATTTCTCTCACATAAGCATTTTCATATCGTTCCAAGTTTGAGGCAATCTATCATGTGAAGACGTTATTAAATCTTGCCACCATATTAAAGCATAAGAAGTCAAGACACTAGCAGCATTCTTAATTTTTCGTTTATCACACAGATGACGCTGAGAAAAAATTTTATCAATCACAACTTCCCAACTCATGTATGCTTCAGCACCAAATCCATTATACGAAGGGGGAGATGACACAGTTTTACCTTCACTTGTCGAAGATGATGTGGCAGCTATGGTAGGGCTCTCATCCAAATTCTTCGTCTCCTTTTTGTCCTTGGTGTGAACTATCATAGTTAGTGGAAGACAAGAAGAAACAGTAGCTGGCTGCTGATGTCGTCTCAATTGAGCATATTTACTAAGGAGACCTTTCATGCTCTCAGCTATCGCTTGAAGGTCTTGTTGTATAGAGTCCATGCTATGTCATCACAATCCTGCCACTGTTAGTAGAAAATAGAAAACAACACAAAAGTTTTATCCCTATCAACTACTAGGTAGTGGACGGTGGAATCAAACACTCTCAAGCAACCAAAAGGGTCTTACCGAACTCTTATGATATTCTTACCGATTGAAGCAGGTGGTACGACCGGAGAGGTGGGACATTGACAACAGTGAGTGTTGCGATTACTTGGATCAAATCTGTACTGATAAGAAGTTTGTGGATCTCAGGAGGCTCAAAAGTATGGTAGCAAGGATTAGCAAAAATTAATAATAGAATAGCAAAGCTGAATAAGTGTTTCAAATACTTGTAGCAGTCGCTGGCCGAGACACGTTCCTAGAACCAGCCTAACAAGCGAGAGTAAGAAACAAAAGACTTAGGACAACTCTCTCTCATCAAGTCTCTCGAATATCTTGAAAGATTAGCTCAACAAGACTGCTCACTAAAAACAGCTCCCTATCCTTTTTTTTCTTTCTTTTTTTTCTTTTTTTCTCTTCTTTTTTTTCTCTTTTTTTCTCTTCTAGGAATACACCTAGTACATAAGAAGCAACCACAAAAATTGGCCACTCGATATAATGCACGGACAGACCCTAGAAAAACACGTAGAGGCGCTCTTAAAAGCGTGTAGGAACTTCGGAGCTTGAAAAATCAGTCTTGCAGGCCAAATTTCACGATTTTAGATTGACCACATCCGACAAAGTCGGGGACAACCAGATGTAAAATTTTCTGTAGATGTCCATAGATATAAAGTTTGCCCAATTCCGAGTCCGTATGCAAAAGTTATGGCTGTTTTAAGACAGGTAGCGCGAACTAGGGTTTAGCGGCTCAACCCTGTTGCTCCGGCTAGAGTATAAGTGCCAATAGGTCAAGCGGGGATGACAAGGAGGCTAGCAGTGCAGGGCGATTGATACAAGGTGGCTTGTGACCTATCTAAAAAGGCTTGCGAAAGCGGGTTAAAAACTCAAGGCAGCTTGCAGTCCGAAACCGAGTAGAACTCGATCTCTCAAGGCAGGCTCTCGCGCAATACAAAAGTTAGAACTAGAACCACGAACACGACTCTAAACTAGCGACCACTAACTTGACCTAGGACACAGACTCAACAAAGCGAAACTGAAATAAATTTTGCAAAGGCACAAAGGGGTTTGGACAGGGAATAAACCTAAAACTACGAAGAACACGGTGGTAATAAATTTTTGGTTTTTTATTGGACTCTAGGTAAAAGAAACAAAGATGGATAAATGGGAACAGATAATACCTATCGGGCAACCTGGGCTCTGATACCACTTGATGGCAACGGGGTGCCCGATCTTCCGTTAGGCAAAGATAACTCTCGATTTGGTGGAAATTTGACACTCACGATCCGGCTTCTGATCACCAAGATCTGAACCCTGCAATCGTAGTACCACGTCTCCTCTCGTTATCAACCGTGCGCAGCCCGGTTGACCTCGCCACGAAGGCTAATCCCTGCATGCAAATCGAAGAACACAAGCAAAAACAAGAAAGATTGTAACTCAATTGCAGATGAATGATTATACTCTCGAGTTGGGGTCTCACAAACCGATAAACGGTGAAACTGTTCAAGGACAGAATAATCTAAGCAAAACCCACCTTTAAACAATGACGGATACTGTATATATAGGAGTTGGGACATCCTAGGGTTATCCCTAGGGCGCACACCCCATGGGCTTAGCCCACGACACAATTACAAGGCCCAAGGCCCAAAACAGACTCGAACTGGAAGAGGTATGTGTCTTGTTTCAATGATTCCGGACAGCTCTGGAGAAATTTTGATGTGGGACCAAAACCATGTGAAAGTAGACTCCATAAGCTTTCTAACAAGTACTCATGGGCCCCGAAAGTCCTTCTAGATCAGCGGCTAGGTCCGTTTGAAGTTGATGCTATCACGAGGCCCGAGTCCGAATCCAAAACGTGCAGAACTTCATCTCTTGCCTTCTATGGACCAAAAGTGACGTGGTGATGTAGGAGTAGACTTGGGTAGGGTCTTGGTTTGGTCCCCAATCAACTTCTTTGATCATCCATGCGTTCCTTGCACTCGGCCTCTTTCCCTTCACCCAAGCAAGTATCTCTGCAAACGAGAACACACAAAACTCATGGTGCAGTAATGGCTGTTCAAATATATAACGTATAAATCTTATGTAGGAAGCATGCACCTTTGGTTGATGAATACATAAAATTGTTAGGGTCATATCCGAGCTAGTGATATCCTCATCAAGTACTTTCCTTGCACAGCGATGCCAAGCAAGCCTTCACCTGTGACAAGCAGAGTTGCGAGTTGGACAAGTCTGTTGACGCCGAAAACCCGCCGGGGGCCGTTCAGCGTCTGGGAGACACGCGAAGGCCTGGGAGATTTGCTTCACTCCAGTGCAGGTCCTAAAATCTTGAGGTTCGTAGGCGTGCCAGTCAATTTGACCCCGCAATTGACAAGGAGATAGAAAATATTAGATCAGTGATCCAGTCGGCCGATAAGAATCCTACCAGCCGATTGCCAATAGAATTTGTTAGCGCTGCACCTAAGGTACTGCCCGCGCCCTTGCCCGGGTCCTCACCCGTGCCCGCGCTTGAGTCCGCGCCCGTGCCCGTGCCCGGGTCCTCGCCTGTCTCCGCACCCGGGTCCTCGCGCGTGCTCGCGCCCGAAGTCTCGCGCGTGCCCGACTACCAACAGCGCTTGCGCATCGGCTAAGAGGCCGATGATGATATAAACAGATAGTAAATAAATCCGATTGTCGATAATACTTGTACATCAGCTAGACAAACTGATGATAAATAAATAAATCATAAACTAGCCGACTGCTGACAGAACATGTGTATCGGCTGGAAAGCCGATGACAGTATAATGTGCCAGAACCGTGTTATATCGGCTGGAAAGCCGATAACAGTGCAAGTAAGCAAAATAAACAATTGAGCAATGCAGTCGGCTTTATATAGTAAAGGATAACTTATCGGCTAAGCACTCCAATAAAACATCGCATAAAAACCTATCGACTCAACAAGGATAAACCTATCACTATCAATCTAGTAATTCGGACCTAACCGATGCAGCCCGGCTCGAGAAGCAAGAACCCGTCAAAAGGGTGGCGATGCGCCGAAGTTTATTGATCTGAGAGATAGTTTACATGGTCCCTGGGCATACGTATTTATACCCCGAGTTGATACAGTCCTGATCGGATACGAAACAGGAGTTTCCTAACTATAAAAGGAAAAATAACAAACCCTGATCGGACACGAGATCAGGTTTCCTTAAAAATTATTAAAACTACCTAATTAATAGATAAGGTAATTAACTGCCGGTTCCTTCTCAAGCTCGGGCTCTTCTGGATTAGCTTCCATTGGCTAATATGGCTTCTTTCTTCAAACGAACATGATGACGAACTGTACCAAATTTTGGCGTTAACACATGCCCCCCAATTTCGGAGTTTGTTATCAAACTTCGAAATTCTTCTGTTTGGACTTCAGTAATTCCTCTATGGCCTCTTGAAATCGGCTTTCATGAGCCGATACCTTCTGTACTAGGTGTGCTAGGCTCTCGAAGTCTTCTGTTGAAAATTTTTCTTTGATCGGAGCCAACAAACCTTGGAATGCTAACTCGGCCAACTGTGCATCATCCAGACTTAAACTATAACATCGGCTTCTAACATCACGAAACCGCTGGATATATTCTGCGACTGATTCATCCGGCTTCTGTATTACCGATGTTAAATCTATTAAGCTCATCTCCTGAATCCCAGTAAAGAAATATTTGTGGAATTGCTTCTCTAAATCGGCCCAACCCCAAACTGAATTTGGTGGTAATGAAGAAAACCATGTGAAGGCCGATCCGGATAGCGACAGTGAGAAAAATCTAACTCTCAAAGCTTCTTCAGTCGATGCCTCCCCGCATTGAGCCAAAAATCGGCTGACATTCTCCACTGTAGATACATTGTCTCGCCCTGAGAATTTGGAGAAGTCTGGTACTCTATATCGGCGCGGCAATGGAATTCTATCAAACCAATCTGGATATGGAGGCCGATACATGAATGTTTCCTTCTTCGGTCTTAGACCGAATTGTTCTCTCACCACCTCTGTGATTCTTGCTGTCCAATCTTCTTCCCTTGGATCTTCGACGTGATAATGCAAAGGTGGAGTTGATAGCTGATTCTGCCTCTGATATTCTCTCTGATAATTGTACTTAGAGATAACTCTTGGATGATTCTGTCGATGCCCCTCATAGTATGCAGTTTGATGATATCCTTGAGGAATTCCATCTTGTTGCCCCCCAGCCTGTTGAATCGGCTCCACCGCCTTCTTGATCAAGCTCTGTAATGTGTTCATCAACATCCCAGATTGATCGATCAATGCATGATGAACCGCTTCATTAACCATGTCTTGAAGTAGCTTTTGTGAACTTGCAGGCGATGTATGGCTCGATTCACCAACCAGAACAGGTTTTGGCAATTGTGACTTCTGAATCGGCCCTTGATGTGTCATACCGAAGGATTCTAGACAAAGCTTCTGAAATTCAGCCATGTTCTGCTCTGCTTGTTGCCTTTGCTCTTCGGTCAAATCTTCCATTGTGACTGGGATTATATTGTCTGTGCTAACCTCCTTTCCAGCCATGTTGAAGTTCTATGTCCCACTGGGCGTGCCAAAAACGTGTTGACGCCAAAAACCCGCCGGGGGCCGTTCAGCGTCTGGGAGACACGCGAAGGTGTGGGAGATTTGCTTCACTCCAGTGCAGGTCCTAAAATCTTGAGGTTCGTAGGCGTGCCAGTCAATTTGACCCTGCAATTGACAAGGAGATAGAAAATATTAGATCAGTGATCCAATCGGCCGATAAGAATCCTACCAGCCGATTGCCAATAGAATTTGTTAGCGCTGCAACTAAGGTACTGCCCGCGCCCTTGCCCGGGTCCTCACCCGTGCCCGCGCTCGAGTCCGCGCCCGTGCCCGTGCCTGGGTCCTCGCCTGTCTCCGTGCCCGGGTCCTCGCGCGTGCTCGCGCCCGGGGTCTCGCGCGTGCCCGACTACCAACAGCGCTTGCGCATCGGCTAAGAGGTCGATGATGATATAAACAGATAGTAAATAAATCCGATTGTCGATAATACTTGTACATCAGCTAGACAAACCAATGATAAATAAATAAATCATAAACTAGCCGACTGCTGACAGAACATGTGTATCGGCTGGAAAGCCGATGACAGTATAATGTGCCAGAACCGTGTTATATCCGCTGGAAAGCCGATAACAGTGCAAGTAAGCAAAATAAACAATTGAGCAATGCAGTCGGCTTTATATAGTAAAGGATAACTTATCGGCTAAGCACTCCAATAAAACATCGCATAAAAACCTATCAACTCAACAAGGATAAACCTATCACTATCAATCTAGTAGTTCGGACCTAACCGATGCAGCCCGCCTCGAGAAGCAAGAACCCGTCGAAAGGGTGGCGATGCGCCGAAGTTTATTGATCTGAGAGATAGTTTACTTGGTCCCCGGGCATACGTATTTATACCCCCAGTTGATACAGTCTTGATCGGATACGAAACAGGAGTTTCCTAACTATAAAAGGAAAAATAACATACCCTGATTGGACACGAGATCAGGTTTCCTTAAAAATTATTAAAACTACCTAATTAATAGATAAGGTAATTAACTGCCGATTCCTTCTCAAGCTCGGGCTCTTCTGGATTAGCTTCCATTGGCTAATATGGCTTCTTTCTTCAACCGAACATGATGACGAACCGTACCAAATTTTGGCGTTAACACAGTCTCATGAAGCGGTAGTCGGACGAAACAACATCTGGCTGGCTGCAACAACTACAAGCAAGGATAATCAAGTTTGGCAAAGAAAACAGCCAAGTCGGGAATTTTAGCGGATTCAGAAACAAAGAAGATCCCCCTGGACACTTTTGATCCCACCAAGATAGCACTTGTTGGGACCGGACTCGACCCCAAATAGGAAGACGTGCTCGTCACCTTCCTCTAGGCGAACAGGGATATTTTTGCTTGGAAGCCTTCCGACATGCCTAGTGTAGAAAGGGAGGTGATCAAGCATTCCCTCAACATCAAGTCGGATGCCAAACCAGTCAAACAACAACTACGGCGCTTTGCACAAGACTGCAAAGATGCTATTCGGGAGGAGATAACCAAACTCCTTGTAGCTGGGTTCATCAAGGAAATCTATCACCCGAATTGGCTGGCAAACCTAGTCCTGGTTTGGAAAAAGAATGGTAAATGGCGCATGTGCGTCGACTACACCAACTTAAACAAAGCGTGTCCCAAGGATCCCTATGGTCTACCAAGATAGATCAGGTGGTCGATTCAACCGTGGGATGCGAGTTACTCAGTTTTCTCGACTGTTACTTGGGATACCATCAAATCAGCCTAAAGGAGGAGGACTGCCTAAAGACTTCTTTTACCACACCATTCGGGGCATATTGCTATGTCACTATGTTGTTCGGGTTGAAAAATGCTTTTGCAATGTATCAACGTGCTATTCAGCGGTGTCTTCACAATCAACTCGGGCGGAACATGGTGGCATATGCCGATGATGTGGTGATCAAGACTAAAGTCAAGGAGGACCTCATCGCTAACTTAGAAGAAACTTTCCAAAGCCTTCGGAGATTCAAGATGAAGTTGAACCCGGAAAAGTGAGTCTCCAGAGTACCTTTGGGAAAATTACTCAGCTTCATCGTATCACAATGGGGCATCGAAGAGAATCTAGAGAAAATCAACGTTATCATGAACATGGCATCCCTGACTAGCCAGAAGGATGTACAGAAGCTGACTGGCTGAATGGCGGCACTCAGTCAATTGTTTCCCAACTAGGTTTACTTTGTCAGCGAAGTCCTAGGCGAATCCAAGATGAGATATCTCCAAGTCCAGAAGCTACTATATGGCTTGCTCATAACTATCCCGCAGTTGGTGCATGTCGGTGCCATGGGCCCTAGGTACCTCATGAGAAGCTATTGGGCCACTCGGACAGAGGATGGGCCTAGCCTTGTAATTAGGAATACAATAGAACTCAGCAGACTTAACCTTGTATGACAGGAAAAATACAGTCCTAGTCTGGAACGTTGTACTCCCAGAAGGAGATCCCTTGGTCGTAGTCCAACTAGGACTCCTACTTTGTAACCCTGTACCCTAGTATATAAGGGGAGGCAGGGTGCCCCCTGAGGGCAGAATCATCAAGATCACAATCATACATCCTCAAAAGAAATACACCACAACTGGACGTAGGGTATTAACTCATCTTGAGAGCCTGAACCAGTATAAACCTTTCGTGTTTCTTTGCAGTTCGTCAAGTTTATGTCTCACGAGTAGTGTCACAGCCCCAAATCTAATTCCAAGTAATAAGGGTTAGGACCTACTGCCACTAGAGTGCACAAACAAAATCCTTGCTATGTCGCTTCATGCGAAATTAAAGTTTGCAAATATTTTCAAAACTCTCAATAGTAAAACCCTATCGGCAAAAATGGACCAACTCCTAACAGTGCAACAAACTTCACAGAAACATATATGGAAAATAATTTATTCAAATACTAGTTTAGTTACCATGAATTAATATAATTTTTCCAGAATTTATTTCATTAGTTTAGACCTCTTAAAAATTCCAAACAAGTTTCAGCCTGGATCCTTCACTTTGGCATATGCATTGGTACAGTCTAAGGATTTTTCTGAAGATGTCAGGTTGCACATAAAACCATGGAAAAATTCCTATAAGCACTATCTCACCAAATCAACCCACTGTAAATTTTACATAATTTTATCACTTCAATAAATACTTCAACCAAGTCCCTCAAATCAGCAAAACTAGAAAGCCGGCTGAGACAAATTAGTTTACTTCTAAAATTCACCAAAAAGAGTGAAGATTAATTAGACTGTGCAATTCTACCAACAGGTGTGACACCATGAACCCTAATACCAGGAATTTTAGTTTAATTTAATTCCCAAAGAAGTCACATGAAATAATAGGAGCAAAGCCCTAGGGACATAAACCACACTGCAGAAAAACTGGGTCTGTGTGCCTAATTTGCAATTTTACCAAAGATGAACCAGACCACTTCTAGGAACGAAATTTGGTCAGCATGTTAAACACATCTTCCTCTACCTCCAGTAATTTTCCCATAATTTATCTCCCTTATTTATCTGCTGAAATCACAGATGCAAGACAGCTGTCCATACAGCTCACAACACTTAGTCTCTAGAGATTTCTCCTCTCATCTCTCACTGACCAGTGGGACCCACAACACCCTGGCCCACCTGTAAGCCTCTCCCAGTCTTGGGACAGTGAGTTTCACCCCATTTCTACCCATGCCTCTCTCCTCTCCATAGGAATTAACTCCAAGGACCCACATGTCATAGGCTAAGCCTAACCACAAATGTGTAGAAAAGTATTCTCTGACGTGTGGGACCCACCAAGGACACTGTGGAGATGGAGCAACTCAGCACTGCATGAGCCAACGTGTCACTGCCTCCTTCTTTCTCCCTCACAGCGCACACAGAGAGACCTAGATGAGCTCAAACCTTGGAGACCTCGACTATTTCGCCTCTAATCTCGCTAGCAGGACCTCCTCCTCACTCTCCCCACGATCCCACCGAGAAAACCCACGGAACCTCCAAGAATCACCGCCGGCAACTTCATCTTCCCCGGCGCCGGCAGTGTTCGACAAAAACCCAGCTAGCTCTGGTGAACTCCATCCTATTCCCTCTACCAAAACATGCTGTACACCTTCTAATAGTTCCATTTTGGTACTTGGCAGCCCTAGGAGTTACCGGCCGAAGTCGCCACCGTGCCTGCCTTTGTCCTGCAGAGCGCCGCCATGATGTGGTCGCCGTTCCAGCCGATCCAGGACGTCGCTGCCGATTCCTCCCTCCCCGGTGAGAGTTAAACCGATTCATCGTGTGTGTAGCTGCCTTAGGACTCACATGTTGTCATGCACCTGTTTGCCTAGCAGCCTGTTGGCTGGAGGACGCCGCCGACGAAGATCCACTGGAATCCGCCGCCGCCGACGAAGATCCACTGGAATCCGCCGCCGCCGAGCCATTTCTCTTCGTCGCCGCCGCTATCCAGTGTTCCTCCGCCTCGGGCCATCGCTGGGTGAGCATCTTTGCACCTAGTAGTGACTACCGCATGCATGTGCACAGCTAGATTGAGCCTGAAACAGGATACACATCGACGACCCGAAACACTCCGCCGCTGGAGCTCACTGCCGGCGAGATTCCAGTCACCCGAGGTGTCAAGAAGACCACCCTTAGCTCCGCCATGAACTTCTATACCTTTTCTATTTTGGGCCCGACTACAGCCGATGCCGCCATCGCCGTCGCCGCCGCGGAGAAGCTCGCCGGCTCAGTCCTCCTCTGTTTCACCCCACCGGACCATCCTCTCCGCGTCCGGACGGTCCGCTTCCTTGGTCTCACGTCGCGCCCTGCTCCCGCACCCTCACGCCCTGCTCTGCTTTGCCTTGCTGGCCTGCGGGCCCGGGCTGCAAGGGAAATCAGAAAAGAAGAAACAAGAAAGAAATAGGAAAAGTAATTAAAAGATTTATCTTACAACAGAAAAATGGCTAAACTTTGCAAATCCATAACTTCTCCATTTTGACTCCAAATTGAGTGAAACCAATTTTGTTAGCTCTGTAAATTTGTGAACTTCATTACTGTAAAATAAAATATGGCAACTTCTGTACAAAAAATATCCATAAAATAATATGAAGCAAAATTGACTTATTTTGGGCTTAATAACTTGAATATTCCCATAAAATTCATTTTAACTCCTTTTGAGGTAAACCAAATTTCTGTGGATTCCTAAAATTGTGCTCTTTAATTTGGTAAAATAAAAAGTGAGACCTTCTGTGTAGGGTTTTTCTCTAAAAATGGAAATATCTTTTATATACCTCTTTGTGACCTAAAAGTTTATGAATTTCTAGAAAATTCATCCTATTTGCTAAAAATGTGAAACCACTTCTGTTAAACCCAGAAAATTGTAAAATTACTGTGGATAATTTGCATTTGACAAAAGTACCTCCTAAAATAGGCCTAAGTATTTTTCTAACCTTTCCTTTTGGTAAATCGATAAAATTCACAACTAAATCATTTTAAATCCAATTTCAGTGAACCAAATTTTCTTAGAACCAGTAGGTTATGCTCTTTTATATAAAAATACTTGCTTCCTTAAAATCTTCATAGAAAATGTCAGTTAAATATAATAACTTAAAGGTTCAAAAATAAATAATTACGAAACTGCCATTTTCAGCCCTTCTACCTTGTTATTTTTGTATCTCCCAATCTAGAGATGCAATTGACTTGGTTCTTTCTCCTAAAATCGTGTTAGGACATTCCCTACCTACTGTATTTATCTCATAATTTTTAGAGCACGATGCATATGCATGTTTATTTCGATCTCTTAATTGCATATTGCTTCTTATCGATAGATTTTGAGGATACGGAGTACGTGGAAGCTCATCCAGAGCCTGAGTGTGATCCCTCCCTGCAGCAAGGCAAGCATCTAAGCATATTGAACCTATGTTTTCAATAAATTGATTTGTTTGTGAAAACAATATCTATATGCATGCTTCAGTCTATTTAAAATGGGAAAACGGGTAGAGTTAATATTACCCAATTGTATGCATTTCCATTCCTTGGTTATTGATGCCATGTTTATACATTGTCACCTCTGGTTAAGGACTTTGGGATACTTTTATTTTACCGAATACTTAGCCATGCTTAAATCTAGACTTAGAAAAATCCAATAGATGGAGCTATCGGTTCAAAACTAGTTTAAAGCGAATAAATGGGTTCAAATCTGAAAAGAATAACCTCTGAATAATAATTGAAAATATGTTTTGACTTGGACGGATGATAGGGCAATGAAGGGATGGTGTTTCCCCGATGCACGTAGCTCCGTCTGGGTCGTAAAGGACCGAACATGTTGACATCTATTCAAGCACCCTACGTACTTCCACACGTCGGGAGTTGGACGGCTTAACTCAGTAGCACGGGAGGCTGTGGCCATCTACGCCCGTCCATCAGTCGTGAGGAGGGATTTCCGTTGGAGGACCTCGAGCGCGCCTGGCTGTGGCCGGAGGTGCCTCCCACGACGGTGAGCCCGCCTTAGTCATCACACACGCACGACTAAGTTGTCGGGGGCCCAGACGTGGTTTAGGTGGTTGGGGCTAAGCGTGTGAAAGGTTTTTGTTGTGACCTCTAGTCCGCACTCAATGTGTAGAGTGTGGGTGCAGATATGTACGTATCAAACTAGAGTGTAGCCGTTGGGCTTCTATCACATCGTGTGGGTAAAGATGTACACCTCTGATCAGAGTAAGAACTATTCGAATAGCCGTGTCCATGGTCACAGGACGAACGCTTGATGTGTTAGTTATTCATGTTAGCATCCAACTTGGGTTATGTGATTATACCATGACTTAGGATAGTCATGGATGGATGGGTTTATATAAGGGATTTTTAATGTTAAATATGACTTGGCTTTAGTCATGAAAAATGGTGTGCTAGTGTAGCACAATTGTTTGGGCAAGGGTGGCCCCTGGATGATGCTTAAAGCATGGTTTATGCTCATTTATGTTCCATTTTCAGAACCATATACTTGCTGTCTTAAAATTTCAGATGGAGTTATTTCACAAAATGCTTATAGTTTCAAGTATTACTTGCTCAATAAAATCAGCTTGTGCAAAATCAAATCAATATAGCCTTCTTCCTTGATGTAGAAACCAGCATGCTTCCTTTGTACTATTATCATTGTGTAAGTCTTGCGGAGTACCGTTCGTACTCACGTTGCATCTTTTCAGGTGAGGATAACGACGATGATGGTGTGATCTACTATTATCCCGCCGAGGGTGGCGAGGATAATGTGTAGTTGAAGTTGAGCTCTATCCCCAGTCGGTTGCCCTGTGCATGGGTTTGGCACCACTGGTTCTTGTCTTTTGTGTTTATATTCCGCTGCAAATCTTTTGTGTCACTTTGTGATGAATTAGGGTGTGAACCCTCTATGTAATATCTATAACACTGCTGTTCGTTTATCCATATTTAGAGTACTTGTGATGTTTATCAATTGCTTACGACGAAAGTGTGAGGCTAGTCGCTTTCCTGGGGACTAGTTGAACATGAGTATGAGTTGTGTATAATTGAGATGGTTGGGGGATAGCTATTGTGGTTCGAGTCCTCTAGGTACGTATCGTGTTGGTCGCCACCATCGATGTTTGACGGGCGTATGACGGGAAGGACTGGCAAGCTATCCTTATGATTATCTCTTTTGTACATTTCTCGGCATTTTGGATTTGTATTGTGAGTGGGTAAAGATTATGGCAAGTCTGCGATGAGGATGGATGGTTACCGTACTTATTTGGTTTTTATTTGAGACCCCATCCATCTAGATAGTTCGCGTTGCCGTAATAGTTACTCTTCATAATGCACTTCTGGGGTGCCCACATAAGTTGACTGTGAAAAGCCTTCTGGCTAAAGTTTACATTTATTATGCCACGAAGGGCCTAAAGAAAATAAGATAGTAGCGGAAAGAAAATAAATACATGGAAGCTCCATTTAACATGCCACAGGCAGTCAACTAGGGCACACGGCCTATTCCTCGTCTTCAGCAGCAAACTCTTCTGGAAACAGCGGAAACCTTTCTTCTGGAATTGGGGGGAATTGCAAGGTGAGTACATATAATACTTAGCAAGTGCACGGAAATATGCATATGCACAGCTGACAAAGAAAGGCTAAGGCTATTTTGCATAACACAGCACTTGCATTTATAAACAATTTATAAATAGAATTCAAAAATAACATTTTAAATAATGGGTGTTACCATCCAACCATCCACACAGGACCTGTCCACACAGGACCACATAGCTAAATTCATTTTCCTGCACACAGCATCATTACCATCCCTTGTTTTTGCAAACTACCTCTCATTAGAATTCACCGAGCATGTCCATGACCGCGGACGCGGCTATCTGAATAAATTAGTTAAACACTCTGCAGAGGTTGTACAGCTTTACCCACAAGATACATCATCCTCTTAACGGCCATGCGCAAATGTCACACTTCTCCTTGTGTGCTGCCAAGGAATCTGTAACAAGGCTTTTTAGAAACTCCACCTCAACACTACCTTCCCCCATGAGCCACCTTTCCCTCACACAGATAAGAAAGTACCCATGGCTAACCATAACACCTATCATCTAACCACCTGGGCCGGCAGTGCCAAGACTCGAAACCCTACTGGACCAGGTACTTCCCATTACGGCATGTGGTTGTATGTTAGGCTCAGATCATTGACTTATGAAGTGAAGTCCTTAACTGACCAGGGCAACTTGCCAAAACTACAGTAGCACACAGCTTCACATTAGGCTCACACAAAGACCTAACCTGGTAAGGATCACACAGATACCTCAACTGGTAAAGATCACACAGATACCTCACCCTCTTACTAGGTTCACACAAAACCACCCATCACCCCAGTCCAAAACATTTTATTCGCCCGTTGTTTACTACACGGTGCAACGCATGCTACCGGAAAGATAGCACACAGCCAGACAGCTGAAATAAAACAGTGATAAGTATATCATTAATCATCATTATGTTTTGCTTGTAAAACAACTTGAGTGGGGCTAAGCAATTACTACTCTACCCTGAGTTGACCCCTATGTTCAACTCACAAAGGCTAGGGTGACAAGGTATCACAGGAAATTCAATAATCAAAGGCATGGAATGACAACAATTAGGTCATGCTACCCATCACTAACTTATAAATAAAATAATACATGTTTCACAACAAAAACATTTTATAAATTGGGTCCAATATGTTCAAAGGGTGCACTTGCCTTGCTCCAAGTACTGTCCTTGCTCTGCGTCTTCTGCGGCGAACTGCACCTCGGCATCCGCGTCTATACGTTCGCAATAGGAAGCCAATAAATAACAAGAAAATAGCCTAAATAACATCAATTAAAATAACCAACTGAACTAGAACGTAGAGCTCAATTTTAGAAGCATTTAGGAAAAAGAACGGGTCGAATCGGAGTCCGGATGGATGAGATATGAACTCCGGAATGCTGGAAACACGGAAAATCCGAGGTAAAAGAGAAAGAATATTCCTGGAATATTTCCTGGATTTTAAATTCGGAAATTGAATTATTTTTTTGGAGGAAAAGGAGCGGGGACCACTGGTCAGTAAGATGGTTCATGACGGACTCGGTCTACGGACTGGAAGAATAGGAGGTGCGGTGGATCTGACGACATGGACGCCATGCGGCGACACGTGTACCGGATTGGATGATGTGGTGATGATGTGGTGATGACAGGGCGAGATCTAGGGCTGATGTGGCGAGGTGATGTGGCCAGATTGGATTAAAGAAATTCTACGGCTGTGATTAAAATTAGGAGATCCAACAATGTAGATCAAAGGGGAAAAATCCAATCGCGGGACCCACTGTCAAAGCCTCAGAGGGGAGGATAGGGCTCTGTCCCTACCGGCTGCTTTGAGCTCAGCCAGCCGGCGGCGCAGGGCAGTGCAGGGCGACGCAGCTCGGTGGCGACGGCGTAGGCGAGCGGCGGCAGACCGGGAATAGCCGGCAGCTCGGCGTTGGCGACTCGGCCAGGAACAGGAGGCAGCTCGGCGATGGCAGTGTCGGCGAGCCGCAGGGGCGACGCAGGGCATCGGGACGGCGTCGGTGGCGGCGGCGAACCGGCGTCAGCGGCACTGGGCTGGGGAGAGCAGGAGGCGAGCTCGGCGCCGTTGGCGCCGGCTGGGGAAACAGGACGCCGGCGGGGGCGAGGAGAGAAACCGGCGTTGGGTGGCGGTGCTCACCAGCGGCTTCGGCGGCTCGGCGCCAGGGGCGGCGCGTCGTCGGTGGCCGGGGTGAAACGGGAGGCGGCTCGGCTATGGCGGCGTTGGAGCAGAGGAACAGATGACGGCTGCACAACCATATATGTATATAGGCGGCGCAGGGGTGGAAACAGGAGGCAGCTCGGCTGTGGCGGCGGTGGAGCAGAGGAACAGATGACGGCTGAACAACCATATATATATATGGGCGCTCGACGGTTAGGGCGGAGCAGCGGTGGCGGCAAACGGAGCAGGCCGGGCGGCGCGGGCGCAGGCAGGCCGGGCCGGGTGTCACAGCCCAAATCTTTTACAGGTAATTAGTGCCATGACCTACTGTCATTAGAATGCACAATTTAGATCCTTGTATTTTCACTTCATAAAAATTTAAAGTTGGCAATAATAGAACCCTAATCGGCAATAACCAAACATCACCAAAAAGTGCATCAAGTTGAACAGAAAACATATGTGGAAATAATTTATTCAAAACTAACTTATTTATCATGAAACAATATAATTTTCAGAATTTATTTCATTGTTTAGACCTCTTGAAAAATTCAAACAAGTTTTCAGCCTGGATCTTTTCCTGACCTATGCATTTGTATAGTCTAAGGATTTTTCTAAAGATGTTGGGCTGCACATTTAAAATCATGGCAAAATCCTGTAAGTACTTTCCACATAATAAATCCACTTACATTTTACCAGGATTTATCCTTCCAATAAACACTTCAACCAAGTCCCTCAAATCAGCAAACTAAGGAGCCTTAGACTGAACTAAATTGGTTCACTTCTGAAATTCACCACAAATGACAATGAGATTAATTAGACAGACCCTTTTCTAAAGTGTCTGCCAGTAAGAACCTCTACGACCACAAATTTTGCCCAATTTTAATTCCCAAAAAAGTTCACATGAAAATTGGCGTAAAGGCCATGAGATAAATTCAAACGTGCCAGAAAAAACTGTACAGCCTGTCCCACTTTGCAATTTCACCAAAGCACACCAGGACCACTTCTAACCACGAAATTTGGTCAGCAGGCTTAAAACATATCTTCCCCTAATCTCCCATATTTTTCCCCTAATTTATGCTCCTCTTTAACCTATAAACTGTAATGCAAAGACTGCCTGCTTGACAGCTAGCAAAGACTTAGTTTCTGGAGATTTCTCCTCTCTCAGTCACTGACCAGTGGGACCCACAAAGACTGGCCCACTTGTCAGCCTTACTGCACCTGGGACAGAGTGTTCACAGGGAAATCCTAACTCCCTCTCTCTTGCACAGAACAATCACTACCAAGGCCCACAATGCAGATACTAAAGTTGCCCAAGAATTTGTGGAAAATTTCTGTCTTTACATGTGGGACCCACCCTGAATACTGTAGCATGGCAGCCCTCAGCACTGCATGGCCACAGGTGTTGTTTCCTTCCTTCCCAGTCACAGAGCAAGTCCTGATAGCTCCACATGGGAAACCTCGACCATTTGCCTCTAACTCGCCAGCCAGAACCTCTCCTCCCCTCATCCTCCTCATCCTCCTACAAAGAGTTATTTTTTTAACTCTTAAACCGTAAAATAGATTTTCAGATTGATTCTCACTAAAATCACTTTAGAATATTGCCCTACCTACTGTATTTATCTCAGCATTTATTGATCTCATTTTCTGCATAGACTGTTT